>BSBK01008459.1:972500-1427500 GCA_027943335.1 Chamaecyparis obtusa
TAATTAAAACTCAGACAAAACTTTCCGAATCTCCATTGTGGAGTTTTGGAAGATATCAAAATATTCTTTAGGAGTAACTAAGGAGTGGGATAAGTCACAATAAACTTACAAAAATTAGAAACACAACATTTTTTCTATAATGAAAAGGTGTATACCTTATCAAGTGATCTACAATTTATGATTTGAGGAACCATAATGGTCATCTGGTCTACTTTTTCTTTCAAGCTTCTCATTTTAGTCTACTTCTCTAAGAGATCTTTATCATGTTTAAGCTCCATTTCTTCCTTTTTTTATCCATTTTATTTCTAGTAACTGAAACTACTTAAGTTGCTTCCATAATTTAAATGCTAAGGCAGGCCATGACATGGGAATAGGTGGTAGGATGTCTCTTTTAGGAGTTGTACTAGTGATCTAATCAATAATTCATGTATCTTTAGCATCCATTTCTATTAATTGGTCCAAATTGGTATCATATATATTAATAAATTCAACCTCTGGTTCCTAAACATGCCCTTCTTGTGAGATTATTATGCCTTATCTCCTTCCATTATTTCTAGTGTACCCTCCTCAATTGGTACCTTTTCTCATCTTGAGCCTCGTCTTCATATTTTTCCTCCTCTTCATCTTGGGCTTCCTCTTCTTCCTTTGTTTCTAGTTCATCTCGTAATTCTTCCATATCATGTGCCTCTTCTACATTTTGTCTCTTTTAACATTGATTCTAGAACTTCTTCCATTACCCTCCCCCAACTATAAGTGGCAAGTGTCCTCACTTGGATGTGGAATGGAATATGCTTATTAATTCTCTGCTTAATATTGTGTAAAATGTGATTTTAAAATAATTATGAGTCATTATGTTCATATAAATGTAAATCAAATTGGACGTTTCATCCGTGTGGAAATTTGTGTACCTTGTGAATAAATCATATCATCCTTGACAGAAGTGAAAATAACGGTAGGCACAAGTGAACAAGGTGAAAAAACACATTTCAAATTTGTATCATATGATGAAACAATGTGGTGCTCAAGAGGTGGCAGGAAGTAATAGTTAATAGGCTGAGACTCCTACAATATGAGTATTAAAGACCCACTAGGATTGCGTGGAGTCTGTTGAGTACCATGCTAGAATAGTACATGCACTTCCTTTACCAAAATTTGACTGGAGTTGACTTGCAAAATTGTATCATCTACTACTCTAATAGAGATTTTATTCAAAATAGTACATGTTTCCAAAGGAAGAAAAATTGTTATAATATATATAGAGTAGAATTATGTAGAAAGATCTACAATGACTACCTCAAGTAAGTGTAGCTATAGGAAAGTTTTGCAATTATTCTTCCTAAACCTTGTTAAGGAAATATTCATTGACTAATGGCTTCTTATGTATTTGCAGGTGGTGACCATTGAATACTAATGAAAATTATATTGGAGCAATCATCTACAATCGCGAACTAACTGAGAATGATGATCACTTATTTAGGTTGTCTCACTTGGATGGCTCTACATGGAGTTTTGGCATGGGCTAGGGCCTATGTGCCCTATCTTTCTTTGTCTATGCACTCTTGCTCGGTGATCAGGAACTTTTGTGTGCGTTAGGGGATTTTTTCAAGTTTGCGGGGGGGTTTAAAGTTTGCAAAGGGGGCTTCATCTGTTTTTGGCCTATGGAAGGTGTTTTTCTGCGTTGTGTGTTCTCTATAGGTGGCGTGAGGTAGTCTGGGATTGTGGGTCTCCTACCTTGTCTCGCTCTCATTTTAGTTGGGCCTTATCTTTTTGAATCCATTGAGAATCAAGGATTAGCCTTTTCTCAGACCTCTAGGGATTTGGAGATGGTAGAGTCATCTTGTTCATTGCATGCAAGTGTTAAGGAGCGGATAGGTAAACTCCAATTTGGGGAAGGTGTATCCTCCTCAAAAGGGATGATTTGAATCAAAAAAGTGAATGGATGTTTGGAGAGATTTGAGGATCGACCAATTTTGGCTATTCAACCTCAACAAGTTTCAAAGGATGTTGAATATTGGTGCAATCATGTCCTCATTTGCAAATTTTTGGGCCTTCACCTTTCTTTACTTGCGCTAGAATCCTGGGCACGTTGGGTTTGAAACCTAGAAGGAGATATGTAGATTCTTCTAGCAACTAATAACCATTTTTTGGTTATTTTTTCAAACATGTGAGATAGGAATAGGGCTTTTGAAGGAGACCCTTATTTCTTCAACCAAGTGGGGCTCTTCATCAAGCCTTGGCACATAGGCTTCAACTCTGTTGAAGAGGTACCCTCTTGTGTGCCTGTATGGGCTCAACTATTGAGGCTTCCATTGGAATTATGGAGGGAAGATATTCTTCACTCAATCTCACTGCTACTTGGAAAATTTGTGGGTTTGGCTATGCAAGCTCAAGACCGTAAGGTAATATCTTTTGCTCACATTTGTGTAGAAGTTGATTTAAATAATCCTTTACCAGATTCTATGGAAATTTTCATGAGATCATCTTCATGGATCCAATAGCTAGATTAAAAGACCCTACCATTTAGATGCATAATTTTTCATGAATATGGTCATTTAGAATGTAGATGTCCTAGAAATAAAGCTCTCTCCTCAACAGCTTCTAGCCCTCCTCACTCTACTTCTAGGGAGGCCAAGGGGAAGGCCCCTAAGTCTGATGGACCTACAGATAAGGAGGGATTTATTCATGTTAAGTCTCATAATAAGAGCATAGGAAATAAGAGAACTTGGATGGATAGACAAAATGATGACACTTTTAATAGGTTTAATGCCCTTGATGACTTGGTCCAAGAGGAAAGAATTTCAGTTGAACTTTCCTCTTGGGATAAGGTTTAGCATGAGATTCAAGATGAGGATACAAAGAAAGAGGATCAGCCTTTAACTTCAGGGGACTAGCAAGTTGGACAAATGGTTATGGATTTGCCTTCTCCAATTCAGGATATCATAGATCTCAGGGGGTCACAGGTTCTGGAGGGTACAATTGTGTTGGCTTTTGTTCTCCCTTCTATTAAGAGGACCTTAAATACTGTGAATGGTAAAAAAGCTTCCCATGCCTTAGGCCTATAGCGAAAACCCTTTAAAAGGGTGCCTTTAGACAAGCCCTCAAGGAGCGGAAGGAAGACTGATCAAGAGAAGGTCAAGATTATGGGTGATACATTAGTTGAGTCAGGGTCTGTAAAACCCATTGATTCCCATTTCTCCCAACCCCTTAAATGATTGTTTTATCATGGAATGTAAGGGCATTGAACAACATCCCTAGACAAAAGGTTGTTTGCAGTTGAATTAAATCTCAATCTCCTAATATAGTCTTTATTCAGGAAACCAAGCTTTCAGTAGATGGTTTGGCTAATTGTGATCCTTGTATATGGCTCCAGGGCTATTGGTAGGGGGTGGGTGCTCAGGGAAGTTCAAGGGGGTTGCTTTCTTCTAGAACATGAGGAAGGTTTCCACCTTGTGGTGTATTTCTAGCCGGTCTTCCATTTCTATGGTTGCTTCTAGCTTTGAGACTGGAGAAAGTGTCTTTTCTCTAATATTTATGCTCCCACTGATATTTTGGGTAAGTCGCATCTTTGGGTTCACATCAATTATGTTTGGTCCTTGGATCCATTTCTCCCTTTGATTATAGTTGGTGATTTTAATGTTGTTACTAGTTTAGATGAAAAACGTGGTGGGTTAGACAGGTTGGATCTTTCTTCAAAATTGCTCAGATATAATATTAGTTTCTTGAATCTCATTGATGTGAATCCAATTAACAATATATTTACATGGAATAATAGGAGTGGTGTTGAAGCTATTTCAGAAAGGCTTGATAGATTTCTGGTCTCTTGCTACTAGGTGAATGTCAGGCGGTCCACCAGTTCAGAAATTCTTGATTGAGGGGGCTTTGATCATTGGCCTATCAAGTTTTCAGCCACCTCATATAGGGTCACCAAAAATCCTTCTTTCAAATTTCAGTTGATGTTGTTACAAGATCAATCTTTACAGGATCTTATGATGGATTGGTGGTATGAGGGGTGCATGCATATGGTACAATCATGTATACTTTTGGGAAAATGCTTCAACATGTGAAACACAGGCTTAAGAGATGGAATAAGCGGTTCTTTGGGAACCTGAATGCTCAAAAGATTGTTTCTTAGTCTAAGTTAGATAATGTCACTCATTAGATTCAGGACCAATGGTTGACCTCTGACATAAATATGAGTCCTTGGAACTTAAGGATTTAGAAGAGTGGGAGCTACGTGAGGAGATTTTTTGGAAATAGAAGTCTCGTGTTGATTGGCTTCGGGAAGGGGATAGGAACACAACTTTTTTTCATAACTCAAATAAGGATCAAAGGTATGGGAATTCTATTTCCTCTCTTGTTTTGTTTGAAGGGGCTCAACTCTCTTCTTATGAAGAAATTTCCAGGGAAGCGGCCAGTTATTTTTCAAATATTTTCACTAGGGAAGATCCCACAACTATAACCAAGGAGAGGGCCATCTTGGATTGTATCCCCCCTCTAGTCTCTCCTGAGATGAATGGGGCTCTATTGTGTCCCATATTGCTACCTGAATTGGATAAAGTTGTGTTTAATATGAAAAAAGGTAAGGCTCCTGGCCTAGATGGTTTCCGATTGAGTTCTTTTAGGAATTTTGGGAGATTATGAAATTTGATCTTCTTGGAGTGGTTGAGGAATCCTATAGGAATAAAAAAAATGTTTAAGTCTTTGAATTCTACCTTTTTGGCTCTCATACCTAAGGAAGGGGCCAATCGTTTGTTTCAATTTAGACCTATTTCTTTATGTAACATTATCTACAAGATCATCACTAAATTGATTGTTGAAAGACTCAAACCTCTCCTTAGTACTCTGATCTCTGTGGAGCAAGGTGGTTTTGTTGGTGGAAGATGGATTTTGCATGGTGTTGTGATAGAAATGGAGGTTATTCATTATATGGCTACCTCTAAGGAGAAAGATGTGTTTTTTTAACTTGACATGGCTAAAGCGTATGATCGGGTGAGCTCTTATTTCTTATAGAAAATTCTCTTGTCTTTTGGCTTTGAAGAGGAGTGGGTGAATTGGGTTCTCAGTTGTGTGACTGCTTCCTCCTTTTTAGTTCTCATTAATGGGGATCCTACTAAATTATTTAGTGCTTCTCAAGGACTTTGGAAAGGGGACCCTTTATCTCTTTATTTATTCATTATCATGGCGGAGGGTCTTGACAGATTTATTAAATCTCAAGTGAGGCAGGGTTTTATCCAAGGCTGGAGCTAGAACAATAATCTTCCACCCTATTCCCACCTTTAGTTTTTGGATGGCATTGGTTTGATGGGCATGCCCAAAATTAAAGAGGCAATTAACTTTAAGAGATCCTTAGACATCTATTTGAAAGCTTCAGGTCAGAGAATTAATGAAGATAAATCTTTCATCTATTTCTTTAATATACTCCTCAGCTTATTCAGAGCAGGATTTCTAGGATCCTTAGATTTCATATTGGTTCACTTCCTTTAATGTACCTTGGGGTTCGTTTGGCTTTGGGACCTCGGCGTAAAGATTATTGGTAAAGGATTTTGGATAAATTCTAAAATAAGGTTAATCATTGGACTTACAGGTGGCTATCTTTTGCTGGGAGAGTGATTCTCCTAAAGACAGTAGTGCAAGCTCTCCCCATTTATAGGTGTTTTATGTAGGTTCCCTTGTCCACCCTTGTGAGAGAATTTGATGTTGTCTCACCAATTCCTTTGGTTGGACAACCTTCTTTCCTTGAAGTGGAGTTTAGTCAATTGGGAGACTATCTATAGGCTGAGATATGTTGGGGATCTCGATCTCATATCTATTTATCTAGTCGTCAAGGCCTTGACAACCAAGCCCTTGATTCAACAATTAGGAATAAGATTGGGCCAAGATTCTAACCCAAAAATATTTTCTAGGTTTTGATAGCCATGATGCTCCACGACTTTCTATGTTGGGAAAGGGATCTTGTATCTGGGAACACTCTTAAAAAGGTAGCTCATCTTATTAAGGATGGCCTCTTTTGGATCTGTAATAGAGGCTCTAATGTTCTATTTTGGTAGGATTCTTGGGATGGCCACCCTCCCACTATTTCTAGCTACCCTTAGTTCCAACCCCTTTGCCATATTTTTACTGATGTTGGATGGATTAAAGTGGAGCATTTTAAAACAATCAGGTGTATAATTGGTCTAGTGGAGGTGACTTCATGAAGGTTCCTCATTAGTGGCCCCTAGGTGGTTCTAATGAGGATCATGTTGGTCTGGCTAAAGTCTTGGAGGGTAGGTTCTTCTTGGAGTCCTAGCCCAAAAGGAAAATTTACTATTTCTCAAGTTTATGCTATGCTAGACAGGTAGGTGTATGGTATGGTTGAAGAGCCCTGGTAGAAGAAGGTATGGAACAACTTTTCTTGGCCCAAATGCAATTTTTTCTTATGGTTGGTTTCTTAGAAGAAATCCCTCACATGGGAGAATCTTTGCAAGAGAGGTTTTCAAGGACCCTCTATTTGTTTCCTTTGTTGGCACAGTGAGGAATGTACTTCTCATTGGTTCTTTCTCTGCCCCTTTTCTAGAGATTTGGCACATGTGGTAGGAGGCATGGAATAATGGTTGTATTCATGCCACCTCCCTAATTGAATTCTGGGAAAGTTTGGGCAAGCCTCCAACAAAGACTTATTTCCTTTAGGTTTCCTGGGCTATTGGGTTCATTTTTATTAAATGGAGCCTTTGGTTAGAAAGGAATCATCGGGTTTTCTACGACTCCAAATTGGGGAGTTTTTAGTTGTGGAAGAAGATAGTTAGTAGGTTGCATGAGACTATTTCTACTAAGTGTGATCTATCTCAAAATATTGATCCCAATGATTATGCTATTGTGAGGAATTTGAACTTGGGGGATAGTAGAGGGGGCAACATAGTTGGAAAAAGACCCCAACATGTTAAGAAAAGGGTTTGTCAAGATGGGAGATGGGTGTCTCCCCTTGTTGTCAAGATGGTTTGTTAAGAAAAGGGTTTGTCAAGATGGGAGGTGCGTGTCTCCCCTTGTTGGGGTCCTGAAGATTAATACAAATGGCTCCTCTCATGGGAACCCACGGCAAGCTGGTATTTGTGGTATAGGTAGAGGTCATGATGGTGGTGTTGTTTTTTCTTCTCTATTTACAAAGGACAACACTCTAATAATTTGATGGAGGTTGTTTCTATTAAGATCGCAGTCGAGAGAGGATGTTACTTAGGCTAGAGGAGGATTTTTTGTGAGTCGAATTATCATATTGTTGTAGATATGTTGAACAACTAGAGTTTGGATGATGTTAATTGGCAATTAGCCTCAGTGGTTAGACAAATGCTAAGTCTATGCAGTTCCTTGGATTATGTCTCCTTTTGTCGTATCCATGGAGAATGGAATAGTGGCTGATTGTGTGGCAAAGTGGGCTTTTGAAAATGTGGATGGTTGGGATATTGGAGGAAGGATGGGTTGTCTTCTAATTATCTTGAGATCTTGGAGAGGTTATTGTTGGAAGACAGGAATACATAATGTTGGTGTTGGTTCTTTTTGTTGAGATTTGTGTTCATGTTTTGGTGGGTTTGACACCTTTGCTTTGTATCTTGGATTTGATTGAATAATTTTTTACCCCTTTAAAAAAAAACATCTACAATCGCACTGAACCATTCGAGAAGACTTCTTCTATTTCATTTGGTCCAAGCCAATGCTTGTGCAGCTTCCCTGGTGGTCTTGATATCTAGAATCATATAGAATTGCCCAATTGAACCAATTGCAAACTATTGTGTCTCAATATACCAGTCATGCTACTTTATTCTTTGTGACTTTGCAACCTCAATGTGGTGAAGTGCATCCTTCCTTAGTTCATCTAATGCATTATATTGCATTATCCTTTTCTTTTGTGCTTCAGAAATATATATACCAAGTTCTAAGGTAGTTCTGAGTGTCTTGTGTTCAAACTCAATGGAAAATACAACTTTATGTCCATACACTAGTTCAAAAGGAGTAAACCTCGTAGTCGTCTTCCAAGTGGTTTTGTAGGCCTAGACAAATTCTAGTAATCTGGAAGCCTATTCCTTTTTGTGAAATGCAATTGTATGGCTTCTATTTCCCTATTAGTTACCTCTACTTTTCCATTTTCCTGAAGGTGGTATGGGGTGGACTTCCTATGCCTTGATTTGTACACATTCATGAGTACTTAAACAAGAGTAGAGGTAAATTGGGTCCCTTGATATGATATTATATCCGTAGGAACACCATACCTAGTGAATATCTCCTCATAGAGGAATTATGCTACCTTATTATTAATTGCATGTTGCATTGTTTGGACCTCAATCCACTTTTCTAGGTAATCATTGCATACTAGGATGTACTCATTGTTATTTGATGGCAGATCTATGGGTCCTATAAAATATATTAGCCATTTGTCAAAAGGTGAGAGAACTAATTGAGGATGCAATGATATCTCATCTGATCTATTTGGTCTATTGATCCTCTGACATCTATCAAACATCCTAGTGCATTTGATCCTTATGCAAAGAAGGCAAATAATAACTTGTATTTATAACTTTCATGGCTACCCTTTTTGCTGCAAAATGCCCTCTACATGGTTCATCACGACAAGCATGCAGAATGTCATAGATCTCATCTTCCCTAATGCATCTCCTAGTGGCATTATTAGGCCTTGCATAAAACAAATAACCTAATCTCCATGAATGTGGAAGACTCTTCTCTTCCAATTGGCATTTCTCCTTGGGATAGAAATTAACTAGAGTCTTGTCTGATACTAGGTAATTGGAAATGTTGGCATACCATGGAGTATATGTTTGGAGTGCGAAAATATGCTCATCAAGAAAATAGGCATCTATAATGGGTTCTTCTTCCTCGTGAGTTAATCTAGAAAGGAAGCATGTGACTACATTTTCTCTTCTAGGTTTATCTACTATTGTGATATCAAATTCTTGCAGTAATAGTAACTATCTAACCAACCTACCACTAACAAGAAGTTTATTCATCATTTAACTTATTGATGTATGATCA
Organism: Chamaecyparis obtusa; assembly: GCA_027943335.1. NCBI lineage: Eukaryota > Viridiplantae > Streptophyta > Pinopsida > Cupressales > Cupressaceae > Chamaecyparis > Chamaecyparis obtusa. The sequence goes on from BSBK01008459.1 coordinate 981,516, forward strand.
ATATGTATAAATACCTAATACCTAGTGATACAATGCCTAAACTTGATGATAGTGTACATGAATTCTAACATTTCCTTCTCTATCACTCTATAGTTGAGTTCAGTTGCTTGTAGGTTCTTGTTGATTTAGCAAATTGCATATTCAATGGTTCCTTATTTCTATCCTAGGAAAACCCCAACTACATGATCGGATGAATTTTTATGAATGTGAAATAAAAGTGTCCAATTTCATCCCCTTAAAACTTGGGCTTCAATCAGCAAGTCTTTGAGCACTTGGAAGTTTTTCTTGCAATGCATAGTCCATTTGAATTCATCTTTTTTTAATAGAGTGTACAAAGCTACAACAACTTTTCTAAAGTCTTTGATAAAGCACATGTAGTAACTATGATGCCCTAGGAAATTTCTAACATCCTTCTATTTTGACGGAATAGGAAGGTTTTTTATTACTTCAATCTTCATTAGATCTTGTATTCCATTCTTAGAGATGTAGTGTCCCAAACCACTCCTTTTTGCATCATCATATAGCACTTTTTATTGCTTAATGTGAAATTATGTTCTTGGCATCTCTGGAGGACTTTCTACAAATTTGTCAAATATTCCTCATATGTATCACCATATATGGTGAAATGATCCATATATACTTCCATTCAGTAATGTGTAAGATCAAAAAATATGCCAAAAATTGCTCTCTAAAATGTTACAAGGGTATTAAAAATGCCAAAAGGAACTAATAAATAGGCATATGTCCCCATGTACAAGTGAAAATTATTTTATATAGGTCTTCTAAAGATATCTTGATTTGATTGTAGCCACTAAACCCATCCAAAACACAAAAGTATTGCTTTTCAACTAGGAAGTCCAATACTAGACCAATGAAAGATAGAGGAAAGTGATCCTTCATGGTTCTACATAGTCTACAAAGACTCTCCATTTTCAGGAACAATCACCAATGGAAAAACCCATTGGCTATCTAAGATTAGATATATGAATCTTTCTTTTAATAGTTTTTTTTAATTTTACCTTAACAATTTCTTTAATTGTTGGATTCATCATTCTCTAAGGTTGTCTAATCAATCTAGAATCTTCCTTAGTATATATTCTATGTGTACAAATATTTGGGTCAAGTCCTTCCATGTCCTAATAATCCCATGTAAAAGTTGAGAGATGATCCTTCGCTAATGTAGTAAACTACTATTGGTGTTATTGGGTTAGCTTGTTATTAATGTTAAGATATTTCCCAGACATTATCTCTACTTGTGTAGTGAAGAGATTCATAGATGCAACATTTATGCATATGATCCTTTCCTCTAACATCTGAAGTAAAAGCTTATGCAACAGTGCAAAAGTAGAAAGGTGACACTCAATTGTTACTGTAGGAAGAAAAGTATGTAGTGGACAAGATGAAGAAGCTAGACAAGTCAAATTATTTGGGTCCTAGTGATAATAATTTTAGATTATGTGGGAAAATAAAGAAACTTCATCTTGAAAATTGAGCATGGTACTTCTATCTATCATCATAAGGTTTTGTGATGAACATTCCTCTCCATCCCCTAGATTAAGCCAAATTATTGAATCAAACTCTTTGTTTCCTTAATTATTCGGTAGATCGTTGTATGTTAGTGTTTGTTTTTATGAATTGTTTCCATATGTGTAATATTTTCATTTATGTTAACTATTTTAGCTATGAATTCCATTATGATAGCATTGCATTGCATGTGAAGTAAAGGAAGATCTAAAAGCTCGTGTCTTTTTAACATATCATTTACAAATGTCAAGAACATTATGTTGAAAGGAAGATATGTAAAAATGCTTTCTAAACTAATCTTAGAGAAGAGTAATGTGCAAAATATAAGATATTTACATATACCAAAAAAAACATATAAAACATTAACAAAATCATACAACACTAGTGTACATGGGCAAAACTCTTGAAGAAGAGAAAAATCTCTCGAAAGCAACTTAATGTATTATTTAAAGTCATAATTACGAGAGCGATGAGCGGGAACAGGGGTAGCGCGAGCGGAAGAGGGTATAGGGTTTCTGCTGGTAATGGAGAAGGGGACGATGCTGAGGGAGTGGAAGGCAGCAGTGATGAAGACGGTGGGGAGGACGAGGCTTTAGTCGGCCTCCACTTTGTTGTTGTGCAGCCTCTGCAGAAGCGGTTGGGGTGTTTGTGCGGCTACTTCAATGGGTGTGGCTTGTGTTACCTCAACTACTTTCGCTGGGGTGACTGGGTTTTGTTGTCTCAGAGAGAGGAAGAGGAGGGCGAAGCCAAGGATGACCCTAATAATGTTGACGATGGAGATTCTGGTGGGTCTCTGCTAGTTTTAAAGGATATATTTTTCAACATTGTTGGTGGCCAGTCTCCTGGGTGCTTCCTTTCTTTCCCGGAGCTGATGGAGGTGGGGCAACAAGATTTTTTTTGTTTTCTCTACCAGATCTGTGGTAGTGGGAGTAGTTTTCATGGGGGAGAGCTTCTATGGTACTCTATCTTTGATATGCTCTGTAGGGGGTCTCAGGATGCTTCTGCTGGAAGACTTGAGTCCCCTAAGGTTGAGTTCGTCTATTCCCATTCTACTCTGTTTTGTGTCATGATCGGTTTTGTCCCTCTATTGGTTTATATTGTAATATTGTGCAAGGATTGTTCTAACCTGGGTTTTTTTCCTTTTTGCATTACTCCTATTGAGGGGGAGTACATCCCTATCGAGGTGGGATGTCATCATGTGGTTTCTTGGTGGAAGAGTCCTTCTCTATTTCTGCTATCTTCTTTCCTTAATCCTATAGAGGGGGAAGATTCTATTGAGGTGGACATTGGCAGTTGGACGGGGGCTAGTAGCTGCGAGTGGTTTCTTCCTTCTGTGAACAACATGATGGTGCTTTGGATATGGATGGAGGACGACCCTTTGCTTAACTTGGCAAAGTGGGTTGTTTTGGGTCACCAACTCATTGTTGGGGATATGCCCTTGGTGCAGGAAGGTCTGTGGTTTTTGAAATTTTTCCCTTCGAATCCGGGCACTAAGTGGAATGGTGTAGATGGTTACCATAGAGATATCTCCTTGGTGCAGATCATTATGGCTTTAAGCTTTAGAGTTGCTACTAAAGATGTGGTTGGGGGCATCTATGTGTCCCATCTATTAAAGCTTTTAGGGGTTTTTGCTTTGTTGGCTATTGGTAGGAGTATGCAGATGGATGCTGAAAATTTTCAAGGGCCCTACATGGCTCATGGTTTTTGGTTATGGTTAAAGGCAGTTTTGGGGCTTTCTTACCCTATGAATTTGTTGTTGAGGTTTCTGGGTTCCTTGATAAAACCCTAGATATCTGTTTGGGGAGATGTTTTTCTCCAGCAAACTATTTGGTGTGAGGCGAAGGCCTGTTTTCTGGGTAGCTGGGATCTAAGTGTTTTATCTTCAGTTATAGCTGTCTATTTTTCCGTTCTGGGCTGCTGGTTTAAAATGTTTATCCTCAAGCAACGTTTCACCTAGTTATGGGATCCATCAAAACCCTTATGTCTGGTTCAAGGAGCCTGACTCCCCTTGTAACTTGATGTTGTTGTAAAGCGTTGGCTTTACATGTTTGGCTTCAACAGCTTGAGCCTTTTTGTGTTTCTTTCTCTTGGCAGCTGTTGTTTTGCTGGATTTGTGCTGTTGGTAGATCTACTGGCTTTTTGTGCTGGGGGGTGTTGTAAGGGTTTTTTTTTTTCCCCAGTTATTTCTCTTAGAACTGAGCTAATTCTTCCCATTGTTCCTGGGGTTACAGTTCCCTTCAAAAACTGATTATATATGGTTTCGGGGCCCATTCAAAACCTGCTTTTACCATAATAAAAAACTTAATGTATTATTTAATAAACTAAAACTTGTTACAATACACTTGTAGAACAAGCCATTATAAAAGTATCGCCCACCACAGATCTCGAGAAATTCCAACAACATAATAATACCTAAAAGCTCACTATTATAATGCCTTCATCTCAAACATCCTACATATAAAAGTAGTATATAAAACCTCAAATGGTAATTACAAAACAAAACCACTCAAAAAAGTGGCACCCAAATACCTAGTTAAAAACCCATCCAAATCCCGATATGAGTTTATATGCTAAGAAAACATATTTCTTCCACTTATCATAAATGTGTTATAAATCATTCATCAACTCAAACATTCCATTTTGGTTTCATTATCTTCATCCAAATCTATCTTATGATGTGGTATAACATGCATCATAAGTTGGTCGATAAATGTAACTCTTTGTTATAACTATTTTCTATGCCCTAGACATTTTTGTATTTTTAACACAAGAGGCCACAACTTTTGATCTCAAAGATTGTTGGGGCCTAGTCTTTTAATTGTGGAGCTCAAAAATCTATATAATAAGTATCTCTATAAATGATCTCAAAAATACCAAAAAATTTATTTTACCCAAAAATAAAATTGATAGCCTAAAATTGTTTAAAGTTGCATTCTTTGTATATTGAACATTAGGAGCAAGGTCGAGACACCTTTCCAAACACATGCAATGCTTTTTCTTTCAAATAATAATTATTTATTTATTTATTGTACTTTGACATGTTTCTTCACTTAGTGTCAAAGGCTTCCTAAAGTGGGGGAAAAAGTGAGCTTGGAAGTTATCTGATTTGTTATCTCCACCTTAATTTTATGCACTCATTTTAATGTAGACTTTTCTAGTGTGTATTAGGTTCATTTTCATGTGATTGGGCATTCTTGTGACCACATAAGGATACTACAATTCCCCCATCTCTTAGGTACTTATCCCCTCGCATCTTGAAGAACTTGGGAACATTTCTATGGAAAGACTCTTGCACCCATGGGTGCAACCGTCTAGATCCCATGTGCTTTTTGTATATGTGAGCAAGTTCAAATTTCAAAAAAAAAAGTTTCTTGTTCATTCAAGCACAAAATCTTATTATACTTTCAATGGTCATTTTCTTGAAAACTTAGTATAGGTTTGCTTATAAGCTCACTTTTCTCTCCAATCATTCTTTACTCTTAAATTAGAAAACTTGTATCTCATTCCTCCAACATATAGGCAACACACAAGGAAGCTATTACAAAGCAAGAACAACAAGCTACAAGTTGAAGACTAGAGAATATAAAGCCTCTTTGAGCATTAAAACCATTGAGTCCTTATAGTTCCCTCCCCCTTTATGTTTCCCAAATTCATTACTTTATTCTCCCCACTAAAGCCAATCAATAGAAACTCCTTTCCCTCTCCATAGCCATTTCCAAATTTACAAACCCCTTTTTATCCTCACCATTACCAAATGGGAAGCCTTTTCCCCCTCTTGCACATCCTTTTGTGATCACTTCCACATTCTTTTGCCCCCATCACATTACATACACCACTTGGGATAACTTAACCCCCTAGCACTTAATTTTAAAACCACCATTGTTGCTTACACAACAAACACTCCCCATAAGATATCACATATCCATTATTTCATGTTCTTGTTGATGGTTAAAATATACCAAATAGGGGATTAATTGCAACAATGTCTAAAATAGCCACACCACTTCCTTCTCCCCTTTTATACTTCGAAGGTATTTTGATCAACAATAGGAGATTGGCGGAACTTTGGGAGCTGTAAGGATTAGGGAAAGCCATAAAATGTGTTGATTATTGAGCCCTAAAATTTTCAAAGTTCCATCAATTGCATAGACAATATACTTAAAGTGGAAAAGTGTCAAGTAGAAGTGATTTTCAAGACTGCAAGGCAAGAGTGCCATATTTTTGTGCATGTTAAAAACCTTGTCATGTGGAGGCATCGAAGAGAAAAAATTAGGTGAAGAATAAGGTTGAACATCAACCTTCAAACTTGCATGTATTGTGTCATGGGTGCCTCAAAAAAGGAAAAAATTAAAGGCCCTTGCTTCCTTTTTATATGAGCATGTTGAGGAAGTAGAGTAGAGCAGACTTTCTAAGAAAGTTATTAGGAGTTCGCTAGATTAACATCAATAAGGAAGTCTAGAAAAATGAAAACTAAATGAAATATTAAGATTTCTTAATGATATATTATAATTACATGTGATAAATCTAGTTTATAATTATGTTTTTTTATAATAAAAATATCAACAAGAAAACTTTGAACGTTTATATCTTAAAACAACTGGCTTAGAAGCCCACAGGCTGCTCAGTTCTATGTTCACTTCTAAAACTAGGATCTTGATGATAAAATGAAATCATTTTACTAGTCTCATTATTCCTTATGGTCCTTTTTAAATAGAAGTACTTATGTTCCATTAGGATGAGCAAATATGTAATAAAAATAAATAACTAAGGTCAAATCTATTGAAGAATAGCTATAAAATTTAGCAGCCATTTAGCCTCTGTGGGCTATTGCAATGATATGGTGATCACGTTTGCGTTTAAGAGCAATCATACAATTTGAGTTAAAATGGCATACAAAACCATAAAATGGCAAAACCAAAGACAAAGATAGGCAAAACACTCAGTCCATAATCAAGTCCTATGGACAATTTCCATATTGAATTATATATGTAATTAAATGACGATTTGAAAATGAATTAAGAAATAGAAAGCCAATGGTGGTGAGATGTTCTCCAAAGCACGTCTTCATGTGACTACTGTGTGGCCCCATGTTAAACCACCCAACTTCCACTCATGTATAACACACAAAAAAATTATGAATAAATTCCCAAATTCAATGGCAATGTTATTTTTGGATAGGCCATGTTAGGCCAAAGAACACAAAGTGCCACAAAGTGCCACAGAGCACATACCCATCAATCACCATAAATTCTGCTTGAAAAAAATTCTAACTAATTACCATTGAATTCGAAGTATACTCGAGATTCATGAGATATGCACTATACTCGTCTATATGGATTTAGAAACTCTAGAAATATATTGTCTGACATAACTTCCAAAAGGATTTACAAGTAAAGGAGCATTCTTGAATAGTACCAGTTGTTTTTTCTCTAACTGGATTAAAGCTAATAAGAGATTACAGATGCCCAGTTATAGACGTGCATGCACAGACAAAGCACAATTTAATGGACTACTAAAGATCAGTAAAGAACATACAATCACTGCTGGACAGAATACAGCAGGACAGTCATAAATCAAGACAAAACAAGGAATAAAATCATAAAACAGCTATAGGAAGAACAGCCATATTCTGAAAGTTGCAACTAAGGATGAAAGCTTAAGTTGAACAGTAAAACTACACAAGATTTACATGGTCATGAATGGTTTTAAGATGGACTAAGACTCAATTCATAATTGGTTCAACATAACTCATTAGAGGCACTTTCATCCTCTTAAAAATATCTGTACAAACAATGAACCTAGTGCTATTTGAATTGAGATGCTCCTCCTTCAAATACTTTACCCTTTTTCTATTGTACTAGAGATACACCAGGAGATGGCTTAATAAATAAAATGTAATATTTAATTGATTTCAATTTTCCATCTCCAAAAATTGGCACAATATTCCGTCACAGGAAACCACATCCAATATAATAGCAATTTCATTTACTAGAATTGGAATTTGTGACCAATTGGTCATACCTTCTCATATGCATGGTCTTCTTCCATGTGATATAAACTACCTTTAACTACTCTTTTTTTTTTGCACCAGGGGTATCCCTGCGACCCATCCCAGCATCCAACCTGCCTTACCCTGGTCTTACTTATACTACTTTTAACCTTTTAAAGAAAATTGTGTTGTTCCTTTCGCGAGTCACGTGTATTGATAGACCTGTATGAATGAAAATTTTGAGGAATATAGAGCAGCACGCATGTGCAAAAAGCTTCATTCTTATTAGTGAGCACCATATTCTGAATCTCAACTGCATAACTACCGAAACCACAACCCTATCCATCTTGAACTTTGGTTTTGTACATACTTGAAATTATTTTACTAACATGTTTTGTCAGGGACTTGCTGACATATTAACCGCCCAAATATCTGGATTGGTCATAGATCCTAACTTTAAAGTTTATACTATAGTCTACTTTTAGCTTCTCATTCATGCCCTACTATACCTCATTATACATACCACATTTTTCAATCACTCATCACCCCTTTGTGTAGATCACCTTGAAATCCTGAAATAACAAATTCCTAAAACTTCACCAAGTCTCAACCAAAAGGGGTATTCTGAATCTCAACTGCATAACTACCGAAACCACAACCCTATCCATCTTGAACTTTGGTTTTGTACATACTTGAAATTATTTTACTAACATGTTTTGTCAGGGACTTGCTGACATATTAACCGCCCAAATATCTGGATTGGTCATAGATCCTAACTTTAAAGTTTATACTATATGTCTACTTTTAGCTTCTCATTCATGCCCTGCTATACCTCATGATACATACCACATTTTTCAATCACTCATCACCCCTTTGTGTAGATCACCTTGAAATCCTAAAATACCAAATTCCTAAAACTTCACCAAGTCTCAATCAAAAGGGGTTCCTCCAGAAATATCTTCTTAGTTATGAGTGCTAGAGATTTTAAACAACTTGCGAACAGCTCAAGCCACCCAATTTATCAAGTGTACACTAAGAAAGACTAAAGTCGTATACCCTTTCCCTACTTCAATGTTAATTCTGTAGAGTCCGTAGTGCATAAAGGCTCCATTATCATAATTTATCTAAAAATAGAAAATTACTGTGAAAATTCAGGTTATGTGGAAAGGCTTTGGGGTTCACTTGTTTCTTCCAAAATATTGTTTGTGACTAGCTAAAACTTAAAATAGAACAAGGAGCGTGGGCTTATGTAAGCAATTTGGAGACTCAATTGCAGATCTGGAGTTAGGGAGAATAAACAACAGCACATCAAAGAGACGAGCTATAACAAATGTTTCTATCTAGAAAAACTCGAAAGATTCAATGGTCCATTTAATCTGAGGATATTTTTGAGATGGACAAAGACTCAATTCATGGAACCAAGGATCTAGCCAAACAATTGTGAAGACAAAAGTTTTACAGGGAAAGAAATGAGGAAAAATCAAGCTGCACTCAAAAGTCATGAAGTTATGAAACAAAAGCAAATACATATGGAAATGATGCCTTAAAGTTAACCATGACACCTTGAGACCAATAATAATCCAGATTCGTGATGCAATTGAAGTAGATAACAATGTTATTGCTCCTGATACACATATACTCAGTAGTCAGAGATGTTGCAGTTTGCACCATACATACCTCAATCCTAGTTCAATATCTTCATCCATCATGAGCCCAAGTTGCTTTCGATTGGGTATGGGCAATTCAATCGATCGGTCTTATCTTCTCAGACACATGGTCCACTTCCATGTGATTATTAACTGTAATCTTCAGTTAAATACTGAAAGAAGCAATATTATCAATGTGGGCATGTTCTATAGTAGATTCCAAAATGGTAAGAAAAAAGAATGTTTTTCTGTGATGCTGTAAGCAGCTTTATGATACTTCTCTGCAACTGGAATTGCCTGACTGAGGTCAAACAATTCACATCTTGCCACTAATACGTTGGGTATCCGTGGAGATGAAGATACTCTCAGCATGTATTCTGCCTTCAATTGAATGACACCTATTATGCCTGTGCAGATTGACACTGCTATCTTTGAAGAAGAACTATTGATTTCAGTGTGCTGTGCCTTTAGTAGTTTCCTCCTCATTTTCTACCTGAGCTTTGATGTGATCATCAATGAGCTTACAAGTTCTAACAGATTCAAAGCAGCCCTTTACCATCCTGTGGCTAACTCTTGACCTCCGGAACCTAATTAGAATCAATCACGTAGTCGCATTTTTTATGCATGTTTCTGGTAGGTTTCTTCAATGCCCCCATTTAAAACTCCCCAGAGTCCCAGCATATACATCCTCAACAGATCTAATCATAATCCTAGTAGGCTTACAACCTTTCTATTAAAATTTACATTTGAGAAAAAAAAAAGCATCTAGAAATTTTTATCATTCTTATGAGACTTTCAGTTCAAACTACAGCAACAAAAGTTAAAATAAAACCCTGGCTTACAAGTTACAAGGAATTTGACAGTCATTATTTTAGTTTTATTTATAATGCACGTACAATGAATAAGAGACTGACCCGAAGAGTGAATAGTTGAAAAGAAATAGATTGTACATAGTTACCAATAGTTTGTTCCATAATGTACTACCCTATATCGAGTAATAGAATAAAGGATCAGACCACCATCGCATTATAATTGAAGGTGAGAATACAAAAATGGATCTGTAATCAACTCTTTTGATTCCATTTGTTTATAGCAGTTACAATGCAAATATAATAATACAGAAAGGTCAGTTGTTATCTTCAGATAGATTGGTCCATCAAAAGAGTAATCACTTAGCACCACTGGAAATTATAAGCAAACATGACCAATTCACTGCAGTGAACAAGTAATCACAAGACTATGAATAGTAGTCACAAAAGTTATCAGAATAGTCTTTGATGAATTTATAATCCTTGACGTTGAGAGTTCGGAAATAGCATCCATGTTTTCCCCTGTACTTGTATATCTGCTGGGTGCTTGCTGTCCCACTAAGTACAGAATGATCCTTCACAAGCATAGAGCCCTGTGCGTATTGAGAATTGTTTAGAGAGGTGAATGAGGTACCACTGGGTAAAGTAGTGGACGTCTCCTCATTGAATGCATGAGAAATGTTTGTTGTTGCAAGATAGGTACCGTTCTCTTTGTCCAAAGAAACAGAATTCGTAAAGAAAGGATATAATCTTGACATCGTATGAGACAATACTAATTCTGAAGGTGTCTCAATTGTTAGCTTCCTGTTTATCTGTATTTTCAATCTCACCTTTTTATCCTCCCCCTTGTTTGCATAAGTGATCACATTAGAATATTTGAAACTTTGAGAGACGTGGGTTGTCAAGTTACCCTGTGTTGATTCCACCCATCCAGAGAAAGCAATCTTTCTCTCACCATGTGTCTCAAATGACCCATCCAAACCTTCAAAATTTGATACTAAAATAGGTTGGGAAGAAGGTGCTTCATAATCCATCAACATCCCCTTAGTCTCTGTGCTCCTCCCATCCAACCACAGGTGCAAATTTGCATCCACAAACCACGCAGCAATAGCATCAGTTACTCCAAGGCCAAAAGTGTGTTGTTTCCCATCCAACAACTGACCTACAAAGGGGGTAACCTCAAGGTCATATGTTGGAAGATCAAAAGCCCCAATGCCCACAACAGGTGCCCAAAAGAGAGGGTTGATGCCTCCTGTAAACACAACAGGAAAAGGCCACACGGCCCCAACAACAACCCCATCTATAAAACCCACAATTTCTCTAAATGCTCCATTGCCCCTCTGAGTGGTCAAATTGTTCATCTCTATATAAGCATCGGGGGGATTTGAATACCAAAACTCGTCACTCACATGAGCAGACACATAGATTTCAATAACAGCCCTATAAACATTTGATGGTATATGCAACTTCTTGGACTGGACATCATAGGTGTTCTGTAGCTTAAACCAGTGCCCCCCATCGCCATACGGATTTGAGATGGGTAGCACCAGATCCGCTGGTGCATGGGATGGTAGCATTTGGGCATCGTTAATTTGATAATAATGGAAACTAATAGTGACGTGATAAATACCAGTATAGGTGCTATCAACCAAGTTTTCCAACATTACTGCAAGAGACTGAGGCTTTTTAAGCAATGAAGTGTACCTGGTTATATCTTTGTTAACCTCCCAAATGATCCCCGATTCAGTAGGCTCAGCCGTGCTTGTTCTAAGTATCTCGGCACCGCTCAGCCATACTCCAGCAATTCGGTCATATTGTTCGCCTTTGCAGGTGGCCCTCCATTGAAGAACCACTTTGTCCCAGTTGTGAGGGCACTTTGTAGGTGGGTTGTAAGGAACTTTCACAGGTGGTTGACCATAGGTGTTGCCAAAATCATGTTTGAGGACCTGTACAGAGCATGACTTCTTGTGAGGGGGATGCTGGAATATGGGCTTACTCACTTCAATATATTCTTGTGGAGAGCCATTGAATCCGTGTGCCAGCAGATGCTCAATGCTGAATGCAGGCTGAAATGGTAGGATGAGTAAAACGTTGAGGATAACGATGGCATTCATGCCCGTTGCCATTATTGCACAATTCGTAGCAAGTTATCTTCTGTTGCTCAAATCATCAAGTTTCCTCCTCGAAAAAATCACTCTCACATTTATCACAGAAAATTAACTTGCGTGCGCAGAATTTGGCACAAACTTTTATTCGCCTGGTTCGTATCAATCGGTTTAGTAGCGACATTTCTTTCGCCAAACTTTGTCCCTTACTTCATAAAAAGTTTAAAGGATATAAAACACCTTGAAGAATATTTGAGCCCCAATGGCCACGGCAATGCTACATGGAAAATGAATTTGTTCCTCTATTGAATAGAAAAAAATTTAAAAATGAAATTATTTTAGCAAGAAAATGAGTCGAAATAATGGGTTCTATTAGGGTTTCTCGCATGCATTTTTGTCATTGTCACATTATTAGTCTGTGTCGTTAAGGCAGGAGACTAAAGTTTTCAATAGCTTTCCCAACATTAGTTTGATTCTTGAATACCGTACAATGTGCAAAAATGTTGTGTAAAACTATAGTCTTGAAGGAATTCCAGAATTTGTCTGACGTAATAAATATAAATTACATTTTTTCTATTGTCTGTTGCTAATTTTCCTAGTAGTCTTTTCCTTTTTTGCATCGAGATATTAGGGGAAATGTTTGTTGTTGCCTGTCTGTTTTCTTCTTACTTGCTGCTTGGGAGTTGCTTGGAGTCGTGGCATTCTACAGCAATGTGTTTGTTCCCATTTTTGGCGTTGTGCAGATTGACCGACGTGTCATTTGCATGCAAGCATTTCATATAGGGCATCGAATTTCCTTCCTTCATTTCTGTATTAAAATCTCCCGAGAGCGCATTAAACAGAAGTGCCAACGCAATAGAAGAAACACAATGTTCTCCTTTTATTCCTGGGTTGCATTTTCAGACTAGTAGAGTTACCCAGTGCTAGATAGCTGGAATGGTTATCATAGAATAGTGCCAGGGGTGTATTCATTGTGCCTATAGCAAGACCTCTTGCAACCATCCAATGGCGGGATCGTTAAGGCAACATCATATCATAGTTTGTCCAACTTTTCTTTGTTCGTTACGGTAGCATCATATCACAAATTTTCCGACTTTAAAAAGTCGCTTCCTTGACAATCAAAATTATCAAATTAGCAAGCAACGAATACAAGCTTGGAAACCATGGATGAAGGCTTAGAGCGCAATCTCCTACAGTAAGTACTAGCTTGTTAATTATCATTTTGGGTAACAATTTTGAAATAGTTTTTTGGCAAACAAAATTTCTTTTGTTAGTTAACTAGGAATTGATATACCTAATAAAATTAGTTTGTAATGCATTCTGAACAAAATCAAGATTGTCTTTTTTGATGGGTGCTTAAAAGGGGATATAGAGATTTGAACCTGTTATCGAAATTTTTTGTGTGTTTAACTAGAAGTTTAATCTTTCTTATAGAATTTGACTTTTCTTTTGAAAATTATCAGGTAAAGTTTACTTTTTAAGTACCCTATTTGGATTTGTTGGCGGTGATTAAGATTTCCAGGCATAGCTAACAATAAATTTAATATCATGCAAATGTATATCTCCACAGATTCGCACTAGTTATAAGCAGAGAAAATTAGATGTACATAATGCCAAAGCTTCAATCTAGGAATAGGGACAAAATACGCTGAACATATTGAATCTCTTTGATGTCTGTAGTAAAGGTGTTAATGATTTATTTGGTTACAGCCATATTAAACCGCTACTGATGACCACAACTGTCACTACCAACTTCTGGTCTCTAAAAAAAAAATGTATCCTCTCTCAATGCTTCTTACTCCTCTCTCCCTGATCAATTTGATAGACTAATGCTCTCATTCTTTAAGCATTTTATTAGAAGACAGGTTTGTTATCTCTAGATTTAAATGTGAATTTGATACTCTTTCATATTCTTGTCCCTAAATTGAGGATTTGTTGCAGTTTATGCAAAAGTTAAAACTAATATGTTTCCCCTTCTATTGCAGGAATTGTCAAAGGACAACTTTACCAGCATTTTGACATTGAAAACGTGAAGACTGGTGATATTTTCTTTTGCCTTCCCAGTTTTGACTGCCAAGAAGGAAAACTCATGAATTTCAAACACAATGTCAAAACTTACAATATCTACAATGTTATATGTTGCAGATTTTTGCTTTCCAAAATATGTCATGCTTATTTGAACTTTTTAGTGTTGCATGCTCATGTCGAGCAGGTGGTTTGTAGATAATAATATTTACCTTGTACTCAAATGACTAAAATATATTTTAAATAGCCTTGGCCTTTCGGAGTTTAGAAGTGCCATAAACTAAAATACTCTGTAGTTTTTGATTGATATTGCTATAAGGAATATAATAGTAAAAATATATCTACGATTTCATTTTCGATGCCTTTGACTTTTGTAAGACAGCGAGAAATAATGATTCTTAGCTTTTGCTAGTTCATGAAAGAGAATTCTACTAATCATTTAATTTATAAAGAGGTTTATTGTCTTTTAGTTATTAGTTATATCTACTATTAAGATCGTGTAGATTGGGGCTTACTAATTCATGAAAGAGAACTATAATAATTATTAAAACTATATATTTATATCTACAATTACACAGCTTCAAACATCTACAAAACTTCAAACAAAGCCCCCAAAATTAGAGTGTACACACCCTCCTCCCCCACCTTAGGCAGGGACTCCAGCTACACATAGCCCTTGTTTTATAAAGCATGAGTGTGTTTCATTTGCATTTATTGTAACACCTTTCTATCATTAAGCTTATGGGCATTTCTTGACCACTTAAATGGCTTCAATTTTTTGTTCCTTTTTAACTACTATTGAAGTTGAAGTTGTTACAATGAAAAGAAATGACAGCTCTACCCAATGGCCCTATAAATTCATACCCAAGGTGTTTCATAAGTTATGTCTTTTAAGACCATTGGATATTATTCCTCTCACTTTGAATTTGATGATGCATGTTGTTAGCTAGAATATTTTACATTCATTGGTTATTTTGTGGGTAGGGTCTCCCTTAAAAGTATGTTTAAAGATTAGGTAGGTGGGGCCTAACCTCGCATAAGATCCACCTTGTTTTCATGAAAAACCTTACTAAAGGTTTACTTTTTTTCATTTTTACTTTGTCAAAGGAAACCATGATAAGGAGGTGCTCAATTGTGGCCCCTAGCTTGTCCATCTCTCACTACTTGTTTTCAAACCTTAGATACAAGATTTTGTCATATAGGATGACAAGTCTTTTGAGGTACTTATTTGGGTCAAGTTGTTTGGTTTATACCTACTATGATGGAACTTTTCAAACTAAATAGCCTCTTGTATAGATATAATTATGTGTGTTGAACTAGAACAATTGTATTCAACTCACCCCCAACAATAAGTTTGTGTCAAGGTAGACCTATCCAAAAACCTTGTGACATAATCAATATTCAAGTTGGCCAAACCAAATATACCCAACAATTCCATTATATCAACCTTAGAAATACATGTTATTAATGTTAATCCTAAAAACATAAGATCCTTGATTTTACTTTAGCTTCCCCATGTCCAAAGGTTATTGTACAACCCTCTTCTAGGTTGCCATCTTCTATAAAGGAAGAGAAAGCTTTATGACACCTAGTCGTTAAGCCAAGAACTATGGTCACAATTTAAGCCTTCTCCTATACTTTTTGACTCTAGAAACCAAGCTACCAAAATGTTTTAAATCATTTAGAATCAAGTAAATGTGTACCTTCTTCCTCAAGGATGACTTCTCACCAATTGAAAATGATTTGGACCTTGTTTGTGATGTTGATCTTTCCTCAACTAATTATCATTGATGTCTGGCCTACTTCTCCTCCTCCTATCAAGCAAAGGTCTTGTAGCCCCCTGGAAAAATGGAGGGACAGCTTGTGTCACCTAAATGGCAACATGTACCTCTACACTTCTAAATAATATTTTTTGACCCTCATGAAGTCATCTTACATAATAGTGATTTCATTCTACATCAACAAGTTGGATAACTAGATGTCTCTAGACATTTCCTAAAATGTCTAGGGTTTGAAAAACTGACGCAGCCAAGGGATGGTGGATCCAATTAAGGACAATCCAAACCTTGCAGCTTCAGAACAACACAGCGGAATAACACAACAAGATATGTTTCAAAACATATTTTCATTAACATGCCCAGCTGTAAGGCCTTCCGGGTTAGGGCCAATTACAATCAAGAAGTAATTTTGCAAGATCATCAAGATCCAACACAACTCCAGCTAGTTTAGTTCTGAAAACTATCAGCAACTGATGGAAACCCTAAGGTAGATCTAAACTTGAGCTCGCAAGCCTCCAAGCAATCTCCTTGTCTCCAATTATGCAAACCACTAGCTCTGTTATTACAAACTATTAGATAACAATATGATCTGCAAGATCTCGTAGGATCTTTTCCACAACTTCACTTATCTGCTACCCCCAGATCTACTTTCATAATCCTTCAATCTAAATGCTTAAAAAACTACCCCTCACACCCCTTAAATACTAATCATCAGCCACAAGTCGGTTGGATGAAACCATTAACTCCTCCTAACAAATATTAAATGCAATACAAGTCGGCTCTCAAATATCCTTACCATTATTAAATTCAACATGTCAGCCTCCAGATCCACATAGGAGAATCCAACAAAAGATACCATCATTAAATGCATGAAGTCGGCCAAACAAACCACCAAGAACTCCAATCAGTAAACCAGAACTACTGAGCGCCAGAGAAACAACCGAGCACTAGTGAAACAATCGACCAAGCCAAGCAACACTGAGCAACACAGGCATTACTAAGCACCAGTTCCACTAAGAAATAGAAGTCTCACCAAGTTCCTTCAGCGACCGATCTTCCTTCAATAACTGAGACCATCGGTTAAGGCTGCAACCTCGTAACATCGGCCAAGTAACACACCACCATGCAATTTCACCGAGGACCCAAGAATGCCCCTGCATCAGACACCCCAACTTTGAAAAGATGTTCATATGTGAGAAGAACATCTTTCGGGATTCAACCCATAAACCCTGTACTGGTTCTTCACATACAAGTCCTCCACCTTTTCACTTTGCATATTCTTCCACTTCAGCTTCCTTTGTCTCTTCAAGTCTTTCCTTGATAGCACACAGGTCTGTTCTCCAAACTGGTCATCCATTCTCTCAGGATCTACCAACTCAACTCAGCTACCAATACTCAAACTCCTCCTACCAAGTGTTGTATCCATCAAAGGCATTAGGGAAAACTTCATGTCATCCTTCTCAATAGTAAACACATTCTTCACACAATCATACATAGCTCTACAATCATATTGCCAAGGTCTACCGAGCAATATATGACAACTATTCATCTCCACAATATCAGATAACACAAGATCCTTATATTGGCCAATCTGAACATCAATAAAGCATTGTTCTCTTACTTTTAGAGCATGATCATCTTGCAAGCAGCCAATCCTATAAGGATGTGGATGTCTCATTCTATTCAAACCAAGTTTCTAAACCATTTCCTTAGTAACAAGGTTATCAATACTACCATTGTCAACAATAACATCATGAAGTTTACCTCTAGACTTGCACCGAGTCCTAAACAAGTTACTCCTCTAACAAGGTTCCTCCTTTGTACTGAGCAATGTTTGCCAAATTAGCAAGTTCTCAACTTCAAGTTCATTCTCAACATTTTCATTCACCACAGCATTTCATCGGTCACCAAGATTCTTCTGTGTACACTGAAAAGAATGGTGTCCTTCTTCACCACAATTATAGCAAGTATCCTTAAAGGTAACTCTATGTGTCTTCTTCTTCAGTTCTACAGGTTTCTATTCATCTTTTGCAATCGGTTTATCCTTCATCAAGTGATCAATCTTTTCCTTCCCTCGGGGATTACTATGTTGTTTCCTCTTCAACTTATCTTCTGCCTTCAGAGCATATTGATAAGCATCTTCAATAGAATCAATCTTCATCATACCAAGCTCATCCTAAATATTGAATCTCAAACCATTCACATACCGAGCTACCTTTTCCTTACCAAGTTCTATGTGTCTAGACCGAATAGTAAGCTTGTAGAACTCCTCGGTATAACCTTCAATAGACAAATCCTTCTATTTTAGATTCTAAAACTTATTAAACAAGTCAAGCTCATAGTCAGAAGGTATGAACTTAGCTTTCAACTTAGTCACCATCAACCTCCACCGATTGATCTTCATTTCACCTTCATCTTCTCTATCTCTTTGTAATTCTTTCCACCAAAGAGCAGCATGTCCTCTCAATTTTGTTTGTGCTAACCTCACCCGAAGAGGATCTTCAATTTCTTCCAACTCAAAGAAATCTTCAAGTTCACCAATCCAGTCAATCAAATTTTTGGGCTTCAAAGTACCAGAGAAAGTAGAAACTTTCATTCAGTAACTACTACTTAACCAAGCTCCAGATCTATGCAACCAACCAGTTCTATCCTCACCAGATCTATCCCTCTGGTCATCATCACTAGATCCAATAGCTTCAAAGTCTTCAGTAGCTTCCTCATAACCATCTTTAGTACCAATATTATGAGGTACACCAGTAACGGCTCTCATGATCTCAATGACCATGTCATTCTTCATCAACTCCATCTCTGATCTAAAATCATATTTCACCTTCTCTGTAATCCTAGATTCCACAGTATCATAGAGATCCGCAATCACTCTAGGGTCCAATCTTCTCAGAGGCATCCTTAAAGATAAGAGAAACCCTACACCGACCACCTTGTGATAATCTCCAAGTTGTATGCAAGTCAAATCATCTTGCCACCTTGCACAAACAACTAGGGAAAGATTCCACAAGTTCAGTGCTCTAGATCTGCAACTTAGATCATACAATCTCTTCGCACACAAGATCAACTTCACAAGATCATCCTTGCTAGGTCAACCTTCACTCCACAAGATCAACTTAGCTCTGATACCACATGACACAGCCAAGGGATGGTGGATCCAATTAAGGACAGTCCAAACCTTGCAGCTTCAGAACAACAAAATGGAATAACACAACAAGATTTGTTTCAAAACATATTTTTATTAACATGCCTGCTATAAGGCCTTCTAGGTTAGGGCCAATTACAATCAAGAAGTAACTCTGTAAGATCATCAAGATCCAACACAACTCCAGCTAGTTTGGTTCTGAAAACTATCAGCAACTGATGGAAACCCTAAGGTAGATCTAAACTTGAGCTCGCAAGCCTCCAAGCAATCTCCTTGTCTCCATGTATGCAAACCACTAGCTCTGCTATTAAAAACTATCAGATAATAATCTGATCTGCAAGATCTCACAGGATCTTTTCCATAACTTCACTTATCTGCTACCCCCATATCTGCTTTCATAATCCTCTGATCTAAATGCCTAAACAACTACCCCTCACACGCCTTAAATACTAATCATCAACCACAAGTCAGCTGGATGAAACCATTAAATCCTCCTAACAAATATTAAATGCAATACAAGTCAGCTCTCAAATAGTCTTACAATTATTAAATTCAACATGTTGGCCTCCAGATCCACATAGGAGAATCCAACAAAAGATAACAACATTAAATGCACCAATTCATCCAACCAAATCACCAAGAACTCCATTCGGTAAACCAGAACTACCAAGCGCTAGAGAAACAACCGAGCACCAGTGAAACAACCGACCAACCAAAGCAACAATGAGCAACACAGGCATTACCGAGCACCAGTTCCACCAAGCAACAAAAGTCTCACCGACTTCCTTTAGTGACCGAGCTTCCTTCAATAACTGAGACCATCGGTTAAGGCTGCAATCGAGTAACACTGGCCAAGTAACACACCACCATGTAGTTTCACCAAGGACCCAAGAATGCCCCTGCATCAAAAACCTGCCATGAAAATATTGTATTCAAGATGTTTATCTACAATTCCTAGGTTTGGAAATTCTCTACTTAAAAGATCTTAAAGATTGTATATTTTGATTTTTATACTATATATTGTGTTTTTCAACAAATTTTGTGTAGTCATCATGAAGCAAGTTGGGTAGGGTTGTCACCTTTATTATCTCTTACATGGCATCAACAGTTAATTCATGTAGACCTTGTAACCCCACTTTCTAAGCACTGTGGGGCCTTTAGTAAAATTAATAATATGAGGATTATTAATGTTTATTCTTCAAATGTTGTTAAGAGATCTTTTTGTTGGAGATAGAATGTCAATTCAATCCAAACTTCCACTTGGGTTCTATGCAAATATTTCAACATGACTAAAATGTTTTATTAGAAATGTAGGGCCTTCCCCATTCTTTGAACAAATAGTGAAAGAGAGGCTTGGGTTCTTCGTGCATAATAAATTGTGTCTCTTTAATCCTAATATTGCTCATTGCCAAGATCATATGGTATGACATGTCTAGATTAATTTATAATTTAAGCTTGATATAATATTAATAGCTCATTTACAATGTCACTATTTGGAGCTATTTTGATAGTATTACATACAAAATTCTCCCTAAGGCATCCAGTATATAAAGTGTATCGTCTTAAAATGGAAGCACTTCCATGTTAAGAGTGTTTAGCCCTCTGAGTAAGTGGTTTGGGGTCATGTTAAGTGCCTTGATTAGGTCTTTGCATGTATTTAGCTTTCTCCCTGCCTTCCACTTCTTCTCCGCACTTGATTTCTTCATTCTAGGTGAAATTAGGGTTAAGGTCTTAAGGACTTTCCTGATTTTCCCTCTTCTATGGCTCTACTTTCTAGGTAGGATTCAGAAATGAGACCTCCTAGTCCTTCATCATATCATTCCGAGGATTTTCTATCTATTCCTGATACTGGGTCCTGTTCAGATATCAATTTCTAAGTTCCTGGCATCTCTGGAACTCCTGTTGCAGAATCTAGCCAAAGTTAGGGTCTAAGGTCAGGGTCGACCTCGACCTTGACCTCTTCCCGCCAGGATTTCAAATTGTCAATTCCTGCTAATTTGGCTTTCAGGAAAGTTATTTCTCCACTTCCGAGTCGGCTGTTTCAGGCTCCGAAACGGTAAATCCTTTAATTATATTTAATCAAGGTATATTTTCTAAAGGTGAGGACCTAATTGGGATTTAATTCTCCAAGGTGGCCCATCTAGAGGAGTGTGCCCTAGATCACTATAAAAGGAGGCCTTCCTCTCTCATTTTCACATCAAGTTTTCTCAATCAAGCATCTAGAGCTCTCAAGTGCAAGCATTCAAGCAAGTCTTCAAGCATTCAAGTGTTCAAGCATTCATCCATCAAGGAGTTCCATTGTTAGCTATTGAAGGATTCAATCTCCTTGGAGCCCCCTTGAAGATCCATCCTTCTCCATCCATTCAAGCCTTTTCATATGAAAAGATCAAATCAAGATTGGTGTTGAAGATCAAAATACCATTGATTGGAGACATCCTACATTCATTGAAGCATTCTTACTTGTGGATTTGAGGATTCGAATCCTCTACAAGGACTTCAACATAAGCGAGGTGATTTGTTTCAATTACTTTGTTTATGCACAATATATTTCAATTCAATTTCAAGGTTAATTCTTAAATTGGGGTTTGACCAAGGCAAACCCCCCATACAACCCAAAAAGCCCCATTTTCTTGCAGGTACAGGTTTGAAATTTTAGATCTAAGAGAAAATTCGGATACCCTTTTCGGCAATCTTTCAGGATCTGCAAACAGAATCAGAATCGGACTTCAAATAAATAATGTGGTCTTTGACCTTTTAAAAGGTCAAAGTCGACCTGTGTGAATTTGGAGAAAAGATTTCTGGGTTTTGTCCGCCTTGACATTTCCAGTCTAGAACACGTGATGAAATCTTCAGAAAGTTCATACATAAGCCAGAATTCAGCATTTTCCAGATCTGCCCTAATTCAAGGTTAGTATTTTCACTTCAATTATTTCAAGTATAACACATTTTCTATTTAGGGGAAACATCAGATTTGTTCTTTCTTTCATATTCACCATAAATTGATTCAATTGTGTATTAACCTCTAGGTTGATCAAATCGGATCTCCTTGTGGGGAATTTGGGTTTGAGAATAGATCTCATATTTCCCCCCTAAAACATATGAATGATGTTGAATACATTTTAACCTTATTCATTTTGGTGAACCCGACTAGCTTACTCTCTTTCTTTTTGGTGTTAGATTTCCTTTTATCTTGTTAGTATTAGATTTGTCCTTTGTGATTGATCTTGCATGCTAATTAGATTTCATATTCATGCTTTATGTGTTCTTAGTTTAGTTCATTTGCATTATATTGGTTTATGAGCTTTACTACCACTAGTCCTACTTATAATGTTTCGGTTAGAAGAAATCGTAGACTCATGGGTACCTTTGAGCCTGAATATTCTTTCCTTAGGATCCCCGATGATAACTTGATCCTTCATGATTCTAATCCTACTATGGATCAAAACTCTTCTCACTCATCTCATGATGAGGATGATGCTTTAAGGGTTCCTCCTGAACAAGTCCAAAAACTTTCCACTGAACTTGATAAAATGGGTAATCGGCTTCTTCAAGAAAACCATAGTCAAGATTCTATTCAAGCTATAGAGGCTCTTAAGAAATTTCTCCATGATAGTAATCAAGGTGTTAACCTCTTGCATGGTATTAATCATCTTGTGCATTCCAATGTTAAACCTTTAACTCAAGAGGCTCAAGATTTAGGTTTCACTGCTCCTATCACTAGAGTTGAACCTCCTTCTAATCCTTTACCTAGTATTCCTATCTATACTCCTCCTTTGGTGACTATGACGGTTCCCTCTGTTCCTATGAGTGTTCCTCCTGTGTCCCTTCCTACATCACAACCTTCATATCATAGTGTTCCTTTCACTTATTCCACTCCGCTTCCAACTGTAGTTCCTAGTGCTCCTCTAGTTGTGTCTTCTATTCCTGCAGCTTCTTACACTTTACCTAGTGTGTCTAATGTTGCTACTCCTCCTATTTCCTCTAATGATTCCACCATCATCAGTTTGGCTCAAACTGTATCATCCTTACAACAACAATTTGCTTCCTTAACTCAAAACAAGTTTAGTATTCCTACATGTGACATGGGAAGTCCTTTATCTCGAGATATTATCCAAACTCTTGTTCCTCAGCAAGTCGATATGCCTCGTCTTGAGAATTATAATGGAAAGGGAGATCTTGTTCATCATGTTAAAACATTCCAAATCCTTTGTAGTGATTATGCTCATGACCATAGGATTTTAGCCAAACTGTTTGCTCGAACCTTTCATGACAAGGCCTTACAATGGTATTGTTCCTTGCCTCCTTATTCAATTGATTCCTTTCCACAGCTTGCTAATGCCTTTATTCAACAATTTCAAAACAATATTGGCCCGCAAGTGTCTTTGACTGATTTAATGCATTGTAAAAATAGTGCTAAAGAAAAGTTAACTGAATTTATTGGTAGATTTAAGCATTTGCATGCTCAGATTTCTTATCATGTTCCTGATATTGATATTCAACGTATGTTTATTTCAAATTTGCAAAAGGATATTAGAGATAAGATTTTGCTTACTGAATTTACCTCTTTTCAACAACTTTGTGCAGCACTTCATCATTATCAATTACAAGTGAGCCAGTTTGAGAGCAACACTCCAATGGCTCCTATTCTAGTTGATAAGAGTGATGTTGCTCCTAATCCAGACAAGTTTCAAAAATTCAACAATTATGTCAAGATAAACAAACAAGAAAATGTAGTTGCTGATTAGGTTGTTGTTGCATCTCATAATGCCACTTCTGCATCCACTGCTTTTCGATTAAATCATACGTTTACTCCTCTTTCTAAAACTTTACATGCTATTATGAATAGGTTGTTAGCTGCTAATATGATTACTTTACCTCCTATTTGACCTCTTTTACCTACTACGATTGCATCTAAATCTTTTGATCAAAATGCTTTTTGTCAATATCATCGTCAAAATGGTCATGATACTGAGAGATGTTATTCTTTAAAACATAAGGTCCAAGATCTCATCGATGCTAAAGCTTTATCTGTTGATAATCTAGATAGTAGTGGGAATCAATCTGTCTCTCCGCCTAATCAGAACCTTCAAATCTATACGAATCCCTTACCTACGCATGATACTAATACTATTGCTCAGCCATCTGCTCAGAAACTTGTGTATGATTCCAAGATGGATGATCTTAATCATGTTGTTAATCAAGTGGAGCATGTTGATCCATCTATATCTCCACCTCAATCTCTATCTCAACCTTCACCTCAAGTTCAATCTCAACCTCAAGTTAAACCTATACCTAAAGTGAAACCTCCACCTAAACCTCGACAACAATTCAAGAATAAAAGACCTCACAAACTTTTTATTACCTTTGATGACTCTGAGATTATTAAGGCTCCTGATGGTCCCCTTTACATTGCTGCTAGGGTTTCTTAGATACCTACTCATGGTTGTCTTGTTGATCCTACCTCTTTAGTCAATGTTATCACTAAAGAAAATATTTTTATGAAAAGCTTACAACGCGACTTCTATGATGCATCGGATGTGTGGATTCAAACTTGTAATGGTTTTCTTTATCCCTCATTTGGTTCTTTTACTTTACCAATTGAACTTTTTGGAAAACTTGTGAACACTACCTTTGTTGTGGTTCCTACTTCTGATCAATTTCAAGTTAAGCTAGGTTTGCCTTGGTTAACTGCCATGCATGTTGTTGCTTCACCTATACATAAGTTTCTTAAGTTCATTCATGATGGCGAAGTGAAGATGATCAATCATAGTCTATATCAACCTTCTAGGCCTAGAGATTGTGCTACTCTGGATTTCTTTTGGCCTTCATTACCTAATTCATGTCCTCCTCGCCCTGATAATCTTTTTCAATCGTATCAAGCTTATAAGAATCATAAGATTCTTCAATTAAGCATACCTCCTATGGATATTAATCATGGTCTTTTACCTACACCTTCGATACCTCCTTTAACTATGGCTTCTAGTTCTGTTAATCAAGTTCCTCCTACCAAACCTATCAAAGATCTTGTGATTGCTCCTCCTATGGTTGATAATCCTATTGATCTTCCTAAAGAACCTATGAAGGATCTTGCGATTGTTCCTCCTAGTTCTCACCCTATTTCAAATAAATCAAAACATAACCGATCTGCTAATGAACATCATAAAAAGCATCGTGCTCATGCTAAAGCTAAAAGATCTCTACTTTCTGCGGATACACCTATGCATAATGTTGTTACTAATAATGATGTTCACATGCATGATTATGATGATTCTATTCGTATCTTAGATCCTATTTTGATTAATTTGGATGACGAAGATACTCTTGATGATACTGATAATGTTACTAATGAATACGAGACTATTGACATTGACATTGATTTGCCGAATATGCTTTCATCTCAATTAACTCTTACACCTAGTATCTAACATTGTGATTCTCAAGAGGATCCTTGTTTGGAACTGGCTATCATTCCTATTGTGTTGGATATAGTCCCTCTTGTGAGTTACCCACCTACCCTAAATGATATACAACAAGATGGGGACAATAGGCGGCATGCTTGATCGGCTTTTCCTTTATTGTGTGTTTTCCTGTTGTACTGTGCTCTTCCCGTAATGTGATTGCTAAATGTTTTTAGATTCTTTTATACAATCCTTGTTACTCAGTTGGTACAAGGTGATGAAGGAATCGAAACTGTTGTTCAAATTCCTCTATATGTATCTCTATTCTTCTATGTGTTGTTCAATGTTATGTTGTAAATGTGCTATTGTTCGTAAATGTTTCCTTATGTAATCTGCTTGGATTCGAGATATGGTAGCACTAAATCTTTTTGGTCTCCATGTCATGGTTCGAAAAGATTCTCCTTCGTATATCTTATGTAATCTTTCCTCCTTTGTGATTGTAGTTCTACTTCCTTTGGGGAATGATGTCAATTCATTTGCAATAATATCATATATATATTATCTTATGATCATACTGACCCCATGGTAGGTAGATCCCTTCCGTGTTCTCTGTATGTTTCTGTGATATTTCCCTTGATTTGTCTTCGTCTGGGGGCATCTCGACATGGAAACATAATCAGTGGAGTCGTTTATGTTTTTGTTAAAGCCATTACTCCTGTTAAGTGTCAGCAATGACTTTAATGTGGGGGCATACACTCTGCTCACTTTTTACACACACACACTTATGAAAAATTCAAAACATGCTAAATCTTCTAAAGGTAACGCACATAAGTTGCTAAATCCTGAGGAAGACACACACTTTAAATTTACTTTTCAATCCTTTCTTTTTGGATTAAGAACTAATCCTTAAAGTATGGATTTATATTAGGATCTCTTGATCCCTCCAGTTTCAAATACACACATATTGTGATCCCTTAAGGTCGAAAATGTCCTTAAGACTGGATCTCTTTTATTTTTTGTTTTTTATTTTATTCTTATGGAATAGAATATTCCTAAGGATAAATCCTTGATGGGTTGACTAGTGAGTAGCCACATTCACTAGGCAGTTCAATTCCATCTTTCTAGTTGCACCCTTTTTCCTGTGTGGTTCACATGTAAGGAAACTCAGGTGCGGAAATAGCTTCCTACGCTAACCTCTATAGGAGAGTATTGTGCAAATTCTTATAAATCCTTACAATTTCAGATTTGTTAACTACTTTAACAAAGATATTGCAACCACATACCATGCATATAGAAAAATAGAGAATAACATAATGATATACCCTGGGGAAACCTTTCGGTAAAAACCCCAGCACTCCAAAACCTGCACAATGTATTGATCAAAACTATTACAGCTTACAATACACTTGCAATGCAAGTTCTTTCAGAAGATTTTGAAAACCTTGAAAACAAATCACGGTAGCATAAAATGTTCCAACAATACACTCACATCACTTCTCTTCGCAACCCTAAAAAAGCTTATATCATGCGCTTCACTTTTTAGGGCTACTCCCAAGGATAACCGTATTAGGGTTTTACCATTCTCTGAGAAAATAGGAACCCCCAAAAAAATTTCAACCCCACAATTGGAGAAGAGTGTACAGTACTCAAATTTATCAGTTGCCACATGTCTTCACCTGTCATTGAATCTTCCTGACATAGCTCTTACGTGTCATAGGAATCCGTCATAATCATTTTACCCATGATCTCCTTACACACAATTCAAGATGCCAACACATCAACATTATTTGCAAGAAATACATTTTACAAAACAAATAATAAGAATAGGAATTATCCAAGGTTGAGACACCTTATTCCTAACATCACAATAGGACATAATTTCTCATTGGGCGAGGTAATCACACTTTTTCTTTCTCTCTTTAGAGATGTCTCTCTTATCTATGATTTAAGAGTCAATGAAGACTTGAGTCCTTGGGGGCTTGGGATTTCTCTTTGTCCCTTAGATTACGATAAGATTATCTTGTTATTTTTATCTCCTTTACCAAGAGTTTACATCGAGTCCATACTCTTGCTAAAGTGGGGGCTTAATGTATCGTCTTAAAATGGAAGCACTTTCATGTTAAGAGTGTTTAGCCCTCTGAGTAAGTGGTTTGGGGTCATGTTAAGCACCTTGATTAGGTCTTTGCATGTATTTGGCTTTCTCCCCACCTTCCACTTCTTCTCCGCACTTGATTTCTTCATTCTAGGTGAAATTAGGGTTAAAGTCTTAAGGACTTTCTTGATTTTCCCTCTTCTATGGCTCTACTTTCTAGGTAGGATTCAGAAATGAGACCTCCTAGTCCTTCATCATATCATTCCGAGGATTTTCTATCTGTTCCTGATACTGGGTCCTATTCAGATATCAATTTCTAAGTTCCTAGCATCTCTGGACCTCCTGTTGCAGAATCTAGCCAAAGTCAGGGTCTGAGGTCAAAGTCGACCTCGACCCTGACTAGGTCAGGGTCGACCTCAACCTTGACCTCTTCCCGCCAAGATTTCAAATTCTCAATTCCCGCTAATTTGGCTTTCGGGAAATTTATTTCTCCGCTTTCGGGTCGACTGTTTCAAGCTCCGAAACGGTAAATCCTTTAATTATATTTAATCAAGGTATATTTTATAAAGGTGAGGACCTAATTGGGATTTAATTCTCCAAGGTGGTCCATCTAGAGGAGTGTGCCCTAGATCACTATAAAAGGAGGCCTTCCTCTCTCATTTTCACATCAAGTTTTCTCAATCAAGCATCTAGAGCTCTCAAGTGCAAGCATTCAAGCAAGTCTTCAAGCATTCAAGTGTTCAAGCATTCATCCATCAAGGAGTTCCATTATTAGCTATTGAAGGATTCAATCTCCTTGGAGCCCCCTTGAAGATCCATCCTTCTCCATCCATTCAAGCCTTCTCATATGCAAATATCAAATCAAGATTGGTGTTGAAGATCAAAATACCATTGATTGGAGACATCCTACATTCATTGAAGCATTCTTACTTGTGGATTTGAGGATTTGAATCCTCTACAAGGACTCAACATAAGCGAGGTGATTTGTTTCAATTACTTTGTTTATGCACAATATATTTCAGTTCAATTTCAAGGTTAATTCCTAAATTGGGGTTTGACCAAGGCAAACCCCCCATACAACCAAAAACCCCCATTTTATTACAAGTACAGGTGCAAAATTTTGGATCTGAGAGCGAATTCAAATACCCTTTTCGGCAATCTTTCAGGATCTGTGAACAGAATCGGAATCAGACTTCAAATAAATAATGTGGTCTTTGACCTTTTAAAAGGTCAAAGTCGACCTATGTGAATTTGGAGAAAAGATTTCTGGGTTTTGTCTGCCTCGACATTTCCAATCCAGAGTAGGTGACGAAATCTTCAGAAAGTTCATACAAAAGCCAGAATTCAGCATTTTCCAGATCTGCCCTAATTCAAGGTTAGTATTTGCACTTCAATTATTTCAAGTATAACACATTTTCTATTTAGGGGAAACATCAGATTTGTTCTTTCTTTCATATTCACCATAAATTGATTTGATTGTGTATTAACCTCTAGGTTGATCAAATCAGATCTCCTTGTGGGGAATTTGGGTTTGAGAATAGATCTCATATTTCCCCCCTAAAACATATGAATAATGTTGAATACATTTTAACCTTCTTCATAAAGGAGACAAGAAGGAAGGAAGCTTCTAGGTTAATCCAAAAGAGGTGGTCATCCAAATCCATCTAGCATATCTTTTAACCACTTGTAAGCATGCAAACCTTACTTACATACAAGATTCTCTACTCCCTCCAACATACCTCAAAACTAAGGCACCCAAAATTTTCCTTAAATATGTATGGAAAATTCTCTTACACACCTTATAGCTTTCATAGATCCTATCATAACTGACAACACTTATAGCTGTAAGAATTTTTCATAATTAACTATTAATAGTTGATTCTCTTACAACTTGTCATTACCCAACTAAGGTGCCAACCTTTTCCATGAAAATATGTATCTTGACACTTCTCCATTAGATCATAGAATCAAGTTTCTATTGTTATTGAATGATGACATTCCCTATCTATTTATTATTGGGAACCTATTCACATGTTAAGTTTACTTAGGATCATGATAAATTTATCCTCATATCCTAGGTGTCATTTATCAAAGTTAGTTATAATAGACTTGTGTATCATTGTTTACTTTTAGTCACTTAGGCATTTAGTATTTGTATCAAAGCTAGTTGTGTCATTGCATAATATTAAGACACATGTTAGCATCTTATGTACTCTACCTCGTGCATTTCCCATATAAACAAGGTTTCTTGTACATGTGTATTCGTATTCAACCATTATTAATCAATACATTATTGATGTTAGTTATCATGTCATTCTCTATTGTAGAAGTTACTTTGTCTAGTAGAAATCCTTAGGGATGTTAAGGAGATACCTATCTACTGCTACATTTGTGTGTCATAACTTATCATAGGAATCTATTATCCATCATAAGTTTCCATAACCTCTTTCACATTGCTTAAGGTACCAACACATAGCAAAGAACCTCTCGCATAGAGTGAGACTTCCAACTCCTCATCTGAAACCAAAAACATCTCTGTCATGCCCCAAGTCACCTACTAGAACATGATGACAACTCAGCATACTAAGTCACACTAAAAGAGAAAATATAATGTGCAAGAAAATAAAAATGTAGGCATAAATAAATACATTGAACAAATAAATCAATGCTAGGAAATACTAAGGTTGAGACACACTAATTCCCGACACAAAGGTGTTAGATTAGTTGAAGGATTATATTATAGATAGTGAGGGGATAAAGAATATGGTTTCCAATAACTACATCACATAGGATTTGAATGCCCCATTTGGTTTTTTTGCCATCCATTTTATGATGCTATTCTTAGACACATTAATAGATTGCCAAAATACATCAATTTCAAAGGTGAAATAAATATAGGTGCAATGGTATGATAATGCATATGCAATGATTAAGAATTGTATGATAGTATAATATAGATGAAAGGCTAATGTTTGTGAATTGTAGATGGGATAATGGGTAGAACAATTTTCCCCCAAGTGTATGATACATATAGGAAAAAAAATAGTATGAACCCTACAAATAGGTTTTCATCATGGTAGTTTCCCACAATAGAAATGAATTTCATCATTTGACATTTTTATTTTTAAAATTTTTTAATTTTATTTTTAATTCAAGTATAGGAGCACTTGAGATGCACAACGTTGAAAGGTTTTTTATGTTCTTAATTTTTTAGTTTATCCAACTTGTATGCTTCTAATCCATTGTTTCATATGATCACATAGTGACCCTATTAGGATTAAGGTGTCATCTACCTTGTAAATCCTATGTATTATTCTATGTTTTAAACATCCTTGGGAAGTGTCTTTTGGAACATTGGAAATATTGGGAGAATACTTTGTAATATTTTTTCTCACTATTATTTGTAACACATTTATAAGGGGTGATGGGTTCCAATAGTGGTGATAAAGGTGACTTGTGGACATGAATATTAATATTATTTTCCATGTGTGTTAATGAATATAATAAGATGGTTAATGAAAACTAAAGAGGAAAAATGAGAGACTATTAGGCTTCTCCAAGTGGGAACTTTGAAAGAGGAGACATTTGTCTCTTGGTATTTCATCATTTACCATGTTTAATGTAATGTTTCAATCCCAAGTTTGGGCATCCAAGTTGGATGGAAAGCATTGGATCCAAAACCCCATCCTTTCACATTATGAGGAGGAAATATAATGATTAGGACATTTGGAATGAAGAGTCTTATTTGGGTGCCTTGTTTAGTGTTATAGATCTCTTGGAGAATCTATAAAATCAACTCCTTGGATGTATAAATTATGAGGAATAGATGAATGTAAATATACTCTACAATAATACGAATAGGCTAAGGCACGACAAGGTTATTCATAGGTACATAATTTCTTCCTTATGTGAGGTGAAAAGGAGAATGAAAGTGAATGCATTGTAGTCTCATTTATTTAAAGATAAGGCATACTTCACCTCTCTTCTTGGTGGAGTTTTTCCCTTGAGGGTTTCTTCACATAAATCCTATGTTATGTGATGCTCTTATGTTGCTTATTTGTTCTTCTTTTCTATTATCTTATTATTATGTCGTGCATTATTTATTATTGTTATAATTTTACATAAGGTAGTGTTATTAAGTATGATTTGTTGTTTGATTTTTAGCATCATAAAGAATATGGATCTAATCATGATAATTCTATATTAAAGTCACTTAATTTCATATTTGTATATAAGTTTTCGATTTTCAAATTGGGTTATCTAAGCCTTGTATCTCATCCATTGAATTCAT
This sequence comes from Chamaecyparis obtusa, assembly GCA_027943335.1. Classification (NCBI taxonomy): domain Eukaryota; kingdom Viridiplantae; phylum Streptophyta; class Pinopsida; order Cupressales; family Cupressaceae; genus Chamaecyparis; species Chamaecyparis obtusa. The sequence continues at coordinate 1,013,324 of BSBK01008459.1, forward strand.
AAATTCTCAGATATAGATTTGAATTTTCTAATATTTGACATTGAAGTTTATGTATATTTCTCAATGTTTAGTATCAAAATTGAAGGTGAGTTTAGTTTTGGGTATTGTATGCACCCTAAAATGGTCGCCTAGACTTTGGGCCCCATTTATTAAATTATCAAATTTCCTGAATCAATACTTTGCAAAACTCAAATCAATTTCTTTGATAAATCCTAAATAATTCAATCATTTCAATATTTCCTAAGGTTTGATCGTTTCATCAATAATTTTATTTAATTAAAAGAAATATTCCCTCTTAAATAAATAAAATAACCTTATTTAATTGAAAGAAATATCTTTTAAATGAAATAAATTTATTTAATTAAAATCTCTTTTAATTAAATGATTTTATCTTATTTAGAATAATATCTCTCTTTTAATTAAATAATGTTATCTTATTTAATTAATAGAGAATCATTCTTTTAAATAAATAAAAAATCCTCTTAAAGCTCTTTTGTGATGAAAAGGGAAATAAAAATAAATAAAATAAAGAAAATTCTTTTTCTCTCCACACTTTCTAAAAATGAGCTTTCTTTCCTCTTTTTTGCATTTATCCCACATTGCTCTTGGAGATGCATTCTCTTCCATAGTTTCTTATATAAGGAGCCCTCTCCTTCTCATTTCGGATCCAGAATTTTCATAGTATTGTTATGTTGCAGGTTTTCTTGGCGACATTGGAGCTTTGAAGATCATTTCATTTTAGCTTTCACATTTACATATTAGCTTAATCTTCATAGTATCTTAGCTTAGTCTCTTTCATTGTTTTAGCTTAATCTTCATATAGTTTAATTAGCAAAGGAGAGTAAAACTTCCATTTCAATAGAATAGTTTGCTTCTTTGCATTGCTATCATCTAGATTAGTTTCATTTACATGCAATAACTTGAAGATCAATGGAGATTAGCATTCTTGCTTCTCATCCTTGAATCTCTCATTTCTTGGTGTACTTGCATGGGTTAATAAGGTCAATCTGAGGGCCTCATACACAACCTTTGCACTCCACGAATAGAGAGCTATGAATTGATATTTGAGACCTCACCATGAGTGTTCTTGAATGTAATGATTCATAGAAGTGTGACTACTTTCTAGCACACATTTTTGGATCCCACCGTGGGGCAAAACGGCTCCGTTTTGTCCTTCTTTTTATACATTTCCACTGCCTGTTCTGGTGTTTTTGAAATAGTTTTTGAGGTTAAGTGTGTTATTCTCTGTGGGACATTATAAAAAACAAAATTAGCACTTTTTCTATCAAAACTGTGATTTTTTAATTTTATGTCTATACTTTCATACATCACTGTTACAGAATCTCACGTGAAGTTTCTCACTATATCGCTCGAAGTTTTGCTGGTACTAGCACTTCTGCGTGAGACAAAGGTGTTTTCTCACGTGAGCCTGTGTACTTTCTCATGCGAGCCTTCATACTTTCTCGCGCAGGCTTGTACTTTCTCACGCGGGCAGTGCTTTCTCGTGCGCGGTTCGGTACTTTCTCATGCAGCCCTAAGTACTGTCTCACGCAAAATTCCATGACAGCAGAGACATAATTTGTAGATTTGTAATTTCAAATTATTGATTTCTAACTCTTACGATTTGCTGTTGATTTGTCTTGATTTTGTACTTTCAGATGTGTGCTAAATTCTGGATTGCAGATCTTTGGACCTAAGGTGAGTTACTACAATCTCTATAACATTTGGATTTTGGACATAAAATTAATCTCTTGTGTGTTTGTCTTGAGTGATTTATCGCTTTCATAAACCACATTTCAATTTTGGGGTTTTAAAAAGAATATAGATTAATTTCCTGCATATGTGTTTCACATAGATAAGTAGGCCCTATTAACACTATTTGTGGTTCTTGAGAGAGTGGGTTTCTAGTGAAGCTCTTCTCAATGAGAGAACCCTTTTAGGTAGGGAGGTTACTAAAACTATCTTTGCGTTCTACTGGGTTTGTAGTCTTTGAATTTTTTATTGATGCATTCTCTCTCTGGAGAGGTTGATAGAACATGAGTTATTGACATTACGAATCTTGGCAAGATAGTTTTAGTCTTAGTGTGTCAGATGAATCTATCTTCTATGTTTGGGTGAAGATAAAAGGATAGAGGATTATGCTCTACTCCCTTTTTGGGTAGTAACAGAAACTCAAACCCTTGGATCTAAACCAAGTCCCCATGTGGTCCTTGTTGTGAGTCACCTTTTAGAGAGGGTTAACCATAGTGGACATTCCCTTCATTGGGTAAACCACGTGGATGGAACCTCAAGCAGTAATAGCCACTTTTGTCATGGTAGTGACAACCGCTATACAAATGTCCTTGTGGAAGAAATCTCCATGGGTACAGTTTCTTGATGGGCTGTCAGATCTCCTCAACATCTTTGATTGATTAAGTTCTCAAAATGTGTCAAAACCCCGGTGCACCTAGATCGGAGTTCCCCTTCTTGAAATTGTAAAATTTGTAGAGTCAAGCCATTATTAAGAACCATAATGCAGCCAATTTTTTTCTTTTTGGGACTATGTGTGTGATTGGAAAAACATTTTGGAGAACATACACAAGAAGTATCTTTAAGGAATAGCATACTAAGTAAATATTCATGTTCATGAGCAAGGTTTCTTTGTCCCTTGCTCATTGTTTGAAGACATTTTCTTGCTAAAACTCCATGGTTGTTGTTCTATGTGCTTGATAAATGCTGAAAATCTATTAATAAGCCTGGTTAATCTTTTAAAATGAACAAAAAAATTGAGTTCCTGAGTTTACAAACTTGCTGATTAAGTGGCCTGATCCTATTTTTGTCGCCTGGCTATGCACATTCTCACGCGAACCTAGTATTTTCTTGTGTGAGATTTCATTTCCTCGTGCGGCCCCTAGTGTTTCCTCGTGCAAGACTACATTTCCTTGTGTGAACCTGTACCCTAGTCTATCAAAATAGCGAGCTATTTTCGATCATTTTCAGTCCTCCTTAGTTGATCCAGGTCAGATCAGGCTAGTCACCCTACTGTTGGAGACCTTTTTTCACTTGGTATTCCTGTGTTTTTGATCTCTTGCATTAGTGACCTTTGATTTTACAAGTAACCTTGCTTGAAATCAGTAAGTCATAAATTGTCCTTGTTGAGTAGATACACCTTTAGATTCTTTGATAACATACTTGGAGAGTCTTAGTAGTCTTTTGTCCAATTCACTTCCACCCAAAATCAATTTCAATCAAATATAACTCGGTTAAAATCATCCTCCTGATCCATATGTGCTAGGATACTTATCCGTTGATTGGGCACCTCTGTGGCAGTGTTGATTGACACCTTTTGCAATTTTCTATCTCACCATCTCTCTTTTGGACAATTGAACACTTTTACTATCCTAGTTTGATACCAACGTATCTTAGGGTCATCTTATCAACAAGTGCTTTTCCTTTCATGTTGGTTACAACAAGGTATCAAGTGAGTCAAGGGAAATGACCTCAAGTTGTCTTTAATCAATTACCCCTAGTCCAAACTCATCAAAAGCATAAGGGAAAGGAACCCATATTTGACTAATCACCTAGGAGCAAGTCTACTAAGTTGAGGACCCCCTTAGCATCTTCCCATTCAAGTATGGATATGAGTTATACCATGACTCAGTGGGAGAGGGAAGCTATGGATCAAAACCTTGATGACCTCTACGAAAGACATAGAGACAACATTTTGTTTGGTAATTCCGCTCATGATGCTCAACCTGGTTCACCCCCCATCAATACCAGGTACCTAGATGCATATCAAAGAGCCAAAAGGCATGAGAGACAAGTTCACCCAGAATAATGGTCACAACACGAAGACCAAGACAATGAACCTGGTGATGCTCATGTCAATGCAACGTATACCAATGACTTGTTCAAAAAGTCAAGACCAAACTCACCACTTCAAACAACCTCAAGGTATACAAGTGAAAGACTCAAAAGGATTGAGCGCGAGAAGAAAGCCTTTCTAGATGAGCAAGCTATGAAGAAAGAAACGTTTAGACAACTTGAGGCGGAGAGACAAGCTTTGTTAGAATTGGAAAGAAAAGCCTCTCAAGAAGAGAAAGATAGGCTTTTAGCCCAAGAACTTAATACCCAATTCAACAATAGGGGTGCTAATAGTGGAAACAACTCTCCTCCCTCCACTCCTTCCAAAATACCATGCAGTAGAAGGCATTCAAGAACCCCTTCAAGATCTCCTAGTCCTAGAGGAAGAAGGACCTCACAACATGCTCATTATAGGAGACAAACACCTCCTAGGCACTCGAGGCAGCCTTCGCAGCATGCTCATCATAGTTCCCAACATGGAGATAGTAGCTCAGACTTTGATCTTAATTCTCAAGACTTCATGAGAATGCAACAAGAGCCTCTCTTTCAACAGTATGTGGATAAATACTTGGAACAAAACAAAGATAAGATCCTGGAAAGTCTAATAAACAAGGGTGCAAGAGTCCCTTATAATTTTGATGTGGATAACAAAATTAAGAAACAAAGTCCATCACAAGAAGAAGAAATTAGACAACTCAAGAAAATGATGGAGAAACTTTTGGCACCTAAGAGTTCATTTTCTCTTGACTCAATTTTTCCTAATCCTTTCGACAAGAGTGTGAGCATGAAGGATTTTCCCAGAAGGGTTGAACTCCCTTAGTATGAAAAATATGATGGTAGTGGTGATCCACATGATCATGTGCACCAATTGTACACTATGAGCTTTGAGTTTCACCAAGATGATTCCTATCTGATGAGGTTATTCCAAAGGAGTCTTAAGGGGCAAGCAATGGAATGGTTTACCAACATAACTCCCCTCGTCAAGACTTTCAAAGAGCTTGTTCATAGATTTGTTCAACATTTTGCGTACAATCTTTCCAGATCTGTCACTATGTTGGACCTATGTAACCTAAAGCAAAACCAAGGGGAATCCTTTGTCTCATTCTTGCAAAGGTGGAGGCAAAAATGCTCTTGTTATCCTAGGACCATTCATGAAGATGAGAAAATTGACATCCTTATCAGTAACTTGGTGCCTAAAATGTAGTATGAGGTTCGAAAGATGATCTTCAATTCCTTCAATAACATGGTCGACACCGCATGCAGAATTGGGGATGTTTTAAAAGAGCAAGGAATTTTGACCAGACATGGCAACAATAACAAGAATGGTCAAAACAATAATAATTCCAACAAGGATAAAGGGAAGAATGTGCATTGGAACAAAAACAAACAAGTAGTCAATGATGGAGTTGTAGACTCTCCCCAACCTAAGGATCAAGGTGTCCTTCACTTGTCTAGCACAGTTCAAGCTATGAAGCTCAATGCACCTCCTCAACAAGAGAGCAGGCCAAGGTATCAAGAGAAGCCTAAGAAGGAAAAATGTCAATTTACCAAACTTGGTGACTCATATGAGGATGTTTTCAAAACACTCATTGACAATAATCTTGTGCATCCACAAGATCCCACAAAACATTACATCCCTAACATCAAGCCACATTGGTGGGATGAAAAGGCTTTCTACAAGTTTCATAATGGCAGTGGGCATACCATTGAGAATTGTTGGAAACTCAAGCACATTATTCAAGATCTCATCAAGAATGGAAAGCTTAAGGTGGATGGACTGAACACCAATGCAGACCTTAAGGCTTTCAAAGAGCCCTTGCCCAAATACAAGAAGGGGGAAACCTCTAAACATAAGGATGGCAAGGTTGCAATCAACTACACCTACATAGCTGTAGAAAATATGGTCAACATGCTCAAAGTTGTGGAGGAAAGTGTCAACATGATGAGGAACAAGGATCCCTATGGTTATGACTCCTATGCAAACTCTCCCCCTATCTTTGATGAAGAACTAGTTGTGGTGTTGAGGGGTCCTCACTCTAGGATGTCATCTCAGGCTCTTAATGTAGTCACAAGAAGTCAAGGCCCTGTCATCATTAGAGGGCCCAGTTTAGGCCAGCCCAATAAACCAAAGCCAATGGTATCCAAGAATGCCACCATAAAACCAGCTGTCAACCCCAAGCTGAATTATAACCTTGTTGATTAGTTACAAAGAACACCAGCTCAAATTTTAATCTTGGAGCTTTTAGAGTTTTCCCCAAGACACAAACAAGTCCTTGAGGATGCTTTGTGCATAGCCAATGTTCCCAAAAATTTAGATGTTGACCAATTCCAAGGCATGGTTAGTCATATTACTAGTCCTCACTACCTTACATTCTCAGAAGATGATGACCAAGCCTTGAACCACCCGCATAATCTTGCCCTTCACATCGAAGTCATGATCCATAAAACTCATGTCAGGCATGTGTTGATAGATGGGGGTGTTGGGCTCAATATCTATTCTTTGAATTTGTTAAAAACTTTGGGCTATTCTGAGGAAGTGATCGATACCAAAAAGAAGATCACTATAAAAGCCTATGATGAGGTAGAAAGGAGTTCCAAGGGGTTGACTGTTCTTCCTGTCAGGATTGGCCCCATTGAGAGAGACATTTTGTTCCAAATTGTTGATGTTGGTCCTCTGGCATACAATATCTTGCTTGGTAAGCCTTGGATCCATGAGATGAAAGTAGTGCCATCCACCTACCACCAGTGTGCTAAGTTCCCCTACAACAGAGTAGAAGTTTGTATACCTGGGGATAGCACCTTATCTGTCAACTCCATTTCAGCAGGGACTCATGTTCCCCTAAACAGAGAAGTAGAGGATTTCAATTTGACTCTAGCACAGTGCAAAGATAAGTTCAAATCAATAGACCTTGGTATGGGGGGGTATCAACTTGACTCCTTTGCAAAGATGCCAATTTCACCTAGGTATTATGGTAGGCCCTCACAAGAGCTGAAACCCTCATCCTTAGCCATGACCTTATTTGGCACATTTGTGGAATCCTTAGTGCCCATCCAAGATGAAAAAGAAGAGGTGGCTATTAAAGATCAGATCTACAAAGAGGAGAAGTATATGCACAATGAGAACTTCTCTCCTTCTCCCAAAGCTTATGGGAGAGGATATACTTTGGTAAAAAATATGGGCTATCCTGGACATGGCCCTCTCAGCCACAGATTAGATGCTAGAGCCGAACCTCTTAATCATAACCTTTTTGGGCGTAAGTCCAAGATGACGGTTGGCCTAGGTTTTCTGAAAAATAACAAGAATATTGTTCCTATCCTTGATGAGTCGGATAGTGAAGATGAATCACATTACATACCAAATTTGACAAATCAGCAAGACATGCGTGATGATTGGATTCCTTCTACTTGTCTCCTTTGGGGAGATTCAAATAATCCAACCACTCATGCAATAGTTGCAAGAATAGAACAAGATGGATCAGACATAGAAGCAAGAGAAGGTGTTACCCTTCATGACATCAAAGCTTCTACATCAAGGCGTCCCAAGCCCTTTTGGTGTAAACATCCCAGCCAAGATTCATAAATGGACTCACATGAGTATGAGTGGGACTCTCTCTCTGATTGTTCCACAATTGACATGGATGTTGATGTCATCCATACTTATAGTTCTCAACCCGAGGTAGTTGATGAGTCATGTGTAGGGCTAGAGGATTGGAATCCGTGTGTTGCCTTGGTGGATGATTCTTCGCTTGATAGGTCGACTCTTGATTTGGGTAACTTAGAAGAATACTTGACAGAATCTAACTCTACGGTCACTAAAGATGATACCATCTATATCAACAATATTGAACCTGTCATTGAATTATCCCTTGCTAATCCTCATCTCATTGAGTGGTCCAAACGTTATCAAGAGCCTGAGCTCTTAACATTCCAGAATGACTATGAGATAACTTGTTACCTAAATGCCATTGAACTCGTAGTCTCTTCCACCAGTGAACCGACTACAAGCATGATCAAGCCAGACATCAAGTACCTTAGTCGAAAGATAAAAAGAAAAGAAAATAAAAAGAATAGGAGTTCTGATGGCGAAAACCACTATGTGGCGGTGTTAGAACCGAAAAAAGTAAAAATAAATGACATATCCAAAGGTGAAAACCTCTTAGAGGCACCTATGGATGAGGTACTTGATCATCTCCCTAGTTATTTTCAAGACAGATCGTCAGTGCTTGTTGAGCCTACATAGTCAGTTAATCTAGGTATAGAAGAGGCTCCACAGATTGTACATTTGGCTCAATCCTTATCATCTCAAGAGAAAGAAGCCTACACTGAGTTCCTACAAAGAAAGAAATTCAATTTTTCTTGGACTTATTCAGACATGCCAGGGTTGGACACTAATCTAATTATGCATCACTTGTCCATAGCTCCAGGTGTTAAACTAGTCAAACAAAAATTGAGGAAAATGCATCCTCACATTTCTCTTTTAGTCAAAGCAGAATTGGAAAAACTCCTTAGTGCAGGATTTATAAGGGCCATTGACTATGTAGAATGGATATCCAACATTGTACCAATTTCAAAACATGATAAATCCATTCAAATCTGCATAGATATTAGAGATGTCAATAGAGCATGCCCAAAGGATGATTTTCCACTCCCTAACATAGACATGATAGTGGACATGACTGCGGGTTATGAGATCTATTCCTTGATGGATGGTTTTTCTGGGTATAATCAGATTAAGATAGCTCCTGAGGACCAGGAAAAGACTGCATTCACTTGCACATGGGGTGCTTATTGCTAGAACGTCATGCCTTTTGGATTGAAAAATGTAGGAGCTACATATCAAAGAGCTATGACAACAATTTTCCATGACATGATGCATAAGAATATGGAAGATTATGTGGATGACACCTTGGCTAAGTCAAAGAAAAGAGACATACACTTGGATGATTTAGAAGTAATTCTAGATCGTATGGAGCAATTTCAGTTGAGATTAAATCCTAAAAAGTGTGCATTTGGAGTCACCTCTGGAAAACTTCTAGGATTTATCATTTCAGCCAAAGGAATAGAAGTGGACCCAGAAAAGGTTCAAGCAATCTTGGATATGCCACCTCCCAAAAACATTAGCCAAATGAGGAGTCTTCAGGGACGTCTTCAATCTATCAAGAGGTATTTCACAAATGGTAGATAGAGCTCAACCCTTCAATAAGAACTTGCTTAAGGGAGTCAAATGTGTCTGGAATGAGGATTGTCAAAGGAGCATAGATCAGATTAAGGAATACTTGGCAAATCCTCCAATTTTGATGCCTCCTATCCCAAGAAAACCTCTCATACTATATGTTTCAGCAACATAATCCTCCTTGGGGGAATTATTAGCTCAACTTGATGACACTGGGAAAGAATGAGCCATATATTACATCAGCCGTACCCTTGTTACATATGAGGTCAATTACACTAGTATTGAGAAAGCTTGCCTTGCTGTGGTGTTTCCTTCCCAAAAGTTGTGACATTACATGCTTGTGCATACAATACACCTCATAGAAAAAATTGATCCTCTCAAGTATTTGCTCGGTAAGGCTGCCCTCACAAGTAGACTTGCTAAATGGATGATGGTTCTTTCAGAATTTGACATAGAATATGTTGAGCACAAAGCTATAAAAGGCCAAGCCATTGCAGATCAATTGGCCGATTTCCCAATTCAAGATAGCATGCCTATTCAAGTTCAATTTCTAGATGAGTACCTAATGTACATGACTGAGAGAACATGGAAGATGTTCTTTGATGGCTCTTTTATGCAGAATGGTTCAAGAGCTGGAGTGTTGTTTGTTTCTCCTCATGGGTACACAATTCCTAAGTCCTACAAACTATTGTTCCCATGCACAAACAACATTACTGAATATGAAGCATTGACAAATGGACTCAAGATGGCTATTGAATGGAATATCATAGAACTACACATCTATGGGGATTCACAATTGATAGTCAACCAAGTTAATGAACAATACCAAACCAAAGATGAAAAATTAGTCCCTTATAAGAAAATGGTTGATTCATTGAGACGGTATTTCACATTTGTCACATTTCAGCAAGTCCCCAGAGCAAAAAATAAGGTAGTTGATGCTATGGCTACACTTGCTCCTCTCCTTCAATTAGAGCAGCATGAGTCCAGATTTGAATTCCTAGTGGAGGAGCTACACTATCCTATCTATGACTCACAAGAAAGCCACGTAATCTGTACCCTTGTTAGTCATGAATCATCCTGATACGGTGCCATTTACTCATACCTTCATGATGGCATCATCCCTGACACATTTAACCACTCTAAAAGAAGAAACCTTACCTGAAAATCTTCTCGCCATTCCCTCATCTCTGGTGATTTTTATAGGAGGGGTTTAGAAGGGACACTTCTTAGGTGCTTAGAAAAGGAAGAATCCGATCAAGCGCTAGTTGATATTCACAAGGGCATCTATGGGGGACATTCTAATGGTCTTTCCATGGCTTGAAGGTTGCTTAGGGCAATGTACTATTGGCCTACCATGCAGATGGATGCAGTATCTTTTGCGAAATCATGCAAAAAATGTCAAAAACATGGTCACCTGATACATGATCTAGGTAGGGAGCTCATTCCTTCCATATCTCATTGGTCATTTCAGCGCTAGTCCTTTGATCTTGTTGGCCAAATTCATCCCAACTCATCAGGTGGACATAAATTTATCATCACTGCTACTGACTACTTTACCAAATGGGTAGAAGCTATTCCACTTTCTGTTGCCTCGGGCAAGACAGTTTCTCTATTTATCTTGAACCATATCATCTGTTCATATAGAGTGCCATCTGAGATAATCACTGACAATGGAGGTCAGTTTAAAAATAAGGACCTTACACAACTCTGCAAGAAATTCAAGATAAAACAACATTGGTCCTCCATTTACTTCCAGCAAGGAAATGGACAAGCAGAGGCTTCAAATAAAACCATTCTCAAAATTCTCCATCGAACAATTCATAAGAATGGTAGAGATTGGCATTTACAGATAAATTCAGCCTTATAGGCTTATAGAATGAGTATTTGTACTCCAACAGGGGCTACTCCTTTTGCCCTTACTTATGGTGCTAAAGCAGTGTTACCTTTAGAGGTTGAGATTCCTTCACTTAGAGTCTCTCTCAAAGGTCTAGTTACCGATGAAGACTACCGCGCCATGAGACTGCAAGAATTAGAACTTCTAGATGAGAAGCGTAAAGCATCATTTGACCATATGAGGGTCTATCAAAAGTGGATGTCCAAAGCCTTCAACAAAAAGGTTCGCCCTATAGCATTCCAAGTGGGAGATCTTGTCTTAAGAGAAAATCCTAAAAACCAACAACATAGAGAACAAAAGGGTAAATTTGAACCGAATTGGCTTGGACCCTAAATCATTACTGCAGATTTTGGGATAGGTGCTTATTTACTATCTACTAAAGAGGGGGAGTAGTTCCCTGATCCCATCAATGTCTTGAACCTAAAGAAGTTCTATCCATGATGCCTATTCTGTCTAGGGGCATCCTTTGTAAATATTTATTGATCCTAAAAAAATACCAAAAAAATTCATATATGATGCTGAAACAATTCTAAAAATCAGAAAATGTCCTGAAAAAAAGAGCATCCTAGTGAAAACCTAGCAATAGGCACTTTGATGTCTCACAAAAAAAAATCAAACAATTCAAAAATTCAAAAAAAAAAGAAAAAAAATGCCTTGGTGAAAACCTGGAAAAGGGCGCCTTGGTAGCAAAAATATAAAAAGTTCTGAAAAAATTGCAATAAAATCTGAGTGGTGAAAACTTGGAAACAAGCGCTACTTGAGGCCTTCACACCCTTGTTTCTTAGCATGCGTCCTCGACACTTAGCCTTTCTCCATCACACCTTGTCCTTGTTTCCTTGGTTTGGAATTGGTCTTTGTCTTTGTCTAGGGGTCATAACTGTGTTAGCTTTGGTCTCTTGGATGCATCAGTCTTTAGGACACCTCGCAACCGATGTTTTTCAACACCACCCCAACTGTGTTTTTCAACACAACCCCTAACATCAAGTGTTTTTCAACACTTATCAGTTTGGTCTTATCTAGTTTTGTCATGAGATTTTACCTACTTGCAAGCATTTGATCCTTATCCTCGGAACTCAGTATCAGTGAACACACTTAAATTTTTAAACACAACACTTAATGCTTGAGATATGTCATTGATCTTTTCTTTATGTGCTGACTGTTATTGATTTTCGTTGAGTGCCCTTGTCTAATAAGTCTCTCCATGATGCATAGCTAGAGGACTTGAGGCATGGGGCATGTTTTTGTTACTTTCTGCTTGTGGGTGTGCTCTCAAAGCTCTTAAGTGTCTCTTGTTATTCCCCTGACACACTTAGGAGATTTGAAACATCATCCTTGATTATTTTCACACAACCATTCTTATGGTCATCCTGGCATCTATGCCTCGATGAGAGAGTGGTTTTGCTACATTAAATTGGGTAAGCTAACATTGAAGTCATCTTGACCCTTATGTCTTTGATGCTCATGTTAGAATCTTTCCACATTCCAAACTGATATAAATCATATTCATATCTTCATAGTTGCATTTGTGACTAGTGCTGATTGTATGATTTTTCAATGTCCATTAATAATGACCCAATGATGAAAATAAGTTCTTTACATTCTCTAATAAATGATGAACATAAAATCCTAAGTTACAGTTTCCCTATTGCAAGTACACCTTTGCATTTTCATGTAGCTTGCATTGTTAGACTTCATGATTAATTTGCATTTTTAAGCTACATTATGAGTTTGAGAGGGTTTTCCTTCATCTTTCTTGTGGACTTTTAATCAACTGTGATCACGATTTGATCTTCATTTCCTTATCTTCTTTCATGATCTCAATCAAAATTTCCTATCTTAAACAGTTGATTGATTTTGGGACATGCTCGTTCTTGAGATAAATTCTCTTTCTTCTCTCCATTTCTTTTCATTTCTTCCAAACTTTTGTCTTCCATTCGCTTTCACCCCACTTCTTTTCTTCTAATTCAACCTTGGGGCATAATATTTCTTGATGATCTACCTTGGTTCTGTGATCCTTATATCTTTCATCTTACATCAAGAACCTTATCTTTAGTTTGATTTGATCAAAATTATCAATTCACTATTTCTCCTCCATCTCATTTCAATTTCGATCACAAGGGAGCAGTACCTATCAAACTTCAATCCTTGATTCAACTTTATCAAACCTATCAATCAAACCTTGCTTGAGACTTGACAATTACCTATTTACAGGGTTGTTGACCTTGTCTTTTTCAATCAACTTATCTTTGTCTTGATGTGTTCCCATCCGTCGAACACACATCTGGGTTGTTTTGTGATCCCAAATTGATCTCACACTTCAATTCTATTCTTTGGCTACATGTGTTCCCAGAATGATCACACATTACCCAAAGAGGGGCAAATGTATGCACCCTAAAATGGTCACCTAGACTTTGGGCCCCATTTATTAAATTATCAAATTTCCTGAATCAATACTTTGCAAAATTCAAATCAATTTCTTTGATCAATCCTAAATAATTCAATCATTTCAATCTTTCCTAAGGTTTGATCATTTCATCAATAATTTTATTTAATTAAAAGAAATATTCCCTCTTAAATAAATAAAATAACCTTATTTAATTGAAAGAAATATCTTTTAAATGAAATAAATTTATTTAATTAAAATCTCTTTTAATTAAATGATTTTATCTTATTTAGAATAATATCTCTCTTTTAATTAAATAATGTTATCTTATTTAATTAATAGAGAATCATTCTTTTAAATAAATAAAAAATCCTCTTAAAGCTCTTTTGTGATGAAAAAGGGAAATAAAAATAAATAAAATAAAGAAAATTCCTTTTCTCTCCACACTTTCTAAAAATGAGCTTTCTTTCCTCTTTTTTGCATTTATCCCACATTGCTCTTGGAGATGCACTCTCTTCCACAGTTTCTTATATAAGGAGCCCTCTCCTTCTCATTTCGGATCCAGAATTTTCATAGTATTGTTATGCTACAGGTTTTCTTGGCAACATTGGAGCTTTGAAGATCATTTCATTTTAGCTTTCACATTTACATATTAGCTTAATCTTCATAGCATCTTAGCTTAGTCTCTTTCATTGTTTTAGCTTAATCTTCATATAGTTTAATTAGTAAAGGAGAGTAAAAATTCCATTTCAATAGAATAGTTTGCTTCTTTGCATTGCTATCATCTAGATTAGTTTCATTTACATGCAATAACTTGAAGATCAATGGAGATTAGCATTCTTTCTTCTCATCCTTGAATCTCTCATTTCTTGGTGTACTTGCATGGGTTAATAAGGTCAATCTGAGGGCCTCATACACAACCTTTGCACTCCATGAATAGAGAGCTGTGAATCGATATTTGAGACCTCATCGTTGAGTGTTCTTGAATGTAATGATTCACAGAAGTGTGACTACTTTCTAGCACACATGTATTCCTTTACTATTTAATTTTTAGCCTAGCAAGCTTGTGGGAATCTGATAGAAGGAAATAAAGGTTATTTGAGGCTTATAGGGATGCAATGAATATTCATGTGAATTAACTTTTTTTTGTAAATTTATGAGATTAGAATCTATGGATATTGTTAATGTGATATATGTTGGGCATTAAAAGCTCATGATTATGGATCTTCAAGGATTTATTTATGTTTTGGTAACAAGTGGAGTTTTTTTTTACAATATGAGTGTACCTTCTTCTTTGGTACTTTTATTCCTTTATATTGTGGTCATGTGCAGTGAGAAGGTGTTCATGTTGGACAAGAATTTTTGACATCCTTGACACATTGAGAAACAATAACTATTTGAACTACAAAATAGAGTGCTTATGGTGTCTTAATGGTTTTAGCTCTTAGGGCCCATTTGGTTGCTAGAATTAACCTAGAATTGGAAAATAGGAATTGGAATTGGTATAGGCCAATTCTAATTTTGGTCCAAAATGAGCATTCAGCCAATTCTCCTCAGAACCTGGAATTAGAATTGAGGCATGGAATTGGAATTCAGAATTTAATTTTGAGAAGGGAAACCAATTCCCATTTTCCAATTCCAGGTTAATTCCAGTAACCAAATGGGCCCTTAGTTTAATGAAAATACATGAAGATAAGATATTGATCTCTTTGTGAGTTGTGGAGATGATATTGTCATATGTTATAAGCTCCCAGACAAATTATATTGGGTTACGATTTTATCTTGTTTCCAATTATGAGTTTTGTAGATCCATGCTTATTTCATTGTTCATATGACATGTTTTATGTGAGTGTTTAGATGTTGAAGTGAATTTTATATTTATAGAGATTCTTCTGTAGATTTTAAATGTTAACCAAAATCTATAATATTTAGTGATAAGACTATATTTAGTATGTTCTAGATGAGTATAATTATATGTTTGTATGGATAATTTAAAGGTCCTTATTGATATATGGTTACTCTTATGTGGATTTGTTTGGAAAATAAGTTATACCATTGATCCTAATGTCTGACTTTTAGAAATCTACATTCTATGCCTGATTATCTATATTCTATAGGTTATTGAATCTACTTTTAGCTATCTAAGATTGGAGCACTAATTATGTATTTCTTCTTTGAGATGTTCCATATGTGTAGACCTTGTAGAATTGTTTAATGTCAATTCTTTTAGGTAGGTCTTATTTTTTGTCACCATTATTACATTGGTATGTTGATCAAGAAATAAGAAAAGGATCTTTTGGGAATACCTCATATAGTTGTTAATTTTAATATATAGTAGTAGTTTATTGTACATTAGAATCTTTATTCACTCTCAATAAAATTTTGGAAAATGGTTATGGTCTTGATTTCATGCATAACTTGATATCACTTTCAATGGAAGCTTTATGTAGTTACATAATGTGTTCCATCTTCTTGATTTCAGTATATTGGTTCTAAGTTGATATTTTTATTGCAGTGTGTAGTGATCCATGAATAATATTTGATCATTAAATAGATGGTCTTTTGTAATGGCTATTGGTATCATAAAGATCTCTTGTATTTTGATTCACATTTTAGTGATATTTTAATGGAATTTTTTGTTTAGTTAATAGAAGATGCTTGATTAGTTTTTATAGTTGATCTTTGGTTTAGAGTATGGTGGTTAGTATTTCATGATGTAATCTATATTATAGATTAGATTTTTTTTGCATGATATAGGCTCTCTTGAGACCATGATATGTTCCTTGAAGTATATGATTTTCCTATAAGGATATGATAGATCATGATGTCATGTTTGGGTTTCTAATTCCATGGTCAGAACTTTGAAAATGGCCTTGTTATTTATCTTTTGTTTTGAGTTCTAATCATTTTCTTGGAGTTTCATGATTGTGTAGAGTTGTATTTGAAGTTGGCATGGATTGATTAGTGGATTTTCATGGAGATGAGAGACAGTTGAGTGAGGCTAAGATGTCTCTTATTTGTGGAGATCTTATGCTGATATGATTATTGCTTGATGAGGTTTTTATTATAAATACTAAGGATCCTACCTAGTTATGGATGTGAATCCATTATGCATTTGAAAATAATATTTCCATTTATAATAAAATTTTATTGCTTGGTTTTGTGTGCATAGAACAATCTTGTATCCCATACTTGATCTACTTGGTAGGTGAATGATCTAAGAAGTATTGGTTGCCTAAACCCCAAATGTGTTCCTTATTTTGCATTTGCGTTGCAGTAAAAACCTACCTATGCAGAACAAGCTCAAACATGATAATGTTTGAGAGAAATAAGCATTTAAATCACATTAAATGTGTTTAAAACCTGCTACAAGCACAAAAGTTTACAACACAACCTCATATGAGCTAGAACAAGTGCACCCAAACTTGTTTGATTTGCTCTTTATGGTTATTATGGATGTGTTTTCCTTTTAACACAAAATATTGATCCCGCTAAGATTTAATGATGAAAAATGCATGCCTAAATGCAAACTAAATGAAAAGAGATTGAATGGATCAATTAGTAGTTATGGTAAAACTACCCTCAAGCATTGTATGTGTATGCAAGAAGTAGATATATGACACTAAATGCGAGATCTATACAAAGTAGTAAATGCAACTAAGTCCTCAAAATGAATGCAAACTACCATTAAAAGCTCCATGAATGCATCTACCAAACAAGTTTAGTAATAAAATCTCTAAATGAAAGCACTAAAAGCACAAAGAATTCAAAATAACATAATAGCACTACATGAAAATATGAGATGAAATTTCTTGAGACAAGGGCTCTATTTATACTTTTTTGGAGGGGCTTGGTGAGTTGGCATCCACATAGGTGCCACAAGGGGGACACATAAGCCATGAAAAGTCCAAGGTTGCTCACACATGGGTGAGCAACTTGGGATGTGATGGGTGCATGTGTACTTCAAGTATACATGTAAGAGATGTATCATAGATCTTGTAATAGATCTTGACCAATGAGTATTTTAGGAATGTGTAAGAGGTGTCATCAAGGTTGTAAGAAACCTTGTTTAGGAAAAATTAGTAATCTTTTAAAAAAGGTTATTTTTAGGAATTTTCTCACACATGTGAGCAAATAATTAGGATTAATGAGTGTAGGAATCCCAAAAATTAGCTTAATCACCCTAGATTAATTAGTGGGGTAGGCTTATTAGCTAGAAAGGGATGGGTGTAGAGTAGGATCTAGCCCTAGATTAGGATTAAATTAAATAAGATTTAATTTAATTAGGTAAATTAGAAGAAATAAGTCATGTGGGGGAATAAATAAATTCAATTTATTTAAAAAGGAGATATGGAGGATATGTATTAAATTTATATTTAATACATTAGGGATGATATTTTAAATTAAATTTAAATACTTGTAGGTGATGAATTTATTTAATTAAATATGAACTTAATTAAATAAATAGAAGAAAATAACGATAATAGTCAATTGTTTAAATTAACTATAGGGTTATTAAAAAATATTAATTAAATAATATTTAACTAATTTTAAGGGACAATTTTAGGTGTCTACATTTTGCCCCTCTTTGATGTGGTGTTAGAACGACATCATGTCAAAGAAAAGACAAAAGGATGCCCCAAAAAGAAGAAGGGTCCTAAAATTCATGCCGAAGTGATGACGACGGAGTGTGCCCCCTCGAGAAAATTGCACAAAAAAGAATTTTTTGGTAATTTTCTCGAAAAAAGGCAAATGAGTAGAAAAATTAGTAGGAAAGGAGTCTAAAGCGGGTTGGAATAAACCCAAGGTAGATTAGGGACATGATGGCCCAATTGGGATGGGAAAATAGTGAATAAATAAGAATAATGCAAAATGCAAAATGAAACTAATAGATGCAGCTAACTACAATGCTAAAGGGGGAACACCCCACAATGCAACAGTAAGTTGTGAGCCTCTCAATTGGGAGGTCTTGGGTTCAAGTCTTCTTGAGCCCCTTGTTGATCTTGGCTTCGGCCTATTACCTATAAAAAAAAAACTACAATGCTAAAGTATTTTGGGGACTATATTGTGTTAATATCGGAGAGCACACCCTAGTTTGATTTTGTGCTTAACAATATGCACCAAGGTATGAGGAACCAAGATGGAAATGTATCAAGTACATGATAAAAAAGGATAAAGATAATCATATGCCTTATAACACCATGATATGGAAGACCATGATGCCTTGTGACAATAGGATGAAAACACCATGATAAATACAAACAATTCTAACACATATGAGCAATAAGAAAGCATGCACAACAAACCAAAATCAAATGAACATTGTGCCCCTAGTCAAGTTGAAAACCAATTGATGGATTGATTGAGGATGGAAAATTTAATGATAAGAAAAATGCACATCCAAAGGATTGGGAAGGATACATCCCATGATGATGATTTGATTAAAAATGATTAATGGATTGTCGGTTGATTTGGATCAAGATGATGGGTTGATTAAGGACTGGTGTGCTAGATTGCAAGATTGGGTTGATTGGATTCGTATTGATTGCACTTGATTGGATTGATTTGAGATTTTTGGATTATCTAGATTTGTTAATTTTGTGTGTTTATAGGGATTTTTCATTTATTTTGGATGTGTAGGTTGGAGTGGATAGAATGAGATTGGAAGATAAACGATGGGATGAGAGGAGAAGAAGGTAAATGGATGGAATAGCATGTGATTAGATGATGAATAAGATAGTTTGGAAAGGATATGATAAGATGATGGATAAAGGAGGAAATAGATTGGATAGGATTAGGATAAAGTGAATTGGGTGGGATTAGATTGAAAGATGGATAATGAATAGAAGGGGAATAAATGGAGTGGATTTGATATGAAGGGATTAGATGTGAGGATTGAATGGGATTGAAGTGAAAGATGGATAACAAATAGAAGGGAAATAAATGGAGTGGATTAGAAGATAAATGGATTTGATATGAAAGGATTAGATGTGAGGATTGAATGTGATTGAATTAAAAGATGGATAGTGGATAGAATGGATTGGGAGAAATGACAAGTGAGAAACAAGACATGGTAAAGATAAGGGGGATGGAGATATTATATGGATGGAAGATAGAGGGATAGAATGGATGGGTGGATGATAGGATACGGGGGATCAAAAGGTGGGGAAAAAGGGGGTGAGGATCCAAGGACTATGTTGCAAAGGAGTCAAATGCCCCACACTAGAGGTAGGTGAATGGATGGAAAGATGATGGATAAAAGATGTATAAAATGGTTGGATAATGTATAAAGGATGTTCATGGAGGAAATAAAGGATTTTATTGTCCAAAGCATGCATGTATATTGCAGTGTTTTATTACCTCTAGTTGTGATCAAGAGCACGGTATGAAAGTGGAAGGTGTATGGATAAGGGATATTAGATGAAGGGTATGAATAGGATAAGGAATAATAATACAAAAGATATGAATGGAATAGAATAATATAAAATAGAGGAAATGAAGGGCATAAGAAAGATCAAGGATATGTAAAAAGAGGATGGAGATATATAGGATTATGGATGGAGGATGGAGGAAGTGAATATGACAAGGACTATGAGATGGAGAATATATACAATGATGTCAAGATCAAATTTGGATAAAGTTGATCTAAATAGATAGGATAATGGGTAGTGGATGGCTAATGAGTAAGGAATGTGGAAGGTGCATATGTATGGATGGAATGAATATGATAGTCAAGACCAATAGGGAAAATATGATGATGGACTTATATAGGATAATGGATGGTGGATAGTAAATGTGGAAGATATGTATGGTAGCATAGTGGGAGTAGAGCTTGCCCCCAAGTATAGAGTGTAAGGAGATAAGGATAAGTTAATGGATGTATAAGGGGATTGGAAGACAATGAATATATGATAGGAAGATGGAGGGAAGTAATCAAGCATCTAGTTCTGCGGATGGTATCCCTTGATATTTTGATTTTTAGTTTTTCTTATTAATAATGTATCAACGTAGTTTGGATGTTTTCTCATAGATTTTGGTAGCATGGTTGGAATAGACATGAAATGGATTAGGGGATGGAGGATAATGTCTTATGCAAGGATTGGAGTAAATGGGTGAAAGGTTTGGGGATGAATATTTGGGGATGGATGAAATGTTGGAAGAATTGTGGATAAGTGGATAAGGGAGTTGGGAAGATCATCTTTGGTACACACCTTGAAGGGTGGTGGAGTAGTGGAGGAGGATATTTTGAAGTAAATGGAGAGGAAATGTGTACTTTGGGATATAAGGACCCAAAATAGATGAAGGAGATGATGGTGTTAGGATAGTGGATTTGGGTGAACAAGGAACCAAAATGGATGTAGAAGATGGAGGAATAGAGGACTTATGAGTGGAAGAAGCTTTTTGATTAGCAAGGTTGGATTCCAATTTGGATTTTTATTTGAGATTAATTGCTTCTATGAGTGGCATGGAAATCCATATGATTTTTGAATTTTTCATTTTGGGCCTTTGTGGCCTTTTGAATTTTTTCTTGCTTCTGGATCATATTTTTCTTTTCTTGAACATGTCTTTTAGATGGGACATGTTGATCCTTTGATTTTTTTGGTTTTTTGGCTTTATGCATTTTATCATTGTCATCAAATTTTCTTTCATTAGCCATGGTATGAGTGCATGAGGATGAATGGTATGGAAGGTTTATGGATGGAATGGTGGAGGAGGAATGTTGGAAGGGATTCAAGGATGTATGCCTTTGTGGATATTTATTACGGATTTGAGGTGATGGGGTAGTATCCTTGGATATAGTGTATGGATGTATGTAAGGACCTAAAATGGATGGAAGGGGTGAAGGTTTTAGCTTTGGGACATAAGGACCCAAAATGGAGGTATGTGAGGAATGGATGTAGTTTTTGACATAAGGCCCCAAAATAGATTTAGAATATGAGGAGGGAATGAAGTTTTGGACATAAGGGCCCAAAATAGATTTGGAATATGGGTGATGAGAACATTTAAGTTTAGATGGAGGGATTTTGGATATGGAAGGGGTGGAAGGTTTATCAACATCTTGAGACATTATTTCTTCAATGAGATACTTATTATTTTGAACACAAGATGTGAGTCCATGTGAATGGGGAGGAAAAGTGGAAGGAATGATATGCCCTTGGAAGGAGCCATGTTGGATAAATGTGGAGGAACCAAGATTAGTTGTATGGGGTTCATGGATGGATCTTGACTTTGGAGAGGATTATGTAGTGGAGTGGAATGGATGATTGGAACATGAGATGGAAGACTATCATGGAGTGGAGTGGAGGGGATGGAATCATGAGATGGAGTTATTTGATCTTGACATGAAGGGGAATTAATGGATTGGATACAAGGAATATCTTCATGAAGTGGAGGGTAAGTGAATGATAAGTCTTGACATGGAAGAGAATCATTATATGGGGTAGAGGGAATCTCTTGATCTTTATTAGGAATGGGATCATGAGGTGGATCAAGAGGGATAAGTCAATCATGAGATATAAAGGGATCATGGGATGGAGAAAATGGGAGGATTTGATCTTCAAATGGAAATGTATCATAAGATGGAGGAATTCTTAGATCTAGAGGAGAAGATGAATCCTTGTTAGCATACTTTGGAAAAAGGTCTTGAAATGTTTTAACTTGTGAGGATGATGTGGTGAAGGATGTGGAAGTTTCAACTTGAGTGGATGGAAGAAATGGAGACTCAAAAAACTTAGGAGATTGAGGTATGTCTTGATTTGGAGATGATGGTGGTAGGTGCATTACTTTGGGTGGTTGTGCAACTTGGTTTAGAGTGGGGGATTTAGACTCCTTTGCTATTATTTTTTCCCAATTAATGGAAAACTCCTTGGAAGATGGGGATGATGTTGGTTTTCAAGGATTAGGATTGTGTGGAGGTTGAGGCTTAGGTAGGGCAATAGGATGATGGTTTTGGACATTAAGCTCAAAGTATGAGAGATTAGGTGGAGGATTGGGATTGGATGGGAAATGGGGATTATGGATTTGGACAAATGGGGAAGGGTGTATGTCTTCAAAGGAAAAAAAATTATTTTGATCCCCATTTTGTAAACTTGGGACAATATTTTTAAGTTCTTCAATCTCTTGAGCAAGGTTGGGTATGTTGGAAATTTTACGTTGGATATAGAGGGATTCATATGTGGGTGGAGATAATGACATGGATTTACCTTTTCAAAGGTAGAGGAAGGATAATATATAGGAGATGGACTGAGATTGGATATGATGTGTTGAGAATTAATTTGGCAGGTGAGCTGGATTGGAGGTATGGTTTTAGGATTAGGGTTTAGCACTTTAAAGTCCTCAACCATTTTGTGAAACCAATCCATATTCATGATGGTTGAAGGGGTTTTTGGATTTGGATTAGAAGATGACGTGGATGAAGACTTGAATTAAGAATGGATGAAGTGAAATATTTGATGATGGATGAAATATGAGCTAAGGACTAGGAGAAAGTTTGGACTTGTCATTTTATTTAAGAGGGCAGGGCCTCAAGACTTTTATTGATTTTATTTTATTTTTTGGATGTGAGGGTAGGTCCTTAAGGTTGGATTTTATTTTATTTTTATTTTGATGATTTTGTGGTCAGGGAAGGGCCTCAAGTTTGATTGATTTTATTTGAATGATTATTAATGACTAGGATTAAATTGGGAAATACTGAAATCTAATTTTTCAAATTTTCCTATGTTTTAGTAAACTGCATTTTTTAGGGTCTTCGGTGCATTTCTGGGCTTGGATGCTGCCTGGAAGTACCAACAAAATGTTTACAAAATTTGATTCTATATCTTTTGAATACCTTTCCAACGCATCAAACGGTTCGCAATTCAGAGCTAGGACTAGAAAGTTATGCCTTCTCCAAGTGGACCTAATTTTTATATACAATTTTTTGATAATTTTTGATAGTTCGAAGAGTTTATTTGTAATAAATATTATGATGGCTTTTCATTTCATTTCCAAGGGATTCTAATGACCCTTGGGATCCATCAAATTTGTATAAACCTCAACATTCGAATAGAATGGATCAATTTTTTTGGTTTTCAATCTTGTTCTCAATTTTTGTGTTGAATTATACAATACTGTAGGTATCACACTAGGTATTGTAATCTAGTTTTCATAAATCAGATCCATTAAAGTCCAAAGATTATGATGGTCCTCCTATCCTAAAACTAGAAGATTTAATGAAAAATTGAATTAGAAGATAATGTGGATGACAATTTGGAGTGAGAATGGATGAACTTTGAAAGATAGATGAGGGATGTTTGGATGAATTAAATGGATAATGTGATTATTTTTGGATGAAGGGGACAAATGGATAGAATTAGGATTTGGTTTAAATGATATGAAATTGACAAGTGAATTGGATTAGGATGATGATGTGATTAGATTAGAAGATGAAATGATGAGATTGGACTAAGAAAGTAGATGTTGATATGGATTATGAAAGATGATTAAGATGAAGATTAGGACCTTGATTGAATGATGAGGAGGATGGAGAAGTGATTAGGATAAGATGGATGATTAGAACCTTAATTAGATTAGGAAAATTGATTAGGATTAGGATCCTAAATGATGGATTATGAATGAAGAAGAGGATTAAGAATGAATAGGATGAGGTAATTATGGATGAATAAGATACGGTGTTGAAGATGAAAGATGATGAAGATTATTAGGAGAAAAGTGATGATTAGGATGAGTAGGAATATTATGGATGATTAGATTGGATTGGATTGGATGAGGGATATGAATAAGGATGTTATTGATGATTAGGAGATGATGATTAGAATAATTAGGGAAGATTAAGATTGGGGAAATGATTTGGATTGATTAAGAAGGTTATGAATGACTTGGAAGAAGTGATTAGGATGAAAGGAATGATGAAGATGGAAGATACTTAGGATGATTAAGTGATGAAGATGACTTGGATGAATAGAATGTTGAGGAAGGAAGATGGTTAGGATGATTAAGAGATGAAAATGACTTGGATGAAGTGATTAGGATGAATAAAATGATGAAGAATGAAGAGAGTTAGGATGATTAATAGATGAAGATGACTTGGATGAAGTGATGAGGATGAATAAAATGATGGAGAAGGAATAGATTTAGGATGATTAAGAGATGAAGAGGAAGGATGATTAGAATACAGAGGAATGATTTAGGATGTAGAGGAATAATTTGGATGATTGAATTGGATTAGGAAGATGACTAAAGATGTTATGGATGATTAGTAGATGATGAATAGGATGGTTAGATGTGATTAAGATTTGGAGATTAATTTTCATATTTTTATCAGTGCAATTTATTTCCAATTTTTCCTATGGGGGTTTGGGGGCAGCACCTCCAAGATGGCATCAAGGGGAAACACCCCTTGTTGGGTTATGGGGAAACACCTTTCAAAGCCAAAATCATTTTATTATTTTAAAAGGCATTGAGAGCTATTTGTTTCATTAGTAGAGTGCTTTTATAATATTTTCCAAGGTCTGATAAGTCTCTATTTTCTGTTGGAGACAATAGTCTCAGGTCAAAGATGACTGATCTATAGAGACAATACTCTCAAGTCAGAGAAAAAATTTCAAGATGAAGATGACAGACTCATGTCAAAGATGAGAATTTATGATAAGACAACTTTTTGACTGGTTTTGACTGATTTGATTGCTTTCAAGTCTAATTCTAGGTCAATTTGCTCATTGGCAAGAACTAGTTTTTCAAGCATTCAATGATAGTGACTACACTAAGTTTACCACAAACACAAGGAAAATAGGCAGATGCCTAGAAATAATCTTGCAAGGGACACAAAAACCTTGTAAGATTCAAATAATAGTTACAAGTGAGACTTATAGGAAATTGTAACCACATAATGTGTATGTTCAAGTGACATTTTTAAGTCACCAATGTTTTCACTAGGCCAACAGTATAAAAAATAGTAAAGTAGTAACTACCTAATGAATTAGCTTAGTGATCAAAATTGTTGCCCATAACTTGGATATCCCATCGACTCACACAACCCTTTCACCCCCTAGAGGGTGCTCATGTTTTTACCTTTTGCAAGGTTCAACAAAATACGATCAGAGGAGACTATGAAATGAGATCTCCAATATTGTATTAACCACCTCAAAACATTGAAGGAGATACTTAAAGTGAGTATCTTTAGGAGATATTCTTCCCCCTCCTTGCACAAATATTATGAGGCTTTCAGAGGTGAGTTATGTAGGCTACTACTCTAGAGGTGTCTAATAAGGGCATCCGTTCGAATACACCCTTTGTAGTCACATAAGCATGATTGAGGCCTATAGCCCTATGAATCAATGCATCCATCCTCTGAGACTTTAATATCAAGGCCTGTATTTGATTATAGTGGGTCAAAAAGGTTGGGTTTTCCTTGTTCCCACTTGGGTCATTTTCGTGAGATTTTCCCCTCAACGACAAGCCCTATAAAGGATGAACATGAAAATAAAATGGATAAAAAATAAAGGAATGGATTTCTGATTTTCCTCAAGGGAAAATAGCATACTCTCCTTCTCCATTTCTTTTCCCTGTTAGGATTAACAAGGCATAAATAACAATTACATGCAAATATAACCAATATCAGAAAACAATAAACCATACATAAGAGAACACAAGACACAAAGATTTAATGTGGTTCACCCAATCCCTAGGCTACGTCCACCAACAACGAGTCCAATATTTTATTATCCAGTGATTACAACCTAATTACAATCTATAATCCCTTACAACTCAATTTCACCGCAAGTACTAAAATCATACATCATAATGAAATCCCTAACCCTAAGCTATATTATACAATATTTTTGCCGCTTTAGGGTTAGAATGAGTTACAATATGTCAGCCTAAAATAACTAAAAATATGTCGGCCTCAAAAAAATTCACCGAGGTCAGGAGGAAAAGTGTACAGTACTTTCCTAGATAGTACTTTCCTGATCAGTCACCACAAGCTAACATTCCCAAACACACCAAACACATGTTCATTCCCAAGGTTCCTTTCTAAGTGAGATATCAAATGGGTCTAGGTTTCTGATTGTCTTAAAAAAGACAAGAGCATACTCCCCTATCACTTGAAAAACCACTACAAGTGAACCTTTGTTAAGTGCTTAAGAAATCAAATTTAAGGAAAATACAATATTTATTTGTATCTCCTAGGCAACCTACAAAACAAATGTGTGATTAGTTTCTTGTTCTTTCAATTTCTTCAACTAAACATCCTACAAAACCAAGGTATTAGTAGTTTGATGTATTAGATCTTGGCCATTCGTCCTACGAGAGTTAGTATTTTTAAAAAATAGAAATGTTGCAAAAAAATATATAAGTCAAAAACCTCAAATCTACAGAAAATTCAACTTTTAAAATTAATAGAGCGCAAATGAAAAAACCAGGTCGCAGACGACTAAATACAAATGACAAAATGCACAGATGAAAGAATATGAAATTTATACATGACATGTGTCCATCTATATTGACACACTTTTTGAGGCTTGTAGATGATTGTTTAACCTGCACAAACAACTGAATGTGAAAATAACACAAAATAAACTGTGGTTAGAAAAATTATAATTTTTTATAATATCTACCCTTGTAAAACCATTAGTCTAATAGAAACCTAAGTGAGAAACACTAAAATGCTACAAAAAAAATTTAAAACCATTAGTGTCTTTTGCCAGAGTAGAGACGACGGTTTATAAGGCACATACGACAATATGTGTAGAAGATGGTCTGTGCAGATGACAAAGCTAGGTTGCAAATGACACTACGTAAAACATAGACACCTCTGCATGCCTGAACCTACATGCGATAAGAAATTTATAAATTTCTTAGTTTTTAAGGGATATGGGTCCCATTGTGCGTGCCAAAATGTGTTGCAGTAAAAACCTACATGTATGGAACAAGCTCAAACATGATAATGTTTGAGAGAAATAAGCATTTAAATCATGTTAAACATGTTTACAACTTTCTACAAGCACAAAAATTTACACCACAACCTCATATGAGATAAAACAAGTGCACCCAAACTTGTTTGATTTTCTCTTTAAGGTTATTGTGGGTGTTATCTCCTTTTAACACAAAATATTGATCCCACTAAGATTTAATGATGAAAAATGCATGACTAAATGCAAACTAAATGAAAAGAGATTGAATGGCTCAAGGAGTAGTTATGGTTAAACTACTCTCAAGCATTCAATTTGTATGCAAGAAGTAGATAGATGACACTAAATGCAAGATCTATACAAAGTAGTAAATGCAACTAAGTCCTAGAAATGAATGCAAACTACCATTAAAAAGCTCCATGAATGCATCTACCAAACAAGGTTAGTAATAAAATCTCTAAATGAAAGCACTAAGAATTCAAAATAACATAATAAAACTACATGAAAATATGAGATGAAATTACTTGAGACAAGGGTTATATTTATACATTTTTGGAGGGTCTTGGTGAGGTGGCATCCATATGGAATCCACATAGGTGCCATAAGGGAGGCACATAAGCCATGAAAAGTCCAAGGTTTCTCACACAGGTGTGAGAAACGTGGTATGTGATGGGTGCATGTGTACTTCAAGTACTCATGTAAGAGGTTTCATAGATCTTGACCAATGAGTATTTTAGGAATGTGTAAGAGGTGTCATCAAGGTTTTAAGAAACCTTGTTTAGGAGAAAATAGTAATCTTTTTAAAAAGGTGATTTTTAGGAATTTGATCACACGTGTGAACAAATAATTAGGACTAATGAGTGTAGGAATCCCAAAAATTAGCTTAATCACCCTAGATTAATTAGTGGGGTAGGCTTATTAGCTAGAAAGGAATGGGTGTAGAGTAGGATCTATGCCTAGATTAGGATTAAATTAAATAAGTTTAAATTGAATTGGGTTTAGAAGAAATAAGTCATGTGGGGGAATAAATAAAGTCAATTTATTTTAAAAGGGGATATGAAGGATATGTATTAAATTTAAATTTAATACATTAGGGATGATATTTAAATTAAATTTAAATACTTGTAGATGATGAATTTATTTAATTAATTAGGAATTTAGTTAAACAAATAGAAGAAAATAGTTGTACTAGTCAATTGTTTAAATTAACTATAGGGTTATTAAAGAACATTAATTAAATACTATGTAACTAATGTTAAGGGATGATTTTAGGTGTCTACAATATCTTGTCTTCTCATATGAGTTTTTCTTAAATATAGTAGTTCTGAGAGCTTGTTTAGAAGAAGAAGCATGTTCATATGGATTTCCACTATTCTCCTTGCTTTTGGTCTTGATATGTGGATCTAGTTTTGAGGATTTATTTTGAGAGGTATAGGAAATAGTATTTGTCTTTGAGCATATTCATTTTATTTTGGGAGTGATTTATTTGATGAAGCCATGTCCTGAGATGGATCATTTCAATCTTGTACCTTGGATAGGATTCTATTGTTAAGGATTATGGCATTGTTTCTCAAGTATGAGTTTATGTCTTCATATGCTCTTTAAGGCTCTTCTTGAATCATCTAAGTGTCTATTTTCATTTCATTTGTATTGTGAAACACTAAGTCAGAGAATCTATGAGTTATTTGCAGTAGGAATTCTAGAGATCCATCATCTTCCCCAAAGTTCCAATTGATGTTTATTAGAAGATTTTTTGTAGCCACATTTGAGCCTTCTCCTTGTTCAAGATGAGTGTCATATTTATGTATTACATCCACTTCTATATCTATTGTAGCATTTGAGAGGGCATCCCATTCATACTCATTTGAATTGCTATGGTTGTCATCAAACCTATCTCAATATCGTGCAAGGGTCATGGGAGTTTCTTCATCATCATCTGGATTGTTTCTCTATTGTCATCTACCCTCTTGCATAGGTGTTGACATTTCATCTTCTTGTATTGATACATGTATTTTGTTGGAATCAATAAAGTGAGGTAGATCCAACACTTGTGTTATGGTTAACAGCTGCCCCAGTTAGGATGTCTATCATCTTGTATTCTCCCTGATCTTTGGTTCAACTTATTCTCTTCTAGATTATTGATCATGATCATGTTGAGTTATCAAGGGTTTTTTTGCTAGTTGATTTGGTTCAGAGAGATATCTAAACCAATGTGAAGGTATGGTTCTCCTTGATAATCGATATTCTTTATTTGGATATGCAATAGCCTTTCGAAGGGTAGGTTTTCAGTTTCAGCTTCTTCCTCACTTTCTATGTCGAATATGGGTCCTCCTAGATTGGATATAGGATGAAACATTGCTTCTTTAAAACCAATGCCTATTTTATCTCTTGAATTCCTAAGCTCTACATGAAGTGGTTCTATGAGTCCTATCTCATTTCTACCTAAAGGACCCTTCCCTTTATAACTCATTTGTTTCATTAGGTCATACCCCTTACCATATTTTTTGGGGGTTTCACAATGTTTGACCTCTCTATCTTCATCCTTTCCTCTATAAAGCCATTCTAAAATAGCTTTCTCCTCATTTTTGTCAGCGAGAGAGATACTAGATTGAATAAAAGAACCATCATGGATGGCCAAGGCATGTGAGGTATAAGGCTTCACAGTTTTAGATGGTTTCCCATATGATCTTGGGGATGTATAAAGAGAGAACAATGATTCCAATTTGTATTCACCCATTCTAGTATCCTTGATTTTAAGCTTCCTTTCAAAATATTGTATTGCCACTTTTGGATTTTCAAATTTTTTTCACTTTAGAAGCTTCCATATTGTGAGGAAAGAGAGTATTTGTAGATCATCTCAAGGCATTGCAGGAGTAACTGTCATCTGCTAGAATAGTAACCTCAACTCCATTGTAGGAGAACTTGACACACTAGTGATACATAGAAGGGACAACCCACATGTCATGTATCTAGGGAGGACCCATCAAAATGTTGTAGGCCATAGGTATACCAAGGACTTGGCATGTTACATCTCTTTCAATGGGTCCTATCCTGACTGGCAACACCACTAGTCCTTTGGAGGACCTTTCTTATTCATCATATGCCTTGATGGTTATCTTTTTTTGTGGATTTATAACATGTTCAAAGAAACCCAACTGTTTGATCAGATTGTATGTACAAATGTTTAAACCAGTGCCTCCATCTATCAAAATGTGCTTGACATAGTTTTTGTGAATAAGAACCTCTATGTGTAAGGGTTGATTATGAGGATGATTTAAAGATTTGTCATCTTCCTCAGAGAAAGACAAATAGTGTGGGGAGGTCAAATGACTTACCATAGACTGGAATTGATCAACATCTAAGTCCTTGGGTAAATTAGTAGCCATTAATGCTTGTTCTATAATTTCCCTTTGGGTAGGAGAGATTTTCAACAACTCAAAGATTTAGATTTGTGTTGACATTCTTTGTAATTGGTCGACCAAGTTGTACTATATTGCTAAAGAGGAGGATACTTGTTTTGATGTGAGATATCTGGATATCTGAGCAGTTGGTTATTTTAATGGGCTGACTTCTTTAGAGTGACCTTAGTTTTCCTTCTTGTCATGGTGTTAGAAGGTTCTGAGTCATTTTTATTTTGAAGAGGAGGATGTACCAACTCCTTTGATAGTGACCTTAGCTTGACTTCAAGTCACTATATTGAAATATTCTGATTCTTGTTTACCTTTTATGGTGACCACATTAATTGAATCACCACAGGTTTCAAGCATGTTTATAACATTGTCGTTATTGGTATAGGTGTAATTAACCTTGCCACCACCCTTGGAATTTGAAGATTCTCCTTTCTCATACTTAGTAAAGGGTTATTTTTATGCTTTGTGATCAATGCTATCTTGACAACCATCAACCATTATGGTGTCACTATCAATGAGATCTTGAATGGGGTGCTTGATTTTCATGTGTTCTATTGTTTTGTGACCCTTGTTATAGTGATAGTCACGATATAGATTATCATTCCACCATTTTGGTTTAATTTTAGGTTCCCATGGTTTATAGTTGTCTAGTAATGTGATGATTTTGTTTGACAATAATCTCTTTAGAACAACATCAAGATGTTCTCCCAGAGGAGTGAAATTACATTTGGGTATGGGAATCCAAGGTGTTTTATCTTTGTTTGTCTCTTGCTTAGGTATGGGATTTCATGATGTATTTGTGCTACTCTTAGCAACCTAAATTCTATTAGAGAGATTGAAAATAGGTTCCTTAGGTTTGATGTTTGACAAGTCCACGACCCCATCAGTAATAACATTCTTTTTTTTGTTCCAGTATTTGTTTGTCTTTGTTACCATTGTTATTATTGGAACCATTAGAGGTTTTTTTGTCTTTGTTCAAGGTAAGCTCACCTTTCCTCACAATAACATCTTCTATTCATATTGCACTTTCCACCAGTTTACTGAAAGTTGTGTGGGTTTTCATCTAAAGAACATAGTTCATTTCCAATACCATATTGTTGATGAAGATATTTATTTTCTCTATTTCTAGAATTTGTCTGGGATATCTTGTGAAGATCTTCCTCCATCACTAGAGGTATGTGACAAAGGGCTATCTACTTCATTGCTTGGTGTTGCATAGATCCAATATCATGACTGTGTGTTGGATGTTGTAATAATATTTTTGGATGAACCTTCTCACCAATTTGTCAAATGTTTGGATACCTGGTGGGATTTTTGTGAACCATTCCATGGCTTGTCCTTCGAGTCTCCTAGGGAAGAGTCTCATAAGGTATGTATGTTCATGCATAAATTCCATACTAAGAGCATATAATTCTCTAATGTGATCTTGTGGGTCACCATTTCCATCGTATTTGTCATACTTAGGAATTTTCATCTTAGAGAAAAATGGTGGAATGTACAAATTTTGATCAAAGGGGAAATGACAAATGGACTCTAATGAGTACTTATTAGATGTTTGGTCCTTCTCATTCTTCATTTGCATGAGTTAAACCCTAATTTCTTGCAATCATTTGTTAAGAATGGTAATGGTAGACTCTTCTTCATGTTGTATGAGTCTCTCTACATCGAAGTTGGGAGGTAGCTTTACTCCTTGTGAAGAAAGATGCATAAATTATTTGTCTTTGTCCAGTTGTAAAAGTGTGTGCATCATCTTATGAAAGTGTTTGTCTTGTTGACACTTTGCGATCTCCTCTTCGAGAATTTCATTATCTGAGGAAGATTCACTACTATGATTAATGTGAGTACTAAGGTGACCTTGACTGGTTCCCCAATTATAGCTTGACATATTTGGTTCGATGTTTTGCAAATTGGGTGATT
This sequence comes from Chamaecyparis obtusa, assembly GCA_027943335.1. Lineage (NCBI taxonomy): Eukaryota > Viridiplantae > Streptophyta > Pinopsida > Cupressales > Cupressaceae > Chamaecyparis > Chamaecyparis obtusa. The sequence goes on from BSBK01008459.1 coordinate 1,045,857, forward strand.
GATGTTTTCAAAATTCTGGTAATATTATTTGAATTGGAGTTTTCTTTGCAAATCTGGACTTTTGATATGGTGAATTTCTTGAGAAATACAAAGGGTTGTCAATGGTTTTGTCCTTGAGATCAACTTTTTTGTTTTTGGTTCCTGGTTTGCACAAGCATGAAATTTTTGATGTGACCAAGTGTTGAAAGAAACTAGGCTCCTAATGTTAATATTCAGTGTAACTAGTGTCAACTTTGTCTCAAAAATGTAAATGGAAGATTGATGAGTTTGATGATTAGTGAAAATGTTGAAAGTGAAATTGCTACAAGGTGTCAGAGTTAAGGCTTGAATGCCTAAGTATTGGACACTTGTGAACACATTAGTTTGAGTTTGATGGAAAAGAGATTTAGACTAGTCAAGCCTTTAGAAAATTGGGACACATGATAAGAAAACCATGGTTGTTTTTAGTTTTTGCTCAGAAATTATTAGTATGTTTTGATGTTAGTCTTCAATAGGTTTGTAGATTTTAAGTGATTAAAAAATACATCAAACACATGGGTGAAAAACATGATTTATCCCTAAATGACTGGTAGAGATTGAAAATCCTTGCTCACAAACTTAGGAACGCACTCAAAGACTCATCAGAATGTGACAAACCAATGACACACAATGGATATTGATGACCATATTATCTGAGTGGTAATGCCAATGAGGGCTCGATACAGTGAGTGTCTTGGGGAAATTACTATTTTCCTCACACTTATATTCCAACCTTTTGGAGGTGATTCGAGAGGTTTCTACACTAAAGCTCATAGTTAAGGAATCCGTTCATAACTATTCCCTGTAGTATCGCAAGTGCGATTGAGGCCTATAGCCCTACAAGTACTCTATAAAATGTAGTAATGCAAGAAGGATTGAGGATCCTCGTCCCTATGAATATCTAAATCATATTTCATTGTAGTCATATAAATAGGATTGAGACATAAAAAAAATGCCCTATGGATACCCAGATAACACAGTCCTATAAACAGGATTGCAACTTTCAATCCCTATGCATATCGAAGTAATCAAAATAGATCTAGTTAAGTCCTTCGAGACTTTAATATGAAAGATACATTTTTTTTTTAGTGGGTGGAAGAGATGGCATCTTCTTGTTCCCACTTAAGTCATAACTAGGAGATATTTTCCTTGCTGACAGGCTCTCTAAAGGATTAACAATAAAGCAATGGATTGACAACAATTGAGCTTTGGATTTTTTAATCTCCCACAAGGGGAAAAGAGCATAATATCCTAACTTAATTTGTTTTCTCTCAAACATGCAAAACAATTTGTTCAATTATCCCCTTAATTAATCTACGTGCCTAGAAAATGCTAAAGCAAGTAGAATGTTTGGTCGAGATATTCTAGCAACCTACAAGAAAATTGTCAGTAGTGGTATTAAGTGTCTTTGGCCTGCAAAATTTCCTACAATATATCTTGCAAAAACCTATTAAGATGCACAAGAAGATGGTCAAAAAGCATACAAAACCATATAAACTATCATAATTTAATGTTTTTTGCATTTAGACCTCTAAATATGCTCGCTATTTTTTATGCGATAAAACACAATAAACCATATAATCATATGATACAACTCATAAATCCATGTGATAAAAGACAAAATTTGATATATCGTACGATAAAACTCAAAACCAAATGCAATAAAATATTTTATTATAGGTTATCGTACAATGATTCTCACAACTGCATGCAATGAAATCATTTCTCCATATTATCGTAAGATAATATGTACCACTGTGGTATGATGAGTATCGTAGTTTCAGAAAATAAGAAAAATAACCTACAAGAAATGAGGCAAAATTTGTATTTGAGCCCCATGGTGGGTGCCAAAAAATGTGTGTGTTAATTATGGTAAAGCTAACTACAACACTTCAATAAACCATTACACTAAGTAATTGATCAAACTACCTAGAATCAATCTATTAATTCCTATATGAAGCGAGTATGATTCTATGAAAGATCCTATCAGATGGCATGCACTAGAATCAATGACTAGACAAATTCATAATAGAAGATTCATGGTGATTTGAGGTGCAAAACTACATTCAACAATATGAATCTAGTTATGAGAGACTCAAAAAGTATAAATCTAATGTCTATTCTAGCATGATATTATTCTATGAATTGAAAGCTACAAGCTAACATGCAAATCTAGATTTTAAGAGATTGAAATCAACAATACTAAGCATATAAATCTAAGAGAAAATTAGCATAATGCATTGACTTAACAAAAATTAGATCCCTTTGAATGAGCCAAGAATTTTGTTTATATAGAAATCTAGAAATGAACATGCAGTTGAGATTCATCATGTTGAGTGGTCGAGATTCTCTTCCATTTTTAAAAACTTCTCATGATTGGATGAGACTAAAAGAAAGATGGCAACTTCCATTTGTTCACTCTCTTTTTGAATTAGAAACTTTTATGTCCATGAGTTGAAGAGGTTGGTTTATTTAATTAAAAGAATTTAGAAGATCTTTTAATTAATGATTTGATTTTAAATAACCTCTTAAGCTCAATCAATTGATTATTTGATGATTGATTTAATTATGCAAGACAATTGGTTTAGTTACTTACATAATCATGTCTAGCATATTTGTTTGAATTAATTAACTAAAATTGAGGGCACTTAGTTAGCTAGACCATTTTTAGGTGATTATAGATCTACCATTGGTATGAGAATTATACATCTATTGTTTACACATCTTCATTTGATTGTAATGTTAGGTGTTGATATACTTTCACTATAGGAATGATATAGGAGATCTTAATTTTTATAGCTTGGTACATGCTAGTGTAAAACAAGGATACAATTTCATTTACATTTTCTCTCTTTGGTTTTTTTCTTCTTCTTGCATGATATTGTTGGAGATTTGCCAAAATGCTGATTGTATGTTTGTCATTAATGACAACATATGGTAAGCAACATGCGTGGAATCCTGATGGAGATATATGTGAGTATATATTTCCTAGATATGTTATCAACATGATATCATAGACACAGAGGTTGATTCAGAGTACAGACAATAATACAGTAGTTTGTATCAGTGAGTGTTCCTAACAGGTCCCAGGAAGAGTTCTGTATGTGATTTACAGTATGGTTGTAATGGAGCCTTGCACATTTATATTTATGTTGTAGACATATGTATGTTACTATGTTCATGGATGCAAAATCAGATATGCAGTACAGGTTGAGTTATGAAGTCTCTTGTTGGCAGTCACAGTTTCTTGAGTTTATATGGTAGAGCCAACATTAATTTTATTGTTGTAGTCATTGCGCCTATCAGTTTGATATGCATGCTTAGATTAGTGTTTGGAGAAGAGTTAAGAATGATTTGTTAAGAGTGCATGATGTAATTTAGCATGAGAAGAAAGTATTCATTAATTTGGTGGAGCCGATAGTGTGAAGTGATGCGTCTACTCATATTGAGTTGGGCGGTCCTAATTTGTGTTGTGTGCTTAGTAGAGTCGACTGAGATGTTATTGGAGAGTTTTATTGTTTCGTTAATATGATTTCAAGATGGTTCTAATAGGCTGACTTTACTATATCATTTAGAGGAAAGATATTTATAGGAATTCATTTGTGATTGCTAGGTATGGTAGAAAGTTGAAAGATAAGAGCAGAGCATAAGGTGCAAAGTGTTGAGCCATCAACAGAAGGTCTATGCGAAAAAGTAGAGAGTATATGCTATTCATTGGAACTGATCAAGACAACAAGTTTAAGTGTAGTTCACCAAGATCCAAATATAGTGTGTATCTGTTAAACAAAAGGTTGCAACCTTCACCCCTTTGAGTAGTGTGCTCCTAGACAGTGTGTCCTCACCCCTAACAGGGTTAATTGTAAAAGACTCCTAATAGGGTTCAACCCTTGACCAGGTCACTGTACTTATTGCATTGTAAAGATCAACTCCTAACATGATTGTAAGATATTCTAACAGGGATCATAATACACTAGTACAGTTCTTAGTGGGTGTCAATTCCCATCAGGGTTTTTACCTATTTGGGTTTCTCCATAACCAAAATTGTGGTGTTGTGTTAAGTGTTCTTATATTGTGTTTATGCTTAATGTTCTTCTGTACTTAATTGGATAAAGAATCGAATCTTGTAGATAACTGATTCATCCCCCCCCTCTTAGTTATCTCTTGGGACTATTCCTAATAATTGATATCAGTGCCAAGTGCCTCGGAGAGAAAGTTTAACAACTTGAGGTTGATCGGATGGCATTCTTTAGAAAATAAAGTCTTAAGTTTGATGGAGAGAACTATCTAGATTGGAAGAAAAAAATGATGACACATTTGTAGTGCATTTCCTTTGAGATTTTTGAAGTAGCTACCAAAGAAGTTCAGATTCCCTCTCTAGAAGATCTTGCAAAAGATGATGCAACCTTGAAGCAAAAGGAGATGTTCACTTCAAATGCTATTGCTAAAGAAGCCCTTATTAGCACCCTATCTGACATTGAGTTTTCAGAGATCAAGAAAATGGACAAAGCCTATAAGATATGGAAATATCTAGAAGACACGTTTGAAGGAGATATTAAAGCCAAGAATGTGCATATAAAGACATGGAAGAAAAGATACAATACATTAGAAATGCTACCCAGTGAGAATGTCAGAGCCTACAATCAAAGGATTAATGAAGCAGTTGTAGGAATCATAAACAATGGTGGAGAAATTTCGGAAGATGACATAATGGATAAATTGATGACTACCTTGACACCAGAATATGACAACAAGATATGCATCCTAGATGAAACTATGCAGTCCACAAAAGACTTTAAAAGAGAGACCTTAATCAGCAAGCTTTTAGCCTTTGAAATATCAAGATTGAAGACAAAGCCTAAAAGTGAAACAACATTCAAAGCTTTAGTCCATGGTAAGAAATCATTGAACACCTATGGTAATTTTGATGATGATGATGAAGAGAAAGAACTAGATGATTTCATTTCTTTGATTGCTAAGAAAGAAAGGAAAAGAAAAAGGGAAATATGAAGGCCAGTTACCATTCAAATGTTTTTCATGTAATAAGATTGGTCACTTTGCTTCTAAGTGTCCTACAAGAGTCAAAAAGTTCAAAACTAACTACAAGCCCAAGTATACAAAATAATGTTACTATGCTAGTGACGGAGTATCAGATGAAGAGTCAATAGAGGATGAAATTGGATTCATTAATCTTGAAGACATGTATAAAATGTTTGATGAAATGGACTTTGAAGATGAAAAGGAAGCATAAGAGTTAGCACTAATTTCACAAGCTGACATCAGGACAGATTGGATCATTGACAATGGTTGCTCACATCATATGACATGAGACAAGGATAGATTTGTACATTTGGATAGATACAAAGGAGGCATGGTTAGATTTGGAGACAACACTCCTAAAACTATCATAGGTAGAGGAGCTATCACCTTGGATAGAAATAACAACACTGATGATGTTCTTTATGTTGATGGATTGCAACATAATCTACTAAGTGTTGGATAGTTGCTTGAAAAAGGATAGTAGTTGTAATTCAAAGACAACAAGTGCATTATTAATAACAAAGAAGGAGAGATGATTGCATCAGGTTCAAAGACTAAAGGTAATGTTTTTCAGCTTAATCCTGAAGCAAGTTGTTTTGTTGCTAAATTAGATGACAGTTGGTTATAGCACAAAAGACTATGTCACATCAATTTTGACAACATAGTTAAGATAAGCAATGTAAAGGAAGTAAGAGACTTTCCTAGCATTGCAAAACTAGTTGATACAATATGCAGGGAATGTGTGATGGGTAAGCATGTAAGGAATTCACTTAGAAGCAAGAACAATTCAATAGAGAACAAGTTGGATCTAACATATACAGACTTATGTGGACCAACTCAAACAAGATCATACTATGGTGAAAGGTACTTTATTTTGTTTGTTGATGATTATTCTAGAATGATGTGGGTTGGATTCTTAAAAGACAAATCAGAAGCATTTGAGAAGTTCAAAATATTCAAAGCCAAAGTTGAAAATGAGTTTGGATTAAAGATTAAATGTCTAAGATCAGATAGAGGAGGATAATTCACCTTTGACAAATTTTATGAATACTGCTAAGAACATGGGATAAAGAGACAGTTAAGTGCACCTAGAACCCCTTAGTAGAATGGAATAGAAAAAAGGAGGAATAGGATCATTCTTGACACAACACGCACTATCATGATTGAAGGAAAGGTGGTGCACACCTATTGGAGAGATGTGGTCAATAATGCAGTCTATATAATCAATAAAATTAAATTGAGGCCAGGCGTAGACAAGACACCCTATGAGCTATGGTTTGGGAATGTACCTATAGTTAAATACTTTAGAATCTTTGGAAGCAAGTGTTACATCAAGAGAGATGAAGCCATTGGCAAGTTTGATGCAAGAAGTGATTAAGGTATTTTTCTTGGTTAATCTACTAAAAGCAAAGCTTATAGATGTTTTAATTTGAGATTGAAGAAGATCATTGGAAGTGCTCATGTTAAGATTGATGAGAAGTTCATAATTCAAGAGAGATATCATGATTATGCACCTATGATTGAAGAAGAACCTAGACCTACCAGTAGTGAAGCAGTTGTTGAAGAAATGTTTGGCATCATAGATGTTCTATTCAATGACCCTGAAACAAGTGAAGAAGAAACACAAAAGGAAGATGAGAGAGTCACACCTAATGTTCCTAAATTCACATCTAGATATCATTCAAAGGAAGACGTCATTGGAGATCAAAGCAACAAAGTCATGACAAGATCAAAAGCAAAGAGTTCTACAGCAAATGAAGAGGTATGTTTACTATCACAAATTGAACCCTTAAGTGTTGAAGATGCATGTAATGACTCAGATTGGCATGAAGCAATGAAAGAAGAGCTAGATCAGATAATTAATAATGATACATGGGAATTGGTCCCTAGGCCTAGTGATAAGAATGTGATTGGAACCAAGTGGATATTCATAAATAAGATGAATGAAGATGGAACAGTGGTAATAAACAAAGAAAAACTAGTGTGTAAAGGATATGCGCAAAGAGAAGGAATTGATTATTCAAATACATATGCCCTTGGAAGCATATTGGAAGCCATAAAGTTATTTCTAGCCTATGCTACCTTCAAAGACCTTAAGGTATAACAGATGGATGTTAAGTCGACATTCCTAAATGGAGAGTTGAAGGAAGAAGTATACATAGAACAACCTAAAGGATTCACCTTTTTAGAAAAACCTGATATGGTATGCAAATTGAAGAAAGCCCTCTATGGACTTAAGCAAGCCCCTAAAGCATGGTATGAAAGACTTGATGTATACTTGACAAAGATTGGATTCAAGAAAGGAGAAACAGATTGTAATTTAATCATAAGATAAACATCAAATGGACTATTGTTAGTTGCTATATTTGTTGATGACATTATCTTTGGTGGCAATGACAAGCTTAGTGCAGAATTTGCTAAGGAGATGCAGAGCGAATTTGAAATGAGCATGATTGGACCTATCAAGTACTTTTTGGGATTGAATGTGCAACATATAGACAAAGGTATATTCATAAATCATACTAAGTATGTGAAAGAGATCTTGAAGAAATTCAAGATGGATGATTGCAAGCCAGTAAGTACCCCTATGATAACATGATGCAAGCTTTCAAAAGAAGATGAATCACTAGTAGTAGACATAACCTTGTATAAGTCTATGATTGGTAAACTTATATATCTTACTCATACTAGACCAGACACTTCTAATGCAGTTGGTATTATTGGAAGATTTGCAGCAGAACCTAAGCAAAGTCATCTCATGGCAGTAAAGAGGATATTCAGATATTTGAGAGGAACTATAGACTATGGTTTATGGTATCCTAATTCAGAAAATGTAGAACTCCATGTATATACAGATGCAAATTGGGTAGGATGCATGGATGATAGAAAGAGTACCTCAGGAGGTGCAATATTTCTTGGTGATAGACTTGTCACTCAGACAAGCAAGAAGCATAATTATATCTCTCAATCAACAGTAGAAGCAAAGTATGTAGCAACAACATTGAATTGTTCTACAATTGTGTGGATCAAGTAGATGATAAATGATTTTGGTATTTAGATTGATTATCCTATTATTATTCATTGTGATAACACTAGCACTATAAATTTGTCAAAGAACACTGTGATGCATGCAAAGACAAAACACATTGAGATAAAATATCACTTCCTAAGAGAGAAAGTAGCAGAGAAAGAAGTAAAGTTGGACTATGTGAGCACAAAAGATCAGCTAGTAGATATATTCACAAAGACTTTACCTAAGGATACATTTGAGTATCTCAAGGAGAAGCTGGGAGTAATCCCCTTCCCTGAATCTGATTAGAGATTGCAGGAGTGCATCAGTCCTTAGTTACTGATGAAAGGTTGACTACTCTACTTCGGGAGTAGTACCGATGCTTAATTGTTTGGTGCCCTTTACCATTAATGTCAAAGGGGGAGTATATAGTCATGAAAAATAGTAAATAATACAATAGTTCATCCTTAAGGAAGTTTTGATGAGGAAATGGAGAATGTTATGAAAGAATTGCAGCAAGGGGGAGTGAGTATTTAGCAAGCAGAAACAAAACAGTAAGAGATGGAGGATTCATCCTTGGGGGAGTTTTGTTGAGGAAATGGAGAATACTATAAAATGATTGTACATTTGGATTGGTGGTGTTTTTCATTCCATATATTGCCATCAATGCCAAAGGGGGGAGATTGTTGGAGATTTTCCAGCAAGATAGAATGCTGACTATATGTTTGTCATTGATGACAACATATGGTAAGCAACATGCATGGAAGCTTGATAGAGAGAGATATGAGTATATGTTCCCTAGATATGTTATCAACATGATATCATAGACGCAAAGGTTGATTCAAAGTACATACAGTAATACATTAGTTTGTATTAGTGAGTGTTCCTAACAGGTCCCAGGAAGAGTTCTGTATGTGATTTATAGTATGGTTGTAATGGAGCCTTGCACATCTATATTTATGTTGTAGACATATGTATGTTACTATGTTCATGGATGCAGAGTCAGATATGCAGTACATGTTGATTTATTAAGTCTCCAGTTGACAGTCACAGTTTCTTGAGTTTATCTGGTAGAGCTGACATTGATTTTATTGTTGTAGTCGTTGTGCCTATTAGTTTGATATGTGTGCTTGGATTAGTGTTTGGAGAAGAGTTAAGAATGATTTGTTAAGAGAGCATGATGTAATTCAACATGAGAAGAAAGTATCAATTAATTTGGTGGAGCCGATAGTGTGAAGCAATACATCTACTCATATTGAGTTGGGCGGTCCTAATTTGTGTTGCATGCTTAGTAGAGCCAACTGAGATGTTATTGGAGAGTTTTATTATTTATCTAATATGATTTCAAGATGGTTCTAATAGGATGACTTGAATATATCATTTAGAGGAAATATATTTATAGGAAGTCATTTATGATTGCTAGGTATGTCAGAAAGTTGAAAGATAAGAGCATAGAAGAAGGTGCAAAGTGTTGAGCCATCAACAGAAGGTCTATGTGACAAATTAGAGAGTATATGCTATTCATTGGAACTGATCAAGATAGTAGGTCTAAGTGCAGTTCAACAAGATCCAGATATAGTGCGTATCTATTAAATAGAAGGTTGCAACCTTCACCCCTTTGAGTAGTGTGCTCTTACACAGTGTGTCCTCACCCCTAACAGGGTTAATTGTAAAAGAATCCAAACAGGGTTCGACCCTTGACCAGGTCACTGTACTTATTGCATTGTAAAGATCAACTCCTAACAGGGTTGTAAGATCTTCTAGCATGGAAAAAATACACTAGTACAGTTCTTAGTGGGTGTCAATTCCCATTGGGGTTTTTACCTATTTGGATTTCCCCGTAACCAAAATTGTGGTGTTGTGTTCAGTGTTCTTATATTGTGTTTATGCTTAATGTTCTTCTGTGCTTAATTAGATAAAGAATTGAATCTTGTAGATAACTGATTCACCCCCCCACCCCCCACCCCCCCCCCCTCTCACTTATCTCTTGGGACTATTCCTAACATATATACTTTTTTCACTAGAGGAATGGTATAGGAGATCTTAATTTTTATAGGTTTGTACATGCTAGTGTAAAAAAGGGATAGAATTTCATTTACATTTTCTCTCTTTGGTCTTGTTCTTCTTCTTGTATGTTTTTATTCACATGACATTGGATATGTGTTTTGGTTGGAGCCATGGTGATAACTATGTTTGTGGTCATGTGTTTTTGGTTTTTTTTGGTCAAAACATGGAGGTTCCTTGATATTTTTCTTCTATTAAGTGTGGATAACTTAGGAGAGCTATGGATACTAGTAGTGAGAGAGGTATTGCAACATATTATTTTCAATATTTGCATATTGTTGCATGCTTCCTTAAGATTGCAATATATGAGTTAGCCACATCTTCGATGTGAAGTAGTTACATAAAAATGGTATGCCTTGATCTATTTTCAAATTGATAGTACTCATACAGTGGGAGTTTTTGGATATATGTTTGGTTATCCTCTTTGATTTTTTGGTTTTCTCATTACAAATTTGATGACAAGTTTGTATATTTTATTGGATTTAAGATATATGAGTTATGTAGTTTTTAGGTGTGCATATTATATTGATTATAATGAGATGACTTAGATGTGAATCATTTATATCCATGAGATTTTATCACTATTAATGTTACCTTTTTAGTTGGTCTTATTTATGGTTATTTATACATTAGTGTGTTACATTGAGATAAGAGGGTGAATATACATAGGCTTGATTATAATTTTGAGTTGATATGTTAATGGCATGATGTTCTATCTATGATGGTACATCCTATTGAGGTATGATTAGATTGGATGAGTTAAAATTTGTTTTGGATGCTATTTCAGCATGTATGAGAAATTCAACAACTCAAAACCTTTGTAATTATTTGAACTTTTTTTAATGTAAATATTGGTGAAAGTTTTAAGATAGTTGATATGATTTGCCTTAACATGTTCCTTTATTTAATAGATGGCATGTTGGAGGATTGAGGATTTTTTCACTTTATGGTGGTTATCATGGCTTTTATTGTAGCTATCTTGTTGGAGCATGGAGGCATGGTGAAGATTCAAGTGGTACATGATTGACTAAGATGTTTTTCCCCTTGTTTGATTCCTATGGTTATATTTATAATGTATAACATCAAGTGGGAGAATGTTAGAATTAAGAGGCCATCTACCTGGAAAATACTATATCATATTACATTGTTCCAACATCCTTGGAAAATGAACTCAACGTGTATTGGAAAAATTATTTGTAATACTTATTTCACTAATGTTTCTAATACATTCATCAAGGGTGATGGGTTCCACTAGCAATGGTGTATTATCATAAATTGTACTCCTTAATTGTAAGCACAATTTCACACTCCTTACCACTTACTTTAGTTCCCACTTCCTAAGAACTTTTAGGACCATTTCCATCCTTGAAACTAACCGAGAACTCAAGAAGATGGTTCATATCTTGTTTTAAATTTTAAAACATATTGGTTCACATTTCATCATCATTAATTAAAAATTAGGACCATATCCAATATTAGGGCCCTAATATCTCAAGTCCCACTTTTCAAAGCCTATTTTGGTTGAGATAATCCTATTAGCACACTTCTTAATAAAATATACCATAATTTTTGGGTATGTTTAGTACTGTTAGTCATGACATTTCAAAATGTAGTCCTAATTTTTTAATACAACTATTTTATGTTTACTTTTTATCAACATTAAGCTTGTTACTCATATATAATCAAGTAAATTTCCTCATTTGAGATATCAATTATTATTCCTTGTGATGAGAAGGCTTTGCCAAATTTTAGTCTACAAATCGACAAATCTGAAGAATAATCAACAACATCAAATCTTCATCAATTATCATTTGTCATGATGGAAGCTTCAAGGAATGTCTAAGGATGATAGAGAACTATTAATTGATGATTGACTTGTACCTCTCCTTAAGTGTTTGGTATGATTTCATTTTATTCTTGTATTTTTTCAATTTTAGCTTCAAGTATGATATTTTATCCTTCATTGTATTTATTTATGTGATTCATGTATTCTTGAGTTGGTATATGAATCACCTTTTAATTGTCTCATTTAAGTTTCAGTCTAATACACACCTAAGTATGAATATTGTTTAATTTTACGAATATATTTTATCATAACAATCTTAGACATACTTAAGGTTCAAAGCATATGTTGTTGTGTCAAATCCAACTAGGCTATTCATGGAGGTAGAAATACCAAAATAGGGGTTTGAGTAAGGCAAGCCCCTTGTTACCAATAAATTTGAGGGATACAAACAAGAGTTCTCTCCCCATAGAAACTCTACTATTATATTCTTTTAACCCCATACTCACTTATATTGAGGGAGAAAGGAAATTATTCTAGAACTTATTCAAATTGTTAATCAAAATGAAAGATGGCATATATAGATTAAGCCTAAAATCTAATGTATTTATATTCATATATCAATTCTAAGCCATTACATTCCTTATATCTCCTTTGTATATCACTTCTCTATGTTATCTCTATATATCTTTGTACCATCCCCAAAAGTTATCACCCGTAATCTGATGCTCTATTAGGCCTCATTTTTGTGATCAAGATCTAATATCCATTATGCTTTATCCTAGCAACCTGATTCTTCTTTTGTCGCATCTACCCTATCACCCCGACACCCAATTCAAATTTGGGTTGCTTTTTAAAGGTACATAACATTTTAGACATTATGTACCTAGGAACATAACATTTTTATACATTATGTACCTAGTAACATAATATTTTAGATATTATGTTCTTTCTTGTTTTGGCTCAAATTTGGTCTAAAACCCCATGTAAGGATTTTAGCAAGAAATTAGATGGACTGTGGTTGGCTTGGCTTATTTTTTAACTTGAAATGTAGGATGAAGTATATAAACACCATATCTCTCCTCATTTTGGTAACCATAATCAAGATCCATTACTATTCTTAAGTATTCAAGCAATCAAGCAAATAAGTGGATTCACTATTTGAAGGAAAGCATCCAAGATCTAGTTTTTCTTCAAGCATCAAAGTCAAATTGAATGAAATATTCTCCATTATATCAATCTCTCTCCCATGAGGTCCAAGTAGAGGAGTTCATAATAAAGTAAGTAAATCCTTCCCTCCATCCACAAACTTTCTTCCTTTATCGCAACTGATTATCAAGCATATCTACATTGAAGATATATGAGTGGTGCTCATAGATCCATGCATTTGTGGGGTCATCCTTGATTCCTTTCTACATTCCACGGTCAACACCTTCAATTCAATAAACAATAAATCATCTTCATGAATATGAGAAATTTCTACATATATTCACGAGGGTTTATGCAAGGTGAATCCAACATTTACCTTTTTACATACATTTCCTTATGCAATTGCATTTCATTTTCAAGGTTGATTCCTAAATAGAGGCTTAACCTAGGAAAACCCATTTTACCCAACCTTTTTCCCATTTTAATGTGTGCAGGAATAGGCTACAAAGCTGTCAGAACTTTCTTGGGAAGATTGGGAATAGTCGGAGAGACCCTTCAAATTTCAGTTGAAAGTACCAAGTATAGATCATCTAAAACTTTTTGTACCTTGCAACTTCAACCCAAATTAAAATCACAAGTCGGTATAGTATTATAGATCCCAATTAAGCTCATTTTTTCATTTCTGGCACTTTGTTATTAGTTTGTAATTTTAAGATCTATCTATATTTTCATATTGAGCTTCCTTTATTATATTATCATTTTCACTTTCCTCTTTCCATTCCATAATTTACACATTTTTAGCAAAGGATCATTGTCACTTTCAGCATGCAGGTCCTACTTGAGCCTATTGGGACATCCCCTCCTAAATAAGCAGACTACTAACTAAGCTTCTTCCCCCAATTATTTTAAATTTTTTTTCTATGTAATATCTTTACACTCCCTTTCCTACGTATTATCAAATCTTGAAAGTCTCTATTTCTAAAGAACTTTAATCTATCGCTGTGCAATTTTTAAAGATGTTGTAAGCTGGGTGAATCTATAGCAAGATAAGAGAAAAAATGATAGTTTATATTAATATAAACAACATTGTCTACATTGCATATTGATCAACAACATTGCCTACACTCAACTCAACAATACGAAGACATCATCTTGCTATTGTTCTTTAGATGTTAAAAAAATGAACCAACAAATATATTATACATGACCGATGCATCATACTAATGATTAACATGTCTCATACGATTTTAATTAACTGAATTAAAATTACTCAAAATTTTATCCGGGCCCTTCAATATATAACAGAGAGATATCTTCCCAAGTAACCATTGCTAGTACATTTATGAGCTCGCATTAAAAAAAGTACATAATTTTTCTATTTTCTTAAAATCCCCCAAAGTTTTTCTTGTCTACCGTTCCTATCAATGTTGATGCTTCATTGTAGTACCCGTTATCCTCAGTTCGAATCAACAATAGTATAAATTGTACGCTAATATCCGGTTTGCGCACAGATATTGGATAGGATAGGTAAGATTCTCTTTCATGATGGCGAAGAAAGGTGAGGAGGAGACGAAAGGAATGACAAAAATGGGTGCACTGAAAACAGCATTGCTAACAGTTGCAGGGATAGGATTAGCCTGGTTCGCAATGGAAGTTGCCTTCAAGCCTCAGTTTGATAAAGGGAGAAGCGCTATAAGAAGCGGTAGGGAAGAATCCGTCGATCCCAATAATGATAAAGACGACCGCTCGCCTGAGTACGAGCGAGACTCTGATAGTTCTAGTGATGAAGAAGAGGAGGGCACTCCGCCCAAAAAGAAATGAGGTGGGTCTTGGCTTCAATCTCGTATTGCAAAACCGTTAAATGTATTTTTGCGTGCTTCTTCTTAAAAATAATGTATTGAAGGGCATAATTTATGGTGTTTGTTTTACAAACAACTCAAGTCAGTGTGTATATGGAATGGGGAAGTTAAATGATAGGTGATGAAGAATGATTCAGTATTAATTGCAGCAGAATCCCAAACAAATATGTAGCTTAAAAATGCACTGTAGAAACTTCCAAATGAACAAAAACTTTTAGCCGTTGGGAGGCGTTGGATAAGAGGAAGGGGACACCATTTTGAAAGAGGTGAGTATCTGAATGAGCGTATGGGTCTATTACACTTAAATATAGCCACCCATAGTCATAGATATGGAGATGGGCAAGGTTATGTTCTTGAACCTGGGTTAGCGTAAATGCTAAAAATTGCTTTGCCTTCCTTATTTGTTAAAGAGTTGTAGATATTAATACATTGCTTTCTCATAGGCTGAAAGCAGGTCTTAATCACTATAATGTGGTGATTTAAGGGCTTAGGCTTTACTGTTTAGTGCTCAAGGTTTAGTATTCATGTCATAGAGGCATTTCAATGTAATGGCCGGTTCAACATGTTTACTAGGTTGGTCTTTTTGAGGAATGGAACTTATAACTCTTTACTTGTGGATATGGGTCCTTGAGCAAAAGATGGTCTCCAACCTTCAGCTTTAGGGTGCACTTGATCATAGCTTTCAGAGAGTCTGTATGTGCTACAAGTTGCCAAAAACATGAACATAGAGTTGCTGAATATGTTAGTACAAATACATTGCCCATATGTACATTATGGAGTTCTGTCAAGAGACATGGATATGAAACTTCAAAGTTAGAGATGAATTACCCTAGATTAGTGCAAGGTGATTGACGATAAGTTTGCTGGAATTTAGTTAATTAGTGACTTCAGGGGGCTTACCACCATGATGGCCCAGGTTCAAATGCATATGGCTTGGCGCTCTTCCAGAAAATGCCACAATTTAGGCAATTTATAAATTGAACAGAGTCTTTGTGGGCATTTGTCAGTTGAACCAAAAGATTGAGGGGTATCAAATATTAATGTTTATGATCTCTATGAAGATATTTGCGATGCCTTGATATGATGAGCAAGCTATGTGGATGCTTAACTAATGGCTAAGAAAGGAATCAAATGTGACTAAATGAGACTTGCTTGGACATGATTAGTAACAATTCAACCATTTAGGATATGAGCAAGAGTGGTCCATGAGGTGACAATATTACTAGCAAGAGGATGCAAAAATTGTGAAAAACTATATGTACTAGTTTTAGAGAAAAGCCATCTTGTTGGAGAAGTTGTTTGGTGAACTAGGGACAATGATAAAATATCTTGAAGGGCTTCATAGTCATGTTTGAGGGTGATTACAGCTCCATGATGTGAAGAGTAGAGATGAAGAATAAGATGGCTGACTGACTACATTAAGTTGATTAGGAGGAAGGGACAATGAAAGGAAGAACAACACAAGAAGTATTTTCCTATGTACCACAGAGCCTCAAGAAGGGGAAACAACAAGGACAAGACTTGGGGATTGTAAGAATGTAATCCACATAAGACATATATTCTGAAATTAACTCAAACATTTGATAGTTGAAAGAGTAATAATATTACATAAGAGCAAGTTATACAAAATTTTTCTCACATATGAGACAATACAACATAATTACAACTAATTTGACAAATGAGTTGATACTTCAAATGAATAATGATAAAGATAGATGACCAGAATGTTGATTACATCATATGAATAATAAAGTGATACTATGAATCATTCCGCCTCCTTAACCCTCAAACTGCTCTCCACCTGCTATGCTTGAGATGGGAACGAGGTCCAGACGCTTTTTTTGCCCAACCACAGAATGTTAGCTCCCCTGGTGCTCAACATGAAAGGTTGAGTGCCCGACCTTGCACGAGGAACCTAGCAAAATGGAACCGGCAGGTCGGATGGAAATTGTTGCAGCACTATCTCCTAACTAACATTTCATCAATGAAAATGAAGTATCTATACAGTGATATGGCAAGGAGAATAACATATACATTCACCTATGTTAGCAATAAAAGTTGTCATTAGTGTATCGCATCAAACCCATTCACACCGGTCACTCGCATTACTTAGATGACACCTGTAGATAAAGCACATAGTATATGCACCGGTCAACTAAGTAGTTAGATAAACCGGTAGACTAAACCAAGTACTCAGTATCGGTCTTATTTAGCATCCAATGACAAACCGGTACCGATCTAACTGATAGAAAAATCTGGTCCAGTTTTTGTGGAACAGTTTGAGTTACAGATTGAGTTAAGAGCTTGATTATGCGAGACATCCATTACTTTGATGTGAAGCTAACCTTTCAATAGGAGTTAGCTTTAAATTCTACAGATGATCTCAAGATAAACTCTAGATCACAACACAGAGCTTTCTTGCGTTGCATATTTTATGGTCAAGATTATACCCCGACGGTTCTGTGAATCAAGAGGATCACTCTTGTATAAATATTAGTCATAGGACGCAAATTATGTTGCTGTTGTTGATAAGTGGAAATTGCAGAGAGTAGAGGAAAGATATCTTCTGAGGAGTGCAACAGGCACAAAGGTGAAGCAAGAAAAGAAGATCAACAGCCAGGCAAACAGGGGAAGAGATCTACAGGTATGATCTAATCAGACAATCAATATCATCATAGATCACTGCTTTTAAAAGGTATTACATCATATACAAATCCCTCTAATAGGGTGAACCTAATCGGTTCGTTGTAAAAATCCCTTAATAGGGTAACATCTTTGTTGATGTTCAAAGTCCTATAATCAGGCAGCTCTTAATAGGGCTTAGATCCTAAACGATCTTTTGTAAAAATCCCTTAACCGGGTAGCACCTTAACCAGTGCTTTGTATGCTCCTAATAGGGCACCTTCATTTAGACCTAGTGAGGTTGTGAGCTCTGTCTCACCGTGGTTTTTTCTCTCTAACCGAGGGTTTCCACGTACAAATACTTGAGCAGATCTGTGTGGTATTAGTTTATGCTTGTGAATGACTGTTGACTTTCTACTTTGCATTCAAGAATCTGTTTACAAGTTTTAAACAATGAGATTTAGTATTTTTTGATTCATCGCCCCCCCCCCTCTCAGTAACCGGTAAGGTAACATCAACCTAGTATTAAATGAATGAAAAAAAAAACATCACTTTGGCCAAACCATTATTTAGCTAGTTTCCTGGCAGATAGGTTAAAATCAAAATACCTATCTTTTGCTATTACCCCATATTCGACACCCATCCATTAAAATAAACACATCACCTACTATGAACACATTTGATTGAAAGGAACATAACTGCCCCTTAACATATTATGAATTTGGAAAGAAAAGTAATTTTTGGAGAAGGAAAAAGTATAACTAGCGCATATCCAGAGCATACACTTCACTCAATATTTCTACATTCACTAATTTATGTATTTCAATTATATCAAAGAGAAAAATATTCGTAGTTCCCCTAAGTTTGATGCAACAAGGAGAAATCATGCTATAGGATGCGATGATTACATGAAACTCACAAAAATACATTTGTAGGCAAGACGTAAGAAATTTTCAACCAAAACAATTTGCAGGTTTAATGCCAAAATGGAAGGTTTAAACACAGCATGGGTGGCCAGCAGAGACATAAGGGAACAAATTTATAGAGTGGATTCAGCATAAACAAGGCATATGAACCATTTGAACAGAATGCCACAAAAGAAAGGTCACCTCATGGAATGTAATGATTGCAGGATACTCACAAATGCAATAAGAAAGGGCAGGTTTTAACGCCAATATCCACAACCTTTCCCAGCTTGCTCTTGCCTGCGCCAAAATGGCAGCTTTGAAAACATGGCAAGGGCGTGCATCAGGGGCGCAGATGTGCAAGCCAAAAGTGGAATCAATGAACACCCACATTGTAGGATAAGGTAAAAATGGATTTTAAAAAGGCTTTAGGAAACTTTCATCAATTCGATTGGCAGGTTTAAAGCCAAATACCTCAACCCTTCACCACTCCTTCCTTCCTGTGCCCTAAATGGAAGCTTTGGATCAGAGGCATGGGCATTTACAAATGCTGTTTGGTAAAACTGAAGTGCATCAAGGAGATTTGGGCTAATGAAATGCCATGATCGCAGGTTATGTTCTAAAAGATAAGTATGAAAAATTCTGTAATCTCAACCAAATCTTGTAAAAAATGAACAAACGCATGGATATCTACAAGGCTGAACAAATTATAGAACTAAACATCCAAACATAAGGTAAGAGAGAAACCTAGAAGATTTTGCAGCGAATCTTCAGTTCTCCTCTCACCACCCAAACTCCCACAACGGTCTCCCTTTCTTTGTCTCTGTGTGTGTCTATTCTCTGAATCTGTCCCCTATTTCTAAATTTCTTTTTTTTACCAAATCCGATAGTGCATGTGACTAAGTGACAATTTTTTTTCCTTTAATTCCCTCCGTTTTAAACCATACTTCCCGTTCATTAAATAATCTACTTCTGAGTTTTTGTGCATGCCAATTTCTTTCGGTTTTTGTGGTGGTTTCTCACTATGACTGTATGCAACATGCACATGTGGTAAGTTTTTTTTATACATATACATATACATATGCATACACACACACAAGCATAGTAGATCATATAAGGATCTTTTATCCTTAATTATAATTTAGATATAATACTTGGTTAAGCATGATATTATACTTTAACATACCGCTCTGATCTATATCAAATATATTTTAGAATCTCTTCTCAAAACCCTCTTGGGGGGCTTCACCCGAGGATGGCTTTCTATGCTGAGCACTATATGGTGATTCAGGACGGGGTCATTGTGCGCCCTCCCTACTTAGCTCGCCGCTGGAGTCACGCCCTCCGTATCTCCTTGGGATCCTTCAGAGTTGGTTCCCACCGGCTTCGCATCCAGACTGACCATCATATTGACAGAGATGATTGGACCTGCCGTCTTTGTAGCTTGATGGAGGCCGAGACCGAGACACACTTCATCTTTCGTTGTCCTATTTACTACGAGACCAGAGGGAGGTTCTATTGCTTGTTCAGAGAGTGCAGATCCCTTTCCTCCTTCAGATACACCGATCAATGGTGCCTCGCTCTTTATCTTCAGGAGAGCACGCGGCTTCGTGATTCCACCCTCCAGCTTCAGTTCCCTTCGGGACAGTGCCAGGACCAGCTTATCACTTCCTTTTTCACTCTTGTATCCCCGGCCCGAGGTACGAAGCGTCCTCTTGGTCCTCCTTTTGGGCACATCAGGACTGTGAGACCCCGTAGCGGTCACACTTGGCAGTTGCACTTGTCCTCCAGTCGGAGGCAGCAACACTCCACCCCTAGAGTTACTCGGCGGCATTCTGGGGTTCTTTCTTGCCCCGACTCGTACCCCATGGTGTTGGACTTCTTCTCGCTCGGCTAGGGCTGTTTGTTGCTCTTTTCGGCTCTTTTGCTTTCCGCTTTCTTGTTGTTGTTGTTCGGTTCTTTTCCTGGTCACCATTTGGTGCTCCTGCTGTTGGCGGTTGCCTTTTGTACGCTTCCAGTCCCTTAGACCGTTTTGGTGGTCTCTTGTTGGACATTAATAATTTATCTTATCTTATCTACGCACATTCACAAATCTTCTTGTGTTTTAGTGATTTATCTTTATTCCACCACACTTCTCTCTAAAATAGATCTTTATTTCTTTTTGTTCCCCTATCCCTATTTCATGTGGTAAGTTTTTCAATTATTAACTTCACTTCTACCTATTTCCCACTATCCATTTATCAAGAGAATAAAGACACAATGTAAATTCATTAAGAAACATGCACTTTAATCAATTCTAACAACTTTTATTGAGCACATGTCAAATATACTTGATCTCTCGCTATCTTCTAGTTCCCTGAAGTTAATAAGTAGTTAATAGACCTTGCTTACCTAACCTTTCTTTTTTATATATATACATATTTAATCATTTATTCCTTTCTAATAATGCATTCAAATAAAATTATAATAAAAGTAAATATTAATTTTAAAAATAATAGTTCGAAATAATGATCTAAATGGCTTTATTTAAGAATTTATTTATTTTGTCTAAACCTACTTAACAATTATTCTCAAGTAAGTAATTCTCAATAGCAAAGTAATATAAGAACAGTCTTTAATCTTTCCTAAAAACACACAAACGCATTATTTACAAGCACTTTTGAACCAAGTAGAAATCAATTTAAAACATGCATGAAAGTAAACTACATGAGTGTGTGACTGCCAGATCCATCATTCCTACTGCTGCCAAAATGCTAACCTCCTCTACTCGGGCCACATTCTCGCCGTCAAGCTTGTTTGCAACTTACAACACTCAAATTTTTATCAATCCGTTTCAGTACCATGGTTCATAATCAATAATCAATATTGCATCAAACAATTTCATTTCATTCAACATTTAACCAATCATAAATATATAATCATGATGCATCGTGAACATAAGTTGAAGTAAAACCATAACAAATTACATTCATAAATATATAATCATGACGCATAGTAAAAATAAATTGAAGTAAAACCATAACACATTATCTGTAAAACATGAGAATCAAATTTCTAATTATCAATCGAAGTCTCTAATTAAATAAAACATAGTCAATAAAAGTCCACATAGTCTATAATCTCCTGAAAATCAGGACACACAAGGTCGAGACGTGACAGGGATGGGGGGATGAAGGGTGTAGATTTGGGGATGTGGTACAAATATATAGCACTGGAAAAAAAAGAACAAAAAATATAAAGTAATGATATATGAAACTTTAAAAAACTCAAACAAATCTAATATTGCATTGAATGCACAATGAAAATGATGAATATCAATGTATTATATTATATTATATTCAAAGTGATGGTTACATTCAAGAATACAATTGTCCAATGGTCCGATGCCTTAGGTCATCATTCATCCCCAAAGTTCATGCCAAACTCCTCATCACTCAAATGTTAGACTCCTCAAGGTTAATCTCCTCCAAAACAATATCAACCAAGCTTATCTATGCTACATCTTTAGCGACCCGTGTTTGGCTCCTCTGGCTCTACATACCATTGGGCTACTGGACTCTCTTTGAACATAAGCATGTTGCGGTGGATGAGATGCAAGGTGCTATGTAGTATTATACAATTTTGTACAACTACAAGCCTCGTCACCATCCTAGAGGTACGTTAGTTTCTCTTAATAGAGTAGATGAAACCATAGTTGATGCAGGAGCATCCTAGGATTCTTGGCAATCCTGTATCAACCAAAAATATGTTTCTTTGAAGGTAGATTGTTAGTTTTGGTCTTGGTTTGGAGAGTTCTTGCTCGGTTTGGGAGACTGGTTGCTCGGTTTATATGGTTACTGGGGTGCTCAGTCTCTGAAGAACGCTTGGTAATTGAAGGCGTCGGTTCACTGGTGCTCGGCGATAACTGCGTTGCTTGGTCATGCTTGGCGTGCTCGGTTGACTAGTGCTCGGTTATTTCCTCTGTTGCTTGGTGTTCTTGCTTACCGACTGGATTGTTTTGTTAGACGGCTTGGCCGACTGGTGCATTTAATTTGGGTCGCGCTCCTCGTGTTATGGATTGACCGTTGGACGTGTGGGGACCTAGATCTAGCGTGTTGCATTCTTCTATGCAGATCTGATGACCTTTTGGGGCCATCTTTGAGAGTTTATTTATTTTGTAAGGCTATGAGAGAGCCGACTGATGTTTTAGCATTTAATATTTGTTTGTAGGAGTTTATTAGCCGACTTGTGGCTGGGAATTAGTATTTATAGGATGTTTGGGTAGTTGTTTTGGATCAGATTGTTGGAAGGGAGGTTAGTAGCCTGCGAGCTTAGGAGCATGAAGATTGCTTGGAAGTGGAGTACAAGTTTAGATCTTTCCTGGGTGCCTACCAGTGTGCTGTGTGTTGCAGACCTCGACTAGCTGGATGCTGATGTTGGGAAAAAGATTTAGATCCTGCGAGATCTTGTAGATTGTTACTTGCATTGTAATTGGCCGTAACCGGGAAGGCCTTACAGCTCGGCACATTGCATGTAATCGGTGTTTTCATGAATATAGACTTCTGTTTCATTGCAGATTTGTTGTTGGTATTGTGTATTTCTGCTGCATATTGGTTTGGCTGCAAGGTCGGTCAGTCCTTAATTGGATCCACCCACCTTGACTGCGTTAATAGTTACAAGACTTGGACTTGCCTCGGACTCGGCAAGCTGGATTCGGGCTCGGACTCGAACTCAGCACCCGGACTTGGCAAATTGAAAAACCCAAGAAACTCAGAATTTTAAGGATTTAAAACTTTTTTCCTGCATCATTCAGTCAATTAACATCAAAGACACAATAATTGAGATAAATAGAAGCTACTTTGCACACATAAACAAGTTTACATTGATCACA
Source organism: Chamaecyparis obtusa (assembly GCA_027943335.1). Taxonomy (NCBI): domain Eukaryota; kingdom Viridiplantae; phylum Streptophyta; class Pinopsida; order Cupressales; family Cupressaceae; genus Chamaecyparis; species Chamaecyparis obtusa. Next base: position 1,069,174 of record BSBK01008459.1, read on the forward strand.
TAAGTATAAATGTGAATTTCTGAAGGAAATAAGTTAACTGTTAAACTAGTTACTAAATAACACATTAGAAATCTGAAATATAAATAGTGTCACTGTCAAAAGTCTACAATATTCATGGAATATGAAATCTATGGAATGAAAAGTTCAAAACATATATCAAAATAAAAGCTAGAGCCTAGAAGACTAAGGCCCTATGTCTTCCTACGTATACGCCTAAGATAGGTCATGGAATATTTTGGAGCCATCTTCTGTCCCTGTGTCTGAGGCTCAACCTCAGTGGCATCCTCATCATCCTCATCCTCCTCATAATCATCATCATCCTCAGACCCCTCACTCTTAGCCTCAGGGTCCTCCACTGGGTCTCCTCGTGCTCTAGCCAATTGATTTGCTAATCTATTTTCTAAAACCCCTATATTCTTCTCCCAAGCCTTTTTCCTCTCTTCTAAGTCTTTGCAAATGATGGAATAACCTTTTTAGGTCTTAGAATCATTAGAAAATTCTTGTTCCAGCTTCAATTTGCTCTTAAAAAGCCAGGACAGGTTGTGGGAGATAACATTGCTGAAGGCATGCTGAATCTTGAAATTTGGCTGTCTGGAATTTTTGAAAACTCTCAAAATCTAGAATCTGCATTTTAACTCCTATGAAGTTGAAACCTATCTCAAACATCCTTGACTGTATTTATACAAATATAACTTAAAGTATAAGAAATAAATAAATGTCACTTATACTTAAATGTTATATTTGTATAAATCCTCCTTCCTGCCCCGGAGCTGAAAAAATGACCAGGTATGACAACATGTTACCAAGAAAAATCTTAAAAACAATTCAATTTTTTTATTTTTTGCTTTTTGGACGTGGCTGGATGCGTTCGAGTCTAGGCCATAGGACTCAGTGAGTCCACCCAGTCCTAGGACTCGGTGAGTCCTGCAGGACTCGGTTGAGTCAGCTTGCCGGGTCACTTTGCCTCGGCAAGCCTGGCTCGGCTCGGGACTCGCCGAGTCTTGTAACTATGGATGGAACTATATGTAGACTAGTTACTCTTAATAGTAGAAGAAATAGAAACTTAGAATAGCAAATGAATGACTAGTATGGTTGCCAAATAATTAGGCCTATGCGTTGTCCACCATAAAATTGGATCCTCCTCTGCAATAATCTCCCTATCCATCTTGGCCTATCCTGAATATCCCCAAAGAGGCTGATTTTGTCCTCTCATCATGAATGATGCTAGTTTACGTAGAATCATACATCTTTTAAATAACTTTCACAAACTTTGCCTTCACCTCAACATCTTGTATATGATGAGTAATTCTGCAAAGTCTTTGCACATACCACTTTGGGTTCAATGCATAGGTAGTCATGAGCGAGGGAATGTTGAGCTTCTTCCATTGGTGATGAATGATTGGTTGAACATGTTCATTGTAGAACTCTAATGTGAGTTTTTTCTTTTTTATAATAGCCTTCATTTGGCTAAGCACACTGCTAATGCACTCATAGATCTCTCGAAGGCGAGGTGAATTTGCATCCCCATATCTAATAATTGTTGAGATTGGAGTAATGATGGAAACAATGTACTTTGCATCAGCCCAAAAAGTGTCATTCTTCACCCTTCTCCTTTGCTTTGGCTTAGAATTGGGCCATTTGTTGTCATCACCATTTGTTGCAATGCCTCTTGCAACTCAAGCATCCTCTCTTAGAGAACAAATTATGATGCATATCTTTTCTTTACAAGCTCAAAAATTCTTTTGCAGAGAAGTTCCTAAAAAGTGCATGTGAAGTGTGGTGGCAGCAGAAAACCATTTGCATATCTCTAGGATCATTAACCACTTCTTTTATCCATATGATTTTTCCCATGTCCTTGAGTGTATTGTGGATGGCATGCACACAAGGAGTCCACCAAATATGCCTTTAGATTACCTCATTCAATCTCCTTATAGATTTGCACTCATATGTTGCATATTTTGCTACTCACACAACATTCTCTAGCCCAACCTCCTCAATAACATGTCTAAAGAATTTGGATCTTAAAAATCAGCATCCTCATCATGCCTTGAGTAATCATAACCCTTAGTAAGGGCCCTTTGTAAATGCAACTATATTGTTGATGAGTGTATGATGTTCAATATCTTTCTATCTATCCATGCTTATGATGTGATCGATAGTGACCTGAGTAGTTTCATTTTTTTTTATTAGAGCATTAATCTTGGAATAGTTTTTATCCAAGATTGTTGTCCTCAATTTTGTCTCCCCTAGTGATACATATGCTGGTCCAGCTTTGATTTTTTTTGCCACAACCTACTTATGACAAGGAGAGGAAGGCACATGGAATGGAATGCCATTGACAAAGAAAAATTTGCCTATGGGATCACCTGCCTTATCCCTATTTTGCATATTGGAATAATTTTGCCATTGTGTTTGTAACATTGCTAGTGGTCATTCTATGTTTCCCCTTAGACTTTGTTGTTGTTGTCCTTGAACTAGATGGAAAAGTAGAAGTAGAATGAATTGAAACTTGTAGATATACGGTAGTACCAATGAGAGTAGGGTCCTTCAATGGTAAAGTAGTAGGTGCATGACTTTGGTCATTAGCATAACCCCACAATTTGATTATTTCAATTCTTTTTTTCAAGTGACAATCCTTTACATATTCCTACACCTTTGCTTGTGACATAAAAAAGGTATGCATTAACTCTTATGATGCTGCCTTGAAATTCAAGTTGACAAAAATGACATCTCCATAGCTTAGTGCCCCCATTACCCTTAGTTTGCTAGCAATCTAGTTGCAAATTGTTCTAAAGGCAACTTATCAAAGGGACCCTTGGAAAAATTCTCTAATAATTTGGAAGTGCAACCAAAACAATAAAACAAGTCTCACCGCTCCCTTCCCCCACCTACATCTATATTTGGTGACATTGATTGAACCCCCATGTACTCTTCCTGACACTCTTCATCACTCATGTTGTGATAAGTCGAACTCAATGACATTGCATGAAACCCTAAGTAGCTGGTTTTTGGCAGACTTCTACCACGGGGTAGCTCCCTTTATATTGAAAACCCAAAAGAGTTACATTACATCGCTTTAGTTACAAAGAGTATGCATCAAAATCTTTTCATCCAACAATTCCTACTTTATGCAACTTTCATACTCGAGTATGGCCTCGATGCCATCCCATCTCTCAAAATTGTCAGTGACCATGCTTTTCATTAAATCAATTGCTTTTCTTGATAAGTAATTTGCCGCCTGATTTGCCTCTCTATAAATGTGCTTTATTGTGAAGTCATGCATTATATTTAATTCGTTTCTTATTGCCTCTACCCACTGTTTGCATTTCCAGCTATGTGCCAAATTCTTTGAGATAGCATTTATTGCTATTATTGAATCCCCTTCGATATCATTCACATCTAGATTGTTTATTCGGCACCACCTTAATCCTTCATACAGGACTCTAAACTCTGCCTCATTGTTTGCCCCATCGGGTGGTTTGATTGCTCCTAGCCATAAGGGATAGCCCGTCTGATTTCTTATGATAAATCCACAACTAGAGCAGCCAAGGTTTGATCTAGCTGCCCTGTCAAAATTTAGCTTTAGTCTACCAGACGGGTGCAATTCCCATTTAGCCTTTATTCTGTCCACTTTTTCCTTTATAAAGTCGCCTTTGGGCGGTATTAGCGCTTCCAATTTTGTGTGATTCTATCATTCCATATTAAATAGTACTTACATTTCCTTTCCTTTATGAGCACATTTTGATGTTCACTACTGCCAATCTCTATTTTGCTTAGTATTGTTTTTATGCCACATTCAAAGTCGTTAAAGACTCAAGCATTGCATTCTCTCAAAGGTGCCAAGCAATCATTGCCGACATGGCATACCACAAGCCACTCTGTAGCGATCCATTTCTTGGAAGAGGCCATCCAATGACTATTTCATTAATTGTGTTTGGTAAAGGCCTTGTCCAACTAAGCATTTGTTGAAATTTTTTCTAGCAGTTATATGCAAAGTCACATTGTACCAATAGGTGGTCAATGGTTTTGTTTGCATTTTTGTAGAAAGGGCATTATGAACCCGCATAACCCAACCTTTCCATTCTATCACTTCTTAGAATTCTCCTATGCATCACTTTCCACATGAAGGCACTCGCCTTTGGTAGAATGTTTTTATTCCAGCAAAGCCTAATCAACCACAAACACCTTTCCCTTTCTATCATTGAAACTACATATCCCACTTTTGTTGAGTATTCCCTCGAGGCAGCCGCACACCATATTATTGTGTCTCTATCCCTTCTCAGAATGATTTGTCTTTTTTTAGTTCTAGATGTTGATGTGAGTTTTGTTCCACTACAACATACATAATTGAATACTTGGTATCTTACGTTGAAGCACCAAATCTCCAACTCTCTCTTGAATAAGGATGCTCATATGCTAGATAATGTAGATGAATTGCGTGACGAAATGAGACAATCTTAAGGTTCCTTCTTAATGTGGACTTCACTCCATTTTATGATGTGATATGCTGGTTATCATAAAGGGACTTATGTTGTTCAGTTAATGGATTTAAACTCTTTCAACTCCTTCAATTACTTCCAACTAAACAACTTACAAGGAAAGAAAATCTAATTTGAGTCTAAGAATGAAAGATAATGTTGATGATGGGGTGAGCCTCTAACCAATCCTTGCTTCGCCAAGTGAACTAGGCATAGGAGGGTGCTAGCTTCTAAAGATGCAGAAGTGATTTTCACATTGTCAATATTCATCCAAATACCCTATGAAGACACAATCTAAATGAACATCTCCAATAGAAGTTAAACACTTGCAATTTAGGCCTAGACTAACCTTGCATTGCTAATCACAATCAATAAGTACCAAAAAGTATGGACGCTAGCTCCACCATTAATCACCATTCAACAATATCTACCATTCATCTACTTCTTCTACTTAACATGAAATGAAATCTAATCTAAGTGAGGAATTGAAGAAACCATGCAACACTTCAAAGCAACATTAAGTAATCCACCATGAAGACCAACAATGAATCATCAATTACTTTGATAGCATTATGGCAACAACTTCATAAGTCTCCTCTCCTACTCTACTTTTACTACTAGCTAACTGTATAACTCTTCTAACCCTTTACAAATGAGAAGGCCTTGGCCTTTTATAGGTGTTCAATTACAATGAAGGGCCAAGATCAAGGGCCAAGATCTGTCCGTACAAAACCTAATTAGGGTTGCCACCCTATCATCTAGTTACACGAAGGCACCACCTTGTGGGCTAATAAGAAAATTACAATACTTTTGAGAGCTAATGAGAAAATTGTACATTTGGCATAATATGATTGAATGTGCTTGAACATGAGTAACTAGAATTTTCTGATTGGTAGAAGACAAGTGGGCACCACCTTAGCATCCTTATCTCATAGACTTGATCAATTTTTGGTGATGAGAAAATATATCTTGATACTCCACATGATCAAGCCTTCAATTATGATGGCATATTCCCAAATTGCTTCGTCTTCTCAAATCTTCTCCATCTTCGTTCTTGGAAATTTTCCCATTGCCCTGACTTGAACTTGAACTTGTTGAAGTTATGAAGTCCTCATGCACTTGGATCCTTCAAAATAAACTTGGATTTCCCAAGGAAATTCAAATTGGTGAAAATTTTCTCTGATTTTTCGTTCTTCTTGTGCTTTTCTTTCTTTCTTTTCCCCCATGCAAGACATCCATTTTGGGCAATTAGATGGATATTTAAAGAGGTGTTTGGACGTCATTTCTCATTGTTTCCAAGAGAAAATTTTATGATTATAAATTCTGGAAATGCATTTCCAGCCGTGGGCGATTTTGTTTTGAGGATTTTGTTGGCCATTTTCATGCAATTTTCTCAAGTTTGAAGGCTTCTAGAGGTGGCGAATTGGTCTTGGGGTTTGAAGACATCATCTTGGTATTCATTTTCACCTACCTTTTGAGCAATTCTCATCTTCTTCGTGCCTAGAAAATCAGAGATTTAAGCAAATCCGAATTTGGAGTTGGTGCATTGCAATCTTGACATCATTTATCCAGCTCCCAGGGCATCAAGTTACATCCATTGAACATGTTTTTTTTGCCTAGATCATGTGTATAAGTTCATGTTTTTTGTGATTGGGCAAGTTAGTTGAATGGAATGCAATGATAATCCTAACTCAATTAGCTTTATCAAATGTTATTTTCGAAGTTTTATTGGCAATACTTTATCAAATGAAATGGGGTGACTTGTTTCTTTGCTTTTTTTTTTGGTTGGCGGGGGAATTCTTGCAGCTTGGTGAGGGCCCTCTCGCAACTTGGTATGGTTGACATGAAGGAGGATGCAAGGTTCAGGTTCAAGTCTCTCAAGTCGCGAAAGAGATCACACCAAGCTCAAGGCGAGATCAAGGGAAAGTTCAAGATTCAAGTACATGAAGGCTTCACCATTTCAAGATCAAGACATCAAATGTACAAGTACAAGCAAGCAAGTTCAAGACATGGCAATGAGAAAATTCCTAAGCACTCAAATTGGTAGGGGTGCTGTTGCTAGTTGGCAGGCATGCTCCTGCAAATTGGTAGGTGTGTTGAGCATCTAAAGGATATCTTCCCTTCATCAAAAGATCAAATAATAGGATAAGGATGATGGGGTGGCAATTGGTTGTCTCCTCCAATCAAAATATTCCTCTTTCAAGCATGTGCAATCATATCATGCCAAGTGTCCTATGTCCTCATTGGTTGAGAAATTATTGTAATTTTCTAATTGGCCCACGAGTTTGGTGCCCTCTTGTAATTGGTTGTAATTATGGCAACCCTAATTAGTGTTTATGGGATGTAATCTGGGCCCTTGATTTCAGATTTTTGCCTCTTAATCTTGGCCACTGGTTGTACTTGAGCCTCTATATAAGGCCATTTGCTCTCATTTGTAAAGAGAGTTATGTTGGAGAATTGTTGCAAAAATACTATCAAAATTGTTCTTTATTCATTGTTGTGGCTTGCATGGTAGATATACATGATCATTTTGGGGTATTTGTATGGTTCTTTACATCTCTCAATTAAAATAGGATTTCATTTCAAAGTTGTTAAAGTAAGAGTAAAAGTAGATAGATTGTGTGGTGATATTGGTGGATGTTTGATTGGTTGACTCTATAAAACTAGGCCACTAGCTCCTTGTAGATGCAAGGGTGCCTTGTGTGGTAATCTAGTAGTTGTGCTCAAGTTCAATTGGCATTGGATCCTTGATTTGTACTCTATGTTAGGTTAAGGGGAAGGTGTTGATCTGAAAACCATTTGAGATCCTTTGAAGCTTCGCACTAGGTGGAGTTGATGTTAGCATGAATGTTGAATATGTCCTATGGGGGAGTATTCTAGCATTTCTGGAGAAGTCACATGTTGCATTCATGATTGTGTTTGTCATTGATGTCAACACATTGATTATACTGAAGTTTAGCAGAGTTGCAGACAAAGTTTGGATTAGCGCACATAATGTATTGTAGATGAGGTTATGCGGAGTTGAGTACATGTTTTGTATGGTGTCCTAATACCATGGTTAAGAGCGCATACGAAAATTCAAGTATTTGTGTCAATTATGAATAATCTAGTGGAAACTGTATTTTGACAGTATTCCTGAGAAGCAGTTTGTGATAATCAGATTATATCTCCTAACAGGGATAAAATCTGGTCAAGCGAAGTTATACAGAGGTTGAAGACATTGCGGAGGCGACCTGGATGAGTCAACATAGTTAGAGGTTGTACGTGTGACGATTTATTAAGTTTGTGAGCCAACAATTTTATGTGATTATGGAAATATTAAGTAATGTGTAATGTTTTATATTTTGTAATTGGTTAAGCTTAATTGGTCGACTCAATTATGAAATATTGTGCATGGTATAAAGGAATGATTGTTTTCTTTGATTATATATATACATATAATGATGTGATTAATGCAAAGGTGAAAAAATGCGAATAAGTGATCTAAGGGATTGATATGTGATGCGAAATAAGCAGATCTGGTATTGAGGTCTGGTAAAGCATTTGGTGCGGTTTTGGCACAGTCAGAGAGGAGAAGAAAAGTTGCTGAGATCAATAATTCTTGGTATTATTCTGTTCGGATAATACAAAGATCAATTGGACAGTGTGTTCAGTGATCTTGCCCTTGAAGCTGTTGTTAAGGTTTTAGGATAATTGCAAATGTAATAGCACTATCTGATTGTATGTTTTTATGTGTTTTCCAAATGCAACAATCTCTTGCATTTATATTGAGAACGAGTCAAGAAGAGACAATGACAATAATGACAATTATGATTATATATATATATATATATAAAATATCTCTTGAGTATTATATTAATTTCTCTAATATTTACATAATAATAATAATATTTATTTTGATCAATTTAACTATTTAGTTATTATGAGAATAATTATAATCTAACTTTATATATACATATATATCAATGTATACAGTAATATCAATTATTATATATATTGATATATATGTATATATATAATAAATCATTTCTCATAATAATCATATAGTCAATATTATTTATCTGAGTGGTGCTACAAACATCAACAACTGTTTGGACAGTGGGTCCTTCTATCTTCCTTAACTCCTAACAGGGTTAAAATCTCCTCACAGGGATTCAAAGTCTCCTAACAGGGACTGATATGTACTGAATGTATTTCATAAGACTCCTAACAGAGTCCATCCTCTCACAAGGAATTTTCATATTACTACATCTTTTGTGGGTACCACCCCCACCGGGGTTTACTCTCTGATGAAGAGGTTCCCTAGTTAACAAATCTCGTGTCATTGTGTGTGATTATCTTTCTATGGTTACTGTTTATGTTGATTACATGTTTCAGACATAATAAGGTTAATAAAAGTTGTTTTTATCAAATAATTGATTCACCCCCCCCTCTCAATAATTTTGGTAGACTTTACTTTCTAACAATTGGTATTAGAGTGGCAGGTCCTTGAAAGAAAAGTTTAACAGCTTAAGGAGATCCATGGCGAGTCACTTCAGAAAAGAAAGTCCTAAGTTTGATGGAGTTAACTATGACAGCTGGAAAGAGAAGATGAAGACACATTTGCTTTGTTTAGGACTATGCTATTGGTTGATTACAAAGAACGATAAATGTATCATTAAAGAAGAAAAGATTGAGGATTGCACTGAGAAAGAAAGAGATCTATTCATGCGTAACATACTTGCCAGAGAAGCACTTGTGTCAGCTCTTCCTGAGAATGAATACAGTCAGGTAAAAACTCTAAAGACATCTCATGAAATTTGGTTAGCTTTAGAATCTACTTTTGAAGGTGATAAACATGCTAAGAGAATCAGATTACAAAATTGGATATGTTTATTTCAAGAGGCTAAAATGATGGAAGATGAATTTGTTAGAAGCTATATTGGTAGAATATCAGAGATTGTTGCAGGTATCAAAGCTTGTGAAGGAAATAAGAATGAAGATGAAATCATTTGGAAGATCTTGATCTCTGACCCCAATGTTTAAGCAGACGATGCAAATGATTGAACAAGTCATACCTTGTACTGAAAATTTACTAGAGAGACTCTTCTTGGAAGATTGGAAGCAGCGGAGATAAGTTTGAGACAGTCTGGAGATTTGGCCAGGATTGAAACTGCATTCAACGCACTTAGTGTTCGCCCTACTTTGTCAAGAAGTGCGAGTGTCAGTGGAGATTATGCCAGTAGCAACAGATCTAAGACTGAAGAAGATAGAAAGATTGAAGAAGGAATTGCCTTGCTTGTGAAAAGAGAACTAGAAGGTAAGAAAATCTTTAAATGTTGGACACGTCAAGAATATGGTCATTTTGCATCTAAATGTCCTAAGAGAGTGAAGAAATATAAAAAGAACTTTAAGCCTAGAAGACCTTAAGAGTGTTATTATGCTAATGATGAAAAATTTGAAGCTAGTATTGAGAAATTCAGTGAAAGTGATAATGAAAGTGATGATATAGGATTTGTTGCAATAAAAGAAGAAAAATCTGAAATAGAAGTCAAAGAAGAAAAAGGTTTAGCGTCACAGGTTGAAAAGAAAACTGATTGGATCATAGACAGTGGTTGTTCACATCATATGACTGGCGATATGAATAAGTTTATTAAGTTTAACAATTATGATGGAGGAATTGTTAGAGTTGGAAACAATGCACCTTGCCGAATAAAAGGAATAGGATCTATTACTCTTGATGGAAAGACTAACATTGATGATGTTTACTTTGTGGATGGATTGAAACATAATCTTGTAAGTGTTTGGACAGTTAGTTGACAAGGGATATCAAGTTTGGTTTACTGAAGAGACTTGTATGATCAAGGATAAGAATGGTAAGATGATTGGAATAGGAGCAAGAACCAGAGGTAATGTATTTCAATTGAATCCTACTGAGATGACATGTTTGATTGCTAAAGTTGATGACAATTGGTTATGGCACAAAAGGTTTTGTCACATAAACTTTGATAACATTGTGAAAGCAAGTACCACATTTGCAGTAAGAGATTTGCCTAAAATTGTGAAACCTACTAACATAGTATGCAAGGAATGTGTTATGGCAAAACAAAAAAGAAGTTCTTCTCCTAGCAAGAAGTTCACCACAGCAACAAAACTAAAGATTGTTCACACAGATTTGAGTGGTCCCACAAGAACAAGAGGATTCTATGGTGAAAGGTATTTTATGATTCTTGTTGATGATTTTACTAGGATGATGTGGGTAGCATTTCTTAAAGAAAAATCAGAAGTATTTACAAACGAATGTAAACACAATGAAAATATGAAATTTGAATGTAAAAAATTCATAAAACAACACAAAAATGTAACTCACCTCTTCAAAATTGCTCTAAAAATGAAGAAATGCAACTCAAATTTATAGAGGCCTCCAAATGCTTCTTTGAGCTCCTTTCAATGTGTGAATACAAGCAAGAAACTAGCACGAATAATCAACAATCGACATATGTGAGCCAATCGATTTGCTAATTTGTTTTCTAAAACCCCTATATTCTTCTCCCAAGCCTTTTTCCTCTCTTCTAAGCCTTTGCAAATGATGGAATGACCTTTTTAGGTCTTAGAGAAGTTATATAAGAAATAAAAAATCATTAAAATCAATTAAACATTTATGTTTTTTGCTTTTTCTAAGTGGCTGGACGTGACAGAGTCCAGGCCACGGGACTCATTGAGTCCATTGAATTAGCTTGTCGGGTCATTGTGACCCGGCATGCCTGACTCGGCTCGGGACTCGCCGAGTCCTGTAACTCTGATACATACATATACATATACATATACATATACACACTAAGTAATTGGGTACACCTAGAACTTGTCCTGCACCTGCACTTGGTACATCTCAATCCTAGTCTAGTTGAGGCTACGTGCAGGTACACCCTATATCAAATATACAGAAATATATAGAACTTGTATTTCTCAGCTTCCTATATCAAATTTATACTAGCTATTTTTAATGCCAAAATGTCTAGATTTTTGAAGCTGCCATAAGAAGGAAATTAATCCAAAGTTTTTCTGAAATGGGAGACGTTTCAGAATGGGTGTTGGGTAGTGTCTCTGACCTTCACTTGGAAAATCACAAACCATTGCCTCCTATTGGAATTTTGTATACTCTATACCTTGGGTGGCTGAGAAATAAGAGTTCTATATTTTTTACAATTCTGTATATACACACACACAAACGCATGCCATACCCAAGGAAAAAAATTCCATATCGGCTGTATCTGTACCCATACAGACTACTTAGCATAGACATATACATATATACATAGACACACACACACATATATTTTGATTAACATTGCCATGGAGTTGAACATTTTTTCCTAGCTATGCAAGAATTACATTCACTTCTCTTGGTTTTTAACACTGCTATGCATATTATCTAACTTTATTTTATAAAATTTATATATTTTCTCAATATATCAAGTGTTTTCAAGTTCAAGTCAAAATTTTGGGCACATGAGCTTTTGCTTAGTCCAGTTATTTGAACTAGAGTTCCTAGACTCGCGGCGAGTCGTGGGTCGAGTTAGTTAGCCAAGTCAGAATGACTCTGACTCTGATTCGACCGAGTCAGGCTTGTGACTTGCTGAGTCGCAAGTCACAACCTGACTTGCCGAGTTCGAGCCAAGTGACTTAGTTGGCATTAGTCAAATTTAGGCCGCCCAAAAAACATAAAAATATTACTTTTTTTACTTTTTGTTTTTGAACTTATTTCCTCCTTGTAGACCTAAAATGTATCTTCTTTCATTGTATTGAGAGGACGAGAGAAGTGTGAAATGGGAAGAAAAATAAGATGCCATAGGTTTGCAACTAGCAGGGAGGAGGAGCTAAAAATCTTCCACAAATCACATTTGGGCAGCATTATACTTGCATTTAGAGCATCAAGGAGTCCATAGCAGCATTTGCAAAGACTTCTCAACTCATTTCAAAGAGGTAAGTATTAAATTTTATAGATTTTTTTTTTTTGTATGTTTGTGGAATTTTCATTTTATTGTTAATTTTTTCAAGTTTAACTTTCCAAATCTTGAATTTGAATGTTTTCCATTCAAATCTAAATTTCATACTTCAATGTGAGAAGTAGAACAATAGAAAACCCTAAATTTAAATAAAATAAAATTGTAAACATGTATTTACAAATTTTTCTAAAAAAATGTAGGGTTTGCTGATTTTTCTAAATTCTTTCTTTGAACTTTGAACTTTGACTTTGAATCTGAATGGAAAATAATCAAGATTCAAGAATAAAATACAATGCACAAATGTAGGGATTGTTGATATTTTTGTACTAGTTTATAACTTTATAAAACACAATGCACTAATGGTAATTTGTTTGTAAAATTGTCTTATTGCAGCAGCCTTCATGTTTTAAAAACAATATTTTTCGCCAATGGATCCTCCTAATCCTCAACCTAATCCTAAGAAACAAGGTCAAAATGATGAGGCTTGGAAATATATTGAAGACTTTCCTGGTAGAACAAGATTGCAAACGAAATCTAAATATTGTAAAGAAATTAATCATGGTGGCATATTTAGATTTAAATACCATATTGCTGGCATATGTGGCCATGATATTGAGCCATGTACATTAGCACCTCCCGAGGTAGTTTGTTCATGTTATGTCCAATTAGAAACATTTGAACAACAAAAGGAAACAAAGAAGAGGCAATTGAAGGAGTTAGCTCATATTGGTTCCGGTTCATCCGCATCTGCATCTGTAGGTTGTGTGGAGAGGGTTCTTCCATGCCTTCCTTTCGTCCTAGTGCTTTTGCTAGTGCTAGTGCTAGTTCTTCAACTTCTCCTTCAGTTGGCATTATTAGCTTTCCTCCTAGGCTCCGTAAATCCAGGCTAGACAATTATTTTGTGCCACGCATTACTTGTGGTGCACAACCCTCGCTTGAGAGCATGGGTTGGAACAAGGAGGTCCATGATGCTGCAAGAAACTCAATTTGCAAATTTTGGTACTTTGCAACATTCCATTTATTGCAGCCAGAGAATTCTTTTTTATTTGATTGTTTTAAATTTAAATTTTAAAATTTATAGTTGAACTTTGCTTTGTCTAATCATAATGAATTGTTATAATTTTCGTACACATTTAATCAATTTGTGATAGGTCTCCTTACTAGCAAGGCATGATAGATGTCGTAACCATTTGTGGGGTGGGGTCTGAAGCCCCTAGTGATGCTAAGTTATGTGGCCCCCTCTTGTTAGAAATGGTTGAGGATATAAAAGTTGAGCTAGAGGACCAACAAGTGTTTTGGAGCAAAAAGAGTTGCACCATCATGACAAATAGTTGGATCAATAGGAGGAATATGACACTCCTAAATTTTCTTGTTTCCTGCAGAGGTGATTGATCATTCTACTTCCCTAATATATTGAATAATTTAAATTTTGATTTGGTGATTAATATTTAAATTTTGTAATTTATGATTTATTGATTGATCATTGATCAATACTTCTCTTTATTTCCAGGATCCAACATGTTTTTTAAGTCCATTGATGCTTCCTCACATGTGAAAAATGCCACATACTTATGTGAGGCTATTGAGGAAGTCATACGTGACGCAGGGCAGACCTAGATGATCCAATAATGGATAGTCCAAATCTACACCAGCAATAACAACAACAACCACAACGGAATACAACAATATAATGCTTCATATAGAATTTCATTCAACATGCCCGGTTGTAAGGCCTTTCGGGTTAGGGCCAAATATAAACACTTACAAAAGTATTTCTACAATCTCCTAGCTAGTCCAGCTCTGAAGCACATCAGCAACTGATGGAAACACTAAGGCAGATCTAAACTTGAGCTCGCAAGTCACCAAGCAATCTCCTTGTCTCCAAGCATGCAAACCACTAGCTCTACTATTACAACTATCAGACAATCAATTTGATCTTCAATATCTCGCAGGATCCAACTATTATCCTTCACAATCTACTTCCATTGACTCATCACTTCTTGCCTTAAACATCTACCCAAACACTCTTTAAATACATTTCCTCAACCAAAAGTCGGCTGGAAGAAACAATTAACTCCTAAGCCAAGTTGGCTTCTACTACAAACAAATATTAAATGCAACAACAGTCGGCTCACAAATAGCCTTACAAACAATTAATTCTCCATGTCGGCCTCAAGATCCACATAGGAGAATACAACACAAGCTACCAACATTAAATACACCAAGTCGGCCAACCAAAATCCCAAGAACTCCAGTTGGTAAACCAGAACTACCGAGCACAGTAAAACAACCGAGCATGCCAGGCATCACCGAGCAAGCACGTCGATCGAGCACCACAAGCATCGCTGAGTACAAGTTCCACCAAGCGCTGGAGGTTTTACCGAGTTCCTTCAGCGACCAAGCCCGCCCCTTCAATGACCGAGATCCTCGGTCAAAGCTGCAACCAAGTAACACAAAACCACTTCAACACAGCACCATGCAGATTTGTTGAATACCCAAGAATGCCACTGCATCAGACACCTTAGGTTTGAAAAGATGTTCTCATAGGCTGGAAGAACATCTTCCGGGATTCAGCACATAAACCCCAAACTGGTTCTTCACATACAAGTCCTTCAAGTCTCCACCTTGCATACTCTTCCACTTCTGCTTCCTTTGTCTTTTCAAGTCTTTCCTTGACAACACACAGGTTTGTTCTCCATACTAATCAATCCTTTCAGAATCCTTCAACTCATCTCGGCTACCAAAGCTCAGGGTTCTCCTACCGAGTGTTGTATCCAGCAAAGGCATCAGGGAAAACTTCCTGTCATTCTTCTCAACAGTAAACGCATTCTTGACACAGTCATGCATAGCTCTGCAATCACACTGCCAAGGTCTACCGAGCAATATGTGACAACTACTCATATCCACAATATCACACAACACTTGATCCTTATACTGACCAATCTGAAAATCAACAAGACATTCCTCCCTCACTTCCAGAGCATGAACATCTTGCAACCAGCCAATCCTATAATTATAAGGATGTCTCATTCTCTTCAAACCAAGTTTATGAACCATCTCCTCAGCTACAAGGTTATCAGTACTACCATTGTCCACAATCACATTACAAAGTTTACCTCCTGACTTGCACTGAGTTTTGAACAAATTACTCCTCTGACAAGGTTCCACTTTTGCACCGAGCAATGTTCTTCGAACCAACAAGTTCTTTGATTCAGATTCATTCAAAATGTTCTCATTCACTACAAGATTCCTTCGATGACCAATCTTCTTTTGTGTGCACTCAAAAGATCTATGTCCTTCACCACAATTATAACAAGTGCCTTTAAAGATAACCCTACCTGTCTTCTTTTTCGGCTCCACAGGTTTCGGTTCATCTTCAATAATCGGTTTATCCTTCACCAAGTGATCAAGCTTCTCCTTCCCTCGAGAATTAGCATGTTGTCTCCTCTTCAACTTATCTTCTGCCTTCAGAGCATACTGATAAGCATCCTCAATCGAATCAATCTTCAGCATACCAAGCTCATCCTGAATATTGAATCCCAAACCATTCACATACCGAGCTACCTTTTCTTTACCAAGTTCTCTGTGTCCAGACTGAATAGTCAACTTATAGAACTCCTCGGTATAGTCCTCCATAGTCAAATCCTCAGGTCTCAAAGTACCAGAGAAAATAGAAACTTCCATTCGGTAATTAGTGTTGGTTCCCAAAACCACAGATTGGAAATCCAAGAGCCTGCCAATTCTCTAATAGGATTCCAAATCAGTTCTGGCCAACAAACGAGAATAATTCAAATTCCCCTGCACTTTAGGCTTCGCTACACTTAGGCGGGTAAACCTTCACCTCGAACTTGATCGCTTCATTCAAGCTTTTCTATAGCGAATTTATGCTTGTGAGTTTTCCGGCTGGCAAATTCTTCGAACTCGATCAATATGAAATTGAATGCTGAATGTTTGAATTAAATGTTTTGTGTAATGATTCTTAATAATGGATTTGAGGTTTGTAGGAAGGATTTGATAGATTTTCTGACTTCACATATAAATCCAATACTTCAAAAATAAAAGACCAGTGCCTCTGCTCATTCGGGCGATAGAGTCAACTTCAATGACGATTATGCACAACTTTATGTGTTCTACGCACTTATACTGATAATCAATTAAATAATCAAGATGCGACAGATCAAATATTTATGCAATCTTAAATTAGTCCAGATTGAACTTTAACTCCTCAGAGACAAACTGGACACAAATTCGGAAACAATTAAATATTTCACGACATTTGTGATGATCGAGTTTAAGATGCTAAATGACTATGTCCACTTATCTGACATTTAAATTGTATACAGAATTCAAAAAATAATTATAAAGAACGGTTCATTTGTAGTTTAATTCTCCACACCTTTAATAATAAACAAAAGACATTTTATTTTATTATTTTAAAAATAAATGAATAATAATAAAATAATTGAATTTATATTACAAAGTCATATTTTTACTCCTTATCCCTCCATACAATTAAATATATGTTTTTTATTTCAAATGTCTTCCTTTTATATCTATCCAAAATGAATCCCACATATATACCTCATATATTTTGGATTGTGACTTTTCAAAATGAAACAATGGTTTTCTTAACATCTCTTAATCGCACCCTTTGGATAAATTAATTTCTTTAACAAAGAAAGCATGTCTCATTGCCGAATTACTTAAAACATGATTGCAGCTTTGTCTTTTGTAACAATAACAAATATATCTGGTCTTTTAGTGCGGCTCTTCCAATATTGAACCGCTCCTTTAAATATTCTGTTTATTATTATACTACGAATTCCATAGTAATAATTCTTCTTGCCGACGTTTCTATCTTCTTTGCTGTCTTAACTTAGAATGGTTTTCTCGTTAATGATGATATGTGTAGTCTTTGCTGTGCAAATCTAATCCCACTTATTTTGCTGCCTGTGTATTCATCGAAACTTTTATATATTGACCTTTGTCATCTTTTATAGGTTTATCCTCTGTAATTTGTGCTTAACGATGATGTTATGTGAAGTAGAATCCTTCGCGTATATGCTCAGAACAATGCCAAAACTAATCACTTGTCATGTGTAAGGTTATTATTCGATGTTTGGTAGATTACAATCTGACTGGATACCCACATTGACTGTTTAATCTATAATTATATTTTATTTTTACAATCGCTGCACATAGCCGCTTTGTTTGTCTTTAATGTTGCTGCATCTATGTCTCTGTTTAATCATTTCCACATAGTCAATCTTCATACCAAAACTGTATCAATCTCTGCATATCGATAATTATTTCTTGACCTGGCAGTCCAGAAAATGCATATATTTCTTCACAATTGGTGCCACAGATTTAATATTTGTTTTCAATGAGCTTGCTGTCCATTGAACTTTCATCACCGGTGACCACAATATTTGACGTACTCTCTGTGTTTCCAAATTTAATCATCTCATGACATGATTCTTATTTTATTAAGTGTTTTAGTGACATGGATTAAACTATTTGGTTAGAAACTTTCAATGTATCACTTTTTTCTTTTATGAATCAAGCTCTTAAAAACACTTGATGGCATCTCCAGGCACTTAGCAGGCAGACACCTCCCAATGTATTGAACCAGAGACCCGTTCGAAGAATTGCAAAAGCCTTAAAGAATAGTTCATACGCCTCATTAAGATTTCCCTTGGCTAGCTGAAGTTTGCCAATCTATATCAAATCTCGAGCATCAGAACAGACTATGGGAGAGTGCTTCACTACTGTGTGTATGTCCAATACGTTTGATACTTTGAAAGGATTTTCCAAATCAAGATCATATTTACGAGCACAAATAGTTATACCAAAGATTACAAAATGTTGACATCTTCACACAGGCACTTCAAATTAATACTTGAATTTCACGCACTCCTTAATATCAATCCAGACTAACTCAGAAGTTATACACAGCACTGAACCTGATATGATGACTGAACCTGCCCAGTACTCCTTATTGTTTGGAAAAACTTTAGTAGCTTGGAGAGAAAAGAACTAATACTTACTTTTCCTGGCTTTTAATGGTCTGTAGTGCAATTCATTCAATACATAACACTTCAACAACTTCTGATAGCTTACTCAAACCTTCGCAGTGCTCCTTTTGATAGTGATGTTTGACATTTGTGCTATCACCCATTAATATCATTATACAATCATGAGTCCTCAGCATTCTTTTGATTAGTATATTGTTTTAACATAAGTAGTGGGTAAGATCTGAAAATTCTCCCCTTTGGTGTGATATTTGGGACTCTAAAATTTTGCCTAATTTTAGAGTTCCATCAACTAGTACTTAACTGAGCTCTAGATCTATGCAACCGACCAGTTATGTCTTCACTAGATCTGTCTCTCCGGTCATCTCTACTAGATCTAGCATCTTCAAAGTCTTCAACAGCTTCCTCATAACCATCTTTAGTACCAAGATTCCTTGACATACCAGTAATAGCCCTCATGACCTCAGCGATCATGTCATTCTTCATTAGTTCCATCTCATATCTGAAATCGACTTTAACCTTCTTTGTAATCTTTGATTCCACAACATCACAGAGATCTGCAATTGCCCTAGGGTCCAATCTTCTCGGAGGCATCCTTCAAGATCTTTGAAAACCCAAGGCAACAAATCACCAACTCAAGGTACTGGTGCAAACTACCTCAACTTGGAGATCAGTTTACACACTTAAGAACTTCAAACTCTGATACCACCTGACGCAGGGCAGACTTGGATGATCTAATAATGGATAGTCCAAGTCTACACCAACAATAACAACAACAACCACAACGGAATATAACAATATAATGCTTCAAATAGAATTTCATTCAACATGCCCGACTGTAAGGCCTTCCGGGGTAGGGCCAAATACAAACACTTACAAAAGTATTTCTACAATCTCCTAGCTAGTCCAGCTCTGAAGCACATCAGCAACTGATGGAAACACTAAGGCAGATCTAAACTTGAGCTCGCAAGCCACCAAGCGATCTCCTTGTCTCCAAGCATGCAAACCACTAGGTTTGCTATTACAACTATCAGACAATCAATCTGATTTTCAAGATCTCGTAGGATCCAACTATAATCCTTCACAATCTACTTCCACTGACTCACCACTTCTTGCCTTAAACATCTACCCAAACACTCCTTAAATACATTTTCTCAACCACAAGTCGGTTGGAAGAAACAATTAACTCCTAAGCCAAGTCGGCTTCTACTACAAACAAATATTAAATGCAACAACAGTCGGCTCACAAATAGCCTTATGAACAATTAATTCTCCATGTTGGCCTCAAGATCTACATAGGAGAATACAACACAAGCTACCAACATTAAATACACCAAGTCGGCCAACCAAAATCCCAAGAACTCCAGTTGGTAAACCAGAACTACCGAGCACCAGTAAAACAACCGAGCATGCTAGGCTTCACCGAGCAAGCATGTCAACCAAGCACCACAAGCATTGCCGAGTACAAGTTCCACCGAGCGCTAGAGGTTTTATTGAGTTCCTTTAGCGACCAAGCCCCTGCAATGACCGAGATCCTCGGTCAAAGCTGCAACCGAGTAACACAAAACCACTTCAACACACCACCATGCAAATTTGCTGAATACCCAAGAATGCCATTGCATCAATACGTGAGGTGGGGGAAGAAAATATGGTGCAGGTGGTGACAGACAATGTAGCAAGTTATGTTGCTGCAAGTAGACTTTTGATGGAGAGGCACCCAAAATTTTTTTGGTCTCCATGTGCGGCCCATTGCCTTGACTTCGTATTGGAGGATATTGGCAAGCTTGAATGGGTTAAAGCATTCATTGATAGGGCCAAAAACATCTGCAAATTTATTTACAATCATGCATTGGTCCTTAGCATAATGAGGCAGTACATGGGGCAGAAGGAGTTGACTTGTCCTGGTATCACAAGGTTTGCCTTAAATTTTATCACATTAAAATCCATGATTCAATCAAAGGCATCTTTGAGGTGCATGTTTGTTGGTGAGGAGTGGGCTTCCTTATCCTATGCTACGACCATTGTAGGGATGGATGTGGCAGATTGCATTTTTTATGAGCCAGGTTTTTGGACCCCTTTTGTAGAGATTGTGCAGGTAAATTTATTATAGTTTAATATTTAGTATTTACTTTTAATTTATATGCATATTTTTGTTTTGTTTGCAATTTTATTTATTTTCATGCACACTTGTGACTTAACTATTTCTGTTTAACAATATTTGCAGGTCATTGAGCCCTTAGTAGTTCTCCTATGAGTTGTTGATGGGGAGAAGCCCTCTATGGGCTACATATATGAGGACATGGATAGCGCCTAGGAGGCCATTAGATCTATATATGGAGGAGTTGAGGATAAGTATGGTCCCGTTTGGGAGATAATTGATAGGAGATGGTGTAACCAACTTCACAGGTCCATCCATGTAGTCGCTTATTACATCAATCCAACATTCCATTTGCGCATTGATTTCAAGGTGGATATGAAGGTTCTTAGTGGGCTATATTTAGTGTTACAACGAATGTTTACTGATACCACATCTACACTACAAGAGATGGAGGCATTTGATAATGCAATAGGGGTGATTTTTGGAAGCCAAATGTGCAAAACCACTCGCACAAAATTGCAGCTAGGTAGAAAATTAGAAATATATGTTAAGTGCATAATTTGATTTTATAATCTAGTCTTAAAGTTGGAAATGAGACTGATTTTTTTTTTTTTCTTTTCCTTATTTTAGATAGATGGTGGAAAATGTTTGGGCCTACAACCCCAAACCTTTAGAAAATTGCCATTTGCATATTGAGCTAGCTATGCAACGCTTCGGGTTGTGAGCGCAATTGGAGCATGTTCGAGCACATTCATTTGAAAAGGCACAATCCTGTCTTTACTGATGAGGACCTTGAGTGGGTTGACCAAGTGGATAGAGAGGCAAAGGTTGTGGCCATGGCAGAGGAGGAGGATAGAGCACAATCAGACATAGCTAATGTTGGTCAGGGTGGCACCCCACAGGCACATACTATGGCTGTTCAGTCATCCAATACCTACCTTCGACGCCTTTGTAGGAGGGATACAAGCTACTCTGAGGCTGAGGCTAAGACTAAGCTAGAGCTAGAGCCATAGACTTGTTTTTGTTTTCACATATGTTTGGAACATTTGATGTCATGGATTTCATATTCCATGAATTTTATATACATTTGACAATATTTATAATTCTATATATTTAAGTTTGGTATTTCCTTCTGCGAAAATTTACGTTTGTACTTATGCGATTGATGTATGTGATCAAATTAGCTTCTATTTGATGATTTTATTGTGTCTTTAAGCTTTATTCAATAATGGGTGCATGAATTAAGTTTAAACCCTTAAAAATATCTAAATTTCAAGGGTTTTTCACTTCGCCGAGTCATTGGCGAGTCGTTTTTCTGAGTCATGAGTCACGAGTTGAGTCGGCCTTGCCGAGTCTGAGTCTGAGTTTGGGAACTTTGATTTGAACTATGCTCTATTGTACCTATATTCCTAATGAGATTACAAGGAGCATAGATTAGGCACCATTATGAAAAATTGACCACTCATTGTTTAATACTCGTACATGCATTAACTTTTGGCTCGGTCTTTCTTTAATACTTTTCGCTTAACTTGTGACTCTTTTCATGCATTGCTAGAGACTTTCCTTTGAGGACCAAAAGATTTTAAGACACCTAATCTTGGTTGTTGAGAATTTTCTTGTTAGAAATAGGTGAAACCACCATAAATAGCTCTTGGAAGGACAAAACTGTCATGCGAAACTCCCATGGCACTAGCAAAACTACCAAGATAAACATGACTTGCCGTGGAATATATGAAACCTCCATTGGCTCTAGTGATAGCATCATGCCACATTCGAAACTGACTTCTTGATGTATCTAGCAATCATCAATGTATAAAACGCCTCTTAGCCTTATCTATTAATGGTAAGATCAATTGGAGTCTTATGGAGTTCAATGCTTTTCTGAGATTCTTGTCAATCACTCCTTCCCCTTTTTAGTTGGCTTTTAACCTCACAAAAGCTTAATGATTTATGAGATGTAGAAGGATCTGTCCCTCTTATCTCCTAGAAACTTTTATGTGGTTGATTTGCAATCTGGCCTTGAACCTAAACTGCCAATTGTTTGGGCCTTCTTTTTGGTTTCCAATTTGCTAGTTCATCCTAAGGAAAATGCCCAAGATAGAAGGCAGTGATGTAAACTTTCTCCCCATTTAAACATGGAAGACTCCAATGGTATATATGCATATACCCAAGAAATCATTCCTGAAACTTTTACTTGCAACTCCTCCATCCTTCTAGAAGAGTAGTTGCCAATAATTCCACTGATGGAGGAGTGAATTTACTTGGCTCCTGTAGAGTACATTGTTCCAATGCTTTCCTACCATTAGATGGGTTTATGACCCCATCATGATTCTTCCTCAAATGGTTTCTACTAGTGACATTGCATGATGTCATCTATCACCCACTTATAGAACACTGAAATGCTACAACTTACAACCTCTCTTAAACTTTTGTGTGGTTAATTTGTAATAGGCCTTGACCATGAACTGACAATTGTTTGGGCCTTCATTTGTTTTCCAATTTGCAAGTTCATCCTAAGGGAAATGTCCAAGATAGAAGGCAGTAATGCAATCTTTCTCCCCATTTAAACATGGAAGGCTCCAATGATATATATGCACATACCCAAGGAATCATTCCCGAAACCTGTACTTGCAACTCCTTCGTCCTTCTATAGAAGAGTAGTTGCCAATTCTTCCACTGATAGAGGAGTGAATTGACTTGGCTCCTATAGAGTATTTTGTTCCAATACTTTCCTACCATTAGATGGGTTTGTGGCCCTGTCATGGTTCTTCCTCAAATGGTTCCTACTAGTGACAATCCCATGATGTCATCTATCACCCGCTTATAGAACACTGAGATGCTACAACTTAGAACCTCTCTTATGAGTCCTCTTATCTACATTTTAATGATGCCCCATGGATTAGGAACTATGTTTACACCTTCATCCCTCTGATTCAAAGAGTGATAAGATGCCTTTCTTACTTTTTGATTAACTTGTACCCCATGGAAATAAAAACCAAAAGTAAGATCTTCCAACTATATGTATTAGTTGAAATATAACTGCCTTGTCATGTCAACTAAGATACTACAGTGGCTATCATGTGCAAATTATATCCATTCTTCCTACTACAATCCATTTCTATAGTAGAAACATACATTGCCTAATACATCATCATGCTTAAATTTACATAACTTTTGTAACATCGCTGACCTTTGTAATGTCGATCAAATTGATGCAGTGGCTATCTTGTGTTAATTATATCTGTTCTTCCAACAGTCCAATACTACAGTGAAAACATACATTAAGCAATGCATTGTCAAGCCCAAGCTCACATCAATTTTTAAACATGGGTAAACCTTACTTGAATCGGCCAAGCAAAAATTTGCTTTAACACAATACAACTAGTTATGTATTATGAAAATAGCTCCAATGGAGGTGTGTATGACAACTGTATCTGTGACAATAGCAATCTTTATAATGCTTTTCACCTTGAGTGCTTACTTGCTATCTTTGCCCAAGAAAATTGCCTGTATGCTTTTAGTCGCAAATTATGTTCATAATACACTGCTGCTACACACAAATCAGATCTGAAACCCACTGCAATAATTTGCATACAGCAATTGAAATATGCATGCTCTATTTAGTCACATCTATTGTAGGGACTCATAATGCTGAGAAAAAACTATAGTCTACTGATGTTAGGTCAAAACTTCAATGTTGAATCTGAGAGGTTCTATGGCAAAATGAACCCTTCACGCTGGCAACAAAACATGGTTAAGAAGGGAAATACTATATTTGTGCATCTTAAAATTAGAATTTTGTGTTATACTGCGAGATACACAAAAACCCATTTTAGGCATGGCAGAGCTCTTCCAGACTAAGTTTTGTTGAACACGTATGTTTACTTTCAAGATATGGTCATTGCCTCACTTGACATCATCTGATTTTTCACCTTAGATACTCCAAAATTTGTCTCTGCTATATCACCTTCAAATAACAATGTATGTGAAGGAGCCTTGTTGCTGCAATTCGAATTTTATCCCCTCCATTATGTGTTATCAACAAGACAGGTTAAGCAAGTTGCTTTTGCACAGTACCTTCGAGAGATATTATTGGTTGCAGGGTATCTTAACTATAGTTTCTTACATTAGTCTTGTGCCTCTTTCTTATCTCTTGCTGCATCCTCTCCATTATGTGTTACAACAAGAGGGGCTAACCAAGTTGCTTTTGCCAAGCACCTTTGAGAGTTATATTGGTTAAGATATCTTAACTGTAATTATCCCCCTGAATCTTGTGCCTCTTTCATATATCTTGCTCTATGGAATTACATTGATACTTATTATGGCATATTTCTAAATTTCTATAAGGTATCCAAGCTCAGGGAGTAGTTTTCTCAACTTTGGCAAGTCATTTAAGTTCTCTCGTAGAGATTATCTCTTTATTGTATTCCAAAATTATCATGAAAATTGTGTATCTTGGAAGTCGCACTTCTTGAAAAAGCACACATCTTTTAGAGGTTGTGAATACATGAAAGACTAAATACTTTATATATATTTTTTCTACAAAATTATTTTGTTTAAGAAACTCTAGGCAAGGATTATTTTCCCAATTCATGAAGCTTGGTGAACATATTTTAGCTCTTTATTTTACTGCAGCCTTTATGTAGAAGTGTAGCCTTATGCAGAACCTCCAGAAATTCTATAACCAAAGTTGGCATTCCAATGTCTTCACATGGGGGTCATATTTCAATATTTTGGATTGTAGCATCTATCAAGGTTTTAGTGGGGTCACCATATCCATGCTTGCCAAAAACCCCCTAAACTGCCAAAATTAAGACTTTAATGTTACTTGTCAGTTGTCAGCCTGCAACTATGGAGGTGCCATTTCATCGCTTTTTAGATATTTACTAGTGCAAAGTCCATTATTTGGAATCTTCCGGATGGATGTGACCTTGACAATTGTAGCAGGTTTTTAAAGATGTAACTGCCATCTTCTTGGACATATTTGTAGTTGCAGATGCTACATTTTTACAAATCATTAAAAGCAGCGACAACAAGAATGTTCTTACCTAATGCCTTTTTCTTGGGCCTGTGTTTACCACTTCTATTGGAAAAGAAACACTTGCTTATAAGGTGCAGTTTCAATGATGTTGGCTGTGCTATTCTTTGCAGCTTTGAATCTGTAGGGGCGGGGTGTGTGTAACATAATACTGTTTTTGGTTTTGGTCACCATCTAGAGGTATACATGCCCTTCATAGGAGCTAGATGTTGCCTTTTGAAGTTCCCTGGGGTTGCACTTACCTCTTTGGTGTTGCACATTGCTGCATGAATCATTAGCCATTTAGAAGGAATTCAAACTGCAAAGATTCATTCATTTTACCGATTCAAGATTATTTGGTGCAGGGATCCCTCTCACTTTGTGCATCCTTACCTCCTCTCATTTGGCATTTGATTTGTTGGAAGATTAATTGGAGCATCCACTGAGTGAGTTTCCCATTATTGTTTTAAATAATGGTAACTTGAAACTACCTTTGGTACCATTTACAATTAGTTCTCTGAAAGCTTTGTGATAAGAGACTTGTGTAAGGTTTGGTATGGCATGGTTAGGGTTGTGGGCTTGAAATTCTCTCTTCTTTTCAATTGATTTTGCAAACAAGGGGCTAAGAATGTTCATATGGCTATTTGCAAGCTTTACCTGATTGGAATCATGTGGGTCTAGACTCTACAAAACCAAGTTATTTTTGAATGTTACTATTGTTTCTTAAGAAGGAAGGTATCAACCACATGGAGACCTTTTCTCTCATAAGCCACTTTTGCCACTGATTATATGAAGATGCTATTAGCTGTCACCTTTGAAAGAGCTGGGGGTAAGAAGATACCAGAAGCCAAGATTTTTGTGTTGCCAGTACTTAAAAAATCTAAGGGATAACTCAATTTTTGCATTAAGATAGTAAAGCACAATAAGTGCTTTTGATGGGCTGACTGCTGATTGAAAATTCAGCCTATGAAACTACAAATGAAAGGTTTAAAGGATGCTCGTGATGTCTTGCAAATCAGATTCTGCTGATAGAGTCTGCCATTTGGGGCCCTCAATTTGAATGCAACTTCAAGGCTTCAAAATTCAAATGATAGACATGGCAGTTTAAAATAAATATTCAAAGAGCAATTTTATGTGACCCCTCAGTTGCAGCTTAACAGGGTACATGAGTCAGCTCTGAAGAACTATTGTTAATGAGATTAAAAATTAGTGTATGAGAACAAAATGTAAAATTGTTGACCTTATCAACTCTGAGACCTTCTGTTGTGGGTGATGTGGACCACCTTTTCACAATAAGAAGCTTTTTTGGCATTAATTGTTCTATGTTGGCCAAAGAAAAATAAGTAGGCTTTTTATGCCCGTTAAGCTTTAACATTCTGTTATGACATCTAAAGAACCATAGCTGCAACAGCAATTTTTTAGTTCTTGATTGCCTTGTGGTCTTTTCAAAAAGCTCAATTAAATGTATTGGGGATGGACCTACCAAAAATCTCCTCAGCTGAGGAGCCAAATATATTTAATAATGTATCACTAATCATGTAAAGTAAACTTTTATGCCATTTCACACAAGATATCCGTGTACAATGGAAGCGCATGCTTGCTTGGTTTGAACCTGTATAATTGTGGTTGTAAGTCCCCTTCCTTACTGCTAGATCATAGCCCGTCGGGTGTAAGCTGTATTATCTGTTAGCTGAGAAGATTGTCGCCAGAGGTCTTAACTGTCTAAATTTTATTTTCTTCTCCATATTGAAGATGAGATGTAAACTGTAGGAGATGACTACACATCTGCTGGGTGTTGCATAAAGTACTCAAATTGTTTAGTACTGGCAACACATCTATTAGCAATTAGCTGTCACCTCTGAAAGAGCTGGGGATAAGAAGCTACCAGAAGCCAAGTTTTTTGTGTTGCCAGTACTGGCAACACATCTGCTGGGTGATGCATAAAGTACTCAAATTGTTTAGTACTTTGTGGGGCTTCAATTTCTCAAATGCTACAAAGAGATCACGTGATAATTGCCATTTTGCATTGTAAATTATATTCAGAGATGAACTTTATTTTTAATTCTCCAAGATGCTTTCTTTCTGTGTAGGTTGAAGATAACATACCTAGAGCTGATTGATCATCGGGAGCCAAAGGATTGCATAAGATATTCTGTCAACCTTGTATACATTTGCAGTGTATGATTGTAGTTTGAAGTTTGGATAAGTTTAAGAAGACATGCTTTGAATCAGCAGTCTTGGGCCTCAGCAAAAGCAGCATAAAGTTGTTTATTTGCTTAGGTGCTTTATTTTCTAACTCAAGCTGAAGGCATATGTAAAGCTTACGAGTATGGATATTTCTAGGTTTCAAGCAACCTAAATTAGAACTAGAAATTCCTAAGATAACTAGTTTGACTTGTATGTACGAAATACAAACTTTCATTTGCCTGCTTATTGATGGATCTTATCTGTACATGATTTAGGGACACATGGAATGCATTATTTTTCCTGCATCAACACTTAAATATGCAATAAAAGCTGTCATAGCGGTGTCCTGATTTTTAAATATGATTCATTGAATTTTCTCAATGCACTTTCTGATATGAAGATTTTTGATTTTTTTGACTACTCTGTATGTGTAAACTGTTCATACTGAGACAGAAAAATATAAATAGAATAATATAAGAAAATTAGAGCAAATTAATAGTGAAGTAGGCTGCAAATCATCAAAGGAGATCAATATACCTTTTAAACACACAGCCATAAATAGATAAAATTAAGTAAAAGGTTTAGATAGTATAAAAAGCTAAGTTACCAGATTCACCTCTGGCAGGCCCAAAGTCAGGTCCGATTTGCAGCAAATTCAAAGTTTTGTCAAATTTGCTGCAAAGTCTGTCAGCAGAACCTGGACAGAATTTCAAGCGAATTTGAAACCCAGGGGCAGAACCCGGGCCGACTTTGGGCAAAAAATGACTTTTTAAAAACTTTTTTAAAGCTTTTTTTTGGTCTAATTTAGTCTATTTGACCCTCCAGCCGTAAAATAGACCACTAAAAAGGCCAAAAAGGATGTTTTATATGTCCTGGACTAAAACGTTAATATATATGGTGGTGTATTTTGCTATGTTGCTTTAGTATTAGCATAGTGATGTATAAACTTATTTGCTGCTATATATATATATATATATATAGACAACCCCGAAACAAATTCGAATGCATCCCAATTTTTTTTTGAACAAATCCTGAACCCAAATCCAAACAGACAACTTAGATAAAAAGGATACACCTTTTGAAAAATTCATGTATTATTTACTTTAGATGAAATAAGATAAAATACTTGGCAAAGTACCTTTGGTCTCCCATATAATTTTTAACATGGTGCTGCTGGTTATTGGTAGTCCAGGTTGAAGCAATGATGCATGATAGGCTATACTCATCATTTTTAGAAGTATCTATAGATTTTGGCAGTTAGCATCCTCCCATGCTGAAGATTGGATGAAGGATCAACATCATTCACCTGATTATGCTAGGGGTATTAATGAAGTTATTTGCATTTAAGAATAACCTTGTGGAAAATAAAATGGGACGTGCATGCACAGAGTAATTGGTCTTTGTTTTCTTCTAAGGTAAAGAGATAAGCCTTTGACTCATCCATGGAGAATGTGGCAGGTAGTTGCTCTCAACTATTAACTAGTTGGAGCTTTATGAATTTTGTAGTCCATGTGATCAATGACATCGGATGTAGTTGCTTGAATAGCAAATACATCAAAAATTAGTAAAGGGGTATAAACCCTTGCATGTATATGAGATGTTATGCCTAGGAAGCCTAATCTAAGCACATAAAAAGCCCCTATGGATGCCCTTAGTTACTCCACTAATGCTACAATCAAAGAAATCTATGGAGCTTGGAGAAATTCTATATGGATAAATGGTCAATGCGGATATAATATTTGCTTATTTGGTGATTGTAACTAGATGACTACATCTAGTTACACGATGCATGTTTTCTGCAATAGTTCACCATGTGGATATGATATAAATAAATGAATAGAGTATCACAATGACCAAAACAATAAGCAAATAACTACTCCAAAAAATCAAGCAATCTGTCAAAGATGACTACAATTATAGTAAATACAAGTAGTCCCTTTTGTACAAAGCAATGTCAAATTTTAATTACTAACCTATAGAGTTGAATAATGAGTTTGAATAACACTTAGCATCATGGATTCCATATTCAAAGGAATAACATCTTCATGTTGGATTTCCCACTTCAGAATGCCATTTTTTAATTTTTCAGTCCAAACATACTATACACATCCAAGGATAGGATCCCACGCCAATGAACATCGAGATAGTGTTCTTAATAATATAAGATAGAGTATTATTCTAATTAGAGCATGAAAAATATGAATATGAATTTATGACCCGAGGATGGCTAATGAGGTGTACCCTTATTGGGAATACAAACCATTAGCATCAAGGACCAATTAATTGCATTTCCAAGTGAATAGATGTTACTATAATCATTGCTTCTTGTTTGGAATGGACCTCCATGATGTCATGGAAGGCCAAGATCTCGATTAAAAATCATTTAATGTGGGCAAATCAATTTGGAGCATGAAATTGTTATTGTAGTCCCTTGTGAGAAGTAGATGATGGGACCACATCATTTACAAAAGGGGAAATCTAAATTAGAACTTGAAAGAAGGCAAATTCTTAACATATCAAGAATTTTTGATAATTTGCTCAGTGTCCTTAATATATTTTTAGTAGAATGCCAACTAAACTCGACCATAAGCATGAATGTGTGCTTTTATAGGCATAGGTCACACTTTGGTTTGGATTATCATCTTGCTAAGAAAAAATAACTCTGGATAAGGTCGTTTGGTGGTGAATGATGTATGTTGAATGATAAACCTATTTGTAAAACCCAATCAACCCAACCAGTAGTCTAAATCTACAAATCAAATCCAACAAACAAACACGCAATAGAAACATGAAACTTAGAAAACTGCAATGATTGAGATATGCTAAACCTTTTTTTCTTGGGTGTTGTTTGTTATGATTGGATTTCGCTTGTTACACCTTCTAAGGTCACTCAATGATGTCCACATGACTAGAGGCTCACGACTGGGGGCATAATGATTTTCTTTGATTTCTGCTTGTGGAATAATGTTCACTTATCCTAATTTGTCTAATAAATTGGGTGTCTGTGGTAAGAGCCTCCATCACGATTGGAACGCCGCACATACCTCAACCTGCTTTATTTGGACACTTAGGAGTGGTTGGAACTATCTCCTTGTCTATTGTTTGTGCGTGCTACGTCAGACGAAACTCATGGTTACCTTGATAACCTGTGCCGTGGTACAAGTGGAATCTACAAAATCAAACTGGAAACCATGTTTAGGTCATTTTGGCTCTTATGCCTCGATGCTTACATTTGTTTCCTATATCTATCCGATAGGGTTATATTCATATCTTCATGGTCACTCTTGCACTAGTGAAGGTTGTATTGACCCCGATGTCCCTAAATGCTCAAATGATGATAAATGTACGACTACAGGATCAGTGACTTGACTCATGTCTTAGACTGCATTTCATTCTAGGGTTGCTTTGTTCTTGGTTCCCTTGAGCCATCATTCATTCCTCTCTACTGACGTAATCAACTGCAATCATCTTTCGTTGACTTTTACTAGTATTTGCAAGCATCAAGGTCAGTATAATCATAAAAGGGGTCTGGAGTGCTAAGTTTTCATTATCACATATATAATTGAGTATGGAAAAGAACAACATGATACACAAAATATAAAGCGAAGCATACATAATATCAGAGCTAAAAGTAAAAGTATCACTATGTAGCTTCAATGACATATACATGGGGCACAATGACATAAGCATGAAATCAGATATATCAACATGGGCATACAAAGAATCATCGGCTATCAACAATAGTATACATGAGCATTTATCAACATATAACATGATCAAAGAAAGAACACATAAAGAAAAAAGACAATAGCCGTAACCAAGAATATCCACCACACACACACACATATATATCTCAAGGAGTCTCAAGCACAAAAATGGTACATCCTCGATGCAGATACAATAATGAGTACATCAAAATATGAGAAGGGAAATCAAGACTGGCTCCCTCCCTTTGCCTAATCTCAAGGAGGAGGAGGAGGGGCATCTTCTCTAATGGACACTGGTGCTTGCATGGATCCCTCAGACTATTTCGCAAATTGAGTGTACAATGGTGCCCTCGCTGCAACTGGTACCGCCCTGATATATAACATGTAATAGTACGATGCTTGGGAATCTTTATATATATATATATATATATATATATATATATATATATATATATATATATATATATATATATATATATATATATATATATATATATATATATATATATATATCAAGGAGTCTCAAGCACAAAAATGGTGCATCCTCGATGCAGATACAGTAATGAGTACATCAAAATATGAGAAGGGGATATGATGAGAAAAGGGAAATCAAGACTGGCTCCCTCCCTTTGCCTGATCTCAAGGAGGAGGAGGGGCATCTTCTCTAATGGACATTGGTGCTTGCATGGATCCCTCAGACTGTTTCACAAACTGAGTGTACAATGGTGTCTTCACTGCAACTGGTACTGCCTTGATATATAACATGTAATAGTACGATGCTTGGGAATCTTGATAGGTGGTTGTCTGCTGTAGTTGGTCTCGTGCACTCTAGAGCTCCTAGATCTGGCGATCTTTGTCCTACTCTACTAGTTGTAGCCGGGCCTTTGCAACTGCCCTCTGTGTTTGTGCCTCTGCAAGTTATGCTCTGAGTTGTGCCACCTCCTGTGCTATGATCCCCTGTGCTCTCTCTACTCTCAGTGCCTCAACAGGTGGTGCCTATGATGGCGCCTCCTCCTCCATCGTCTCCCCCTCCCTTCCAAATAGTCTCCCCTGTCTATCTATCCTTAGAAGGTGTCCTCATTCCACCTTTTGTCTCACCAGTGTCTCCCCCTCCTCTGGCAGCTCCTCTGTAGCAACAACTACCCCCACAGACCCTAAAGATCCCCTATCTCCGCACGACCTACTACTTCTCGTCCCTGTGTGCTCTCGTGCCTTGCCTCTCTGCTCTCTCCCTGCCCTCTCCCCTGAGGCTCATCTGCTGGCTCCTTCTCAACTGGTCTCGGTACTCGCTCAACCGAATCAACAAATTTGGGGAAGGGGTGGTCTATCATGTGCTATCTGTAGGTAGGGGTCACTCTGACATCTATAGTAGTAGCTAGGTACTCCCAGTCGACACTGACCAGGTCCCTTAGCTCCTGTACAATGACATACATAGGTCATGGCCCCTAGTCTGCCTCCTCATTAGGATATCGTGCATATGCCACAAACTCAGTCGGTGTGTCCTACCTCTAATTGAACTCGTGTCAGACTTGGTTGATACAAAAACACTCAACTATGGGAGCACACCTGCACAATTTATGCAACATTGTCAGAACTCAAGCATGCAGGTATATCAAGATGAGAAATGCAGTCATAACAGTAATAACAAAAGCTTACCCGTCGATCAGTGGCCTGCTAGTGAACATATAAGAATACTCTCGGGAAGACCTCGAGCACCCTATCACAACCTATATATGGTTGCTATACCACTACAATCATGTCATCTAACTATCGTTGCCAAAATACAGTCTTGCCCAAATTGGGCTGGTGAATATAACCTATGTATCACAATAAATATGGCATACCCACTCCTTGGATAGCCTGTGTAACTGGGTGAGCTATAGGGATGTGCTCCCAGACCCATATATGCAAAACTATGATCCCAATGGCCATGCTCCTACCTCTCCTATATACAATCTCATGTAGCTCTTGATACATGTGACATAATAAACATGCCCCTAACTGAATCTCCATGGCCTGGTCAACATGTCATATAAAATATGGCCTCAACCGCATTGAAATCCATGTTGGCTATGATCAGGCACAACAAAACATCTGATCAATCCTACCAAAACACATGCCACTAGGTAATCCTGGCCATATTGTCTGAGCATGTAGTCGCAGGTAATATATCGGTCCAAGATGGTGTTATCAACAAAGATCTGTCTCAATGTTGTGATCCCCTTTGCTGGATCTGTATCATAAAATACGAGATCACCAACAATCAGTAGTCTAAGGATCTGATATACGTACTTTGGCGTGATAGTAATCTTTCTAGTAGGGAGATGGAATGTGTTATGCTCTAAATGAAATCGCTTAGCGAATGTGGTCAACAACCCGTGATTAACACATATATCAGGCATCATAATGAGCTTCCCTAGCCCACACTAATCAAGCACAACTAGCTCCTGCTGAGACAAATGATAGACCAATCTAAAGCCTGTGGGTAGGCATACTGAAAAATGAGGCCACACAGTCGCATTTGCAAAATGAACACAAGGGAAATGCATCAATAATTAATCCAAATTGTGAGAAAAAATCTATCTATATTAAGCATCAAAATATCAGAAAGTTGTCATTCAACATCTCTACAAGGTCACAAAGGTGCTACGAAAGAAAGATTATTCCAACCAAAGGACAAAAAGTGTAAATTTGGCTCATACAATGACACAAATGACTCATGTTTATCGTATGATGAAACCCAAAGAATGGTGTGATATGCTTCCTCAATGCGATAAACTTTCTCGTATCGTATGATACATAGGTGGCCATCGTACGATAAAAGCTAAACAAGCATGCAATACACTTTTCCAAACCAATTTATCTACGATGCAACCTAAATAAGGCTACGGTGAAGCTATTTAATTGCATGAAATGACAAACTAAAAGCCTTAAAATGCATAAAAAAGAAGCTATAAAAGCAACTAAAATCTACAAAATCACAAGATGGGATCGACTACTTACTGGTGCACCATACACTCGAGGCCGATTGTGCCATCTCTGAAGCTCGAAACGATGATTACAGACTGGAATTGACATCTTTAGCTCTCTAGAAGTCTTTGTGCTCTCAAAGTCAACTGTGGCAAATGATTTGAAAATGACCCTTGTGGGCCCCTTTTATAGATTTTGACGTAAAATTCAAAGTGCTTGAAAAGCCGCAAAACTGGCACCCTTAACTAATTTTGATGTCCTGAATCCATTTTTTGGGATCAAAATTAAAGTTCGAGATCGTTTACCTAGTCAAATTGCAAATTCAACCCTTTTTGGTCAAATGTAGTTGATTGTTGACGCTATCGCTTCTCGCTCGCTTTTGCCTTCACTTTTCGCCTTCCTAAGGTCAATCTAATTCTAATTTATTCTGAACCAAATGGTAATCTAATTTGGATTGATTCTAATCTTAATCACTGATTTTCATTAGCTGAATCTTGCTTTGACCGATGTGCCTCATTTCAATTTCGATCCTAAGGGGGCATGACAATATAGCAAATCTTCTTCTACAATTCAAGTTTCATGGCTTTGGTCATCTTAGCTTCATCAAGAACCATATCAAGTTGAGATTCTTTGCATCTCTCTGAAAGAGTGATCTCATTGCTTCATATTAGGTCACTCCGATAGACATCTATTCGATCTCTTTGGGACATGTCAAGTTCATCATGACACATATCAATCTGACATCATTCCCGAGGCATATTAGGTTCATCACAAATCATATCAATTTGGTCTTTTCTCTCAATTGGGTGATTGGCTTCTTCAGAATCTTTGTCGAGGTAGTTATCTCAAGCTCGTAGACATTGATTAACTTCATTGCTCCATATAAAAATTGTTTAGTTGTTGCCATCTTTAGACAGATATTCAATCTCATCACATCATATCAGGCTGGATACTCTGGTCTCTCTCATAAGTCTTCGCTCAATCAAGTATGGAGCTGATATATTTGATCTATCTTCGTTCGATCAAGCTTGAAGTCAGTTTTTACTTATTAGAAATAGTCTCATCGCTTCACATTAGGCTATTCTATGATCCATCTACAATCTATTCTTTGAATCAATGCACTGCTTGCACATTGATTCAGAGAGGGGCAAATGTAATCACCTAAAATTTGTCTAGTAAAAACCCAAGCCCCTAATTTGATCAAATTGCTTTAAGCAAAATTCTAAATTTCAAAGGCATAATTTACTAGACATAATTATGTAAATAACCAGAATAATCCCCCTTGCATAATTAAATCATTTCTAAAATCAAAAGCTTGAAAATCTTTTTAATTGTCAAAACATTTCCTTTAATATAAAGTCCTAACACTTTTATTAAAAGAGAACATTTCTCACATAAATGTGCAATTTAATCTTGATTAAATGACAATTAAAAAAATGGGATTTGCTATTTTGTCTTATTCTCCCATCAAGCTTGACCAATCAAAAATCTTGGATCCTTTCACATGGATTGATCTCCCTCACCGCTCATCTCTACCTAACATCTTTTGCTGCTTAATCTCCACCCTCCATTCTTGAGACACTTTCTTTAAAAGGAAAGCTCTTCCTTGGCTCAAGGATCCATATTCTTGCATTCTTGCATTCTAGTGTTGGTTCCATCTTGGTCATATGAGGAATTTCATCTTTGTGCATTCTAGAGTAATCTTGCTCTTTTGAGTTCTTAAGTTCTTAGTTGCTTTCATCATAGTTTCTTACACTTACAACTCTCTTGCATAATTAGTTTAGCTCATTTTCTAGTATAATCTTGCATTGTTACCTAGTTTTCTTTCATAGTGCATCATTGTTGTTAGCTTAATCTTGCATTGTAGCTTCATTCTATCTTTTCATTGCATGTTTAAGATCATCTCATAATGGTGAATGCAAGTATTACACTCATTCATGAATTGAATCTTCCGTTTTGGAGTAGTCAAGTCACTAATCCTTTGTGCCAATCTGATGAGCATTATAAAAAGGATTAAACTTGCTTCAACTAGGAAGCAATAAACCACTTTTGGGAATTTAGTTTTTTCATTTAATTTGAACTCTTGTAGCTAAATTATTGAGTTAATGGTTTATTGAGTGTTGGTTGCATTCCAATTGAATACCAATTCTAAACCACACTTAGTTGTATAGTGAAGGGGGGTAATTTAATAAGATATTGGCTTTCAATCATTAGTTGAAGATGATTCCAACAAACAACTAGTAAAGTATGTCTCACACAAGGAAGGATTGACATATACAAGGTTTTTTTGTTCATATGCAATGACCTTACTTCCCCACACCCACCACTTCTATTCAAAGGAATTCTTTTCTATACATAACGTGCTTGTGTTTGAACTATAAGCATCAACTATATCCTCAACAATAGAATAGCAGGGACCACCTATATTTCAAGTCAATCTTGAATAATGGTTATAGTGTGGGGAGCATGACATGTTATGTATTTGGAAGAGTTCAAGGAGTGGTTAGAAAAAAAACGTTATTGGATGTAGGGATTCTATCATGGCTCTTCTATTTAGTGTTAAGGAGGAAGAAGTGGTGGTGGGTGACTTATTTTCTAGTGATTCGAGGTATATGATAGACAAAGATAATATCAATCCTTGGTTATAGAGCTTCAAGCATCCATTTGTAGCTATAGGAAGAAGTGCTTGAGTTAAGGGTGGATGATAATCTATTACAAGAATTATATCAAGAACCACATGTAGTAATGATGCATATGATTATCACATTTCATTATGGAACATGGAGTTGACAATTGGCTTGACCACGTGCTTGTTGGAAAATGGTTTGTTGACCAGGACAATGTGTAGGATGTTTGTGACTAGTGGTACAAAGGTGCATGTCATAAATATTACACCTCATTTTCGTACAAGTCTTGCATTGGATAAATTAGTGAATATGACATATTATTGTAATGGAGTCAATATAAATGTATTTATGCTTTAATCATCCTATTGTCCACCTTAGGTTAATATTGCATATCAAACTAAGCCACATTACATTCTCAAATTTTCCTTAAGTGCAAAACATTCTCAAAGCATAATTAATTATCGTACTTGCATAACATAACCATAGCTAACGTTGAAAGACCTTTGTCAGAAAAAGGGGAAAATGCTGGTGGGTCAAGCCTGGCCTAGCCCAACAAGGACAACGGTCCTGTCTTGGGACCAGAGGTGGAAAAGGCTGATTCCACAGAGCAAGGCAAGGGGTCAACAAAACAACAAGAAGATTCCTCACATGGCGGGAACTCGAACCGAGGTAAGTGGAAATGGTCGGGCCTTTTTGGGGTCAAACCAATTGGAAAATCTTCTTTCCCTAAGGTTGATATTGTTTCAGATCCGCTAAAAGGGGAATTAGGTATTAACATTCCTGATCAAATCATAGATCATACTGTTTTTATTATGGCTTCTATTTTGATTGGAAAGTTTACGGGTCCTAGACCGAATATTGATCTGGTGAGAGCCTTTACCCTTCAAAAGTGGAAACTCAAATGACAAGCGGATGTAGCAGCCATGCCCAAAGGTTTCTTCTCCTTTGTGTTCTCTAATGGAGAAGATTTGTCTAAAGTTTTGTGTGATGGCCCATGGATGATGGGTAAATCCTCTTTATCATTGCAGAAATGGTCAACAAATTTGGACTATAATGAAAGTTCCTTTATCTCTGCTCCAGTATGGGTAAGATTGCTTGGTTTACCCCTGGAATACTAGCATGAACATTCTAGTGGCCATCGCTGGTTCCTTTGGTGAACTGCTAACAATAGATCCAATGACAGTGGCCCGTTCTAGATAGGTGTTTGCTAGGATTTGTGTCAATATCTAGCCAGATATTGAACTACCTCAAGTTATCACCCTTAACTCAAAAGTTAGTAAGTGGAGACAAGAAATAGAATACGAGGCAACCCCTTTTGTCTGTGTTACCTGTAGAAAGGCTGGTCACTGGGCCAAGCACTGCCCTCTGAAGATTGCTGCAGAGAAAAAAGATCAGGAGTCAAAGACCCCAAAGAAATGGGAGTGGAGGAAGAAATGAGAATCTCAAAAACTCCCTGCTCAACAAATCTCTAGCCCTAACTTAGAGGAGATGCAGGAAGTACCTCAAATGGAGAAAGAAGAAACAAAAATATAGAAGGAAACAACGGTTCCTGTTGTGAATACCAACACGCAGGATAATGAGACTATTTCTCTTGAGGAGACCTTTGATCTTTCAAATGAATTAGATCCCCAGATGATATCAAGGGTGGAAGACAGTCTGGATTCCCCAAAAGGGAGAGACCCCCAGCTAGGCCTTCAAGAATTAGGAAAAGATATGAAAGAGCAAGAACAAAACAGTAGCGAAGCTTCGAATGCTATACCTCTTGATTCTGGTGCAAGGCAGGAGTAGTTCAAAGGATTGATTAAGGACTCTGAAATAGTAGAAGTAGAGCAAAATAAGAGCCCTTAGATACAAGTCAAGAAGAAAAAATCTCCAACAGGGAAAGGACTTGGCCCCCAGATGGAAACCAACAAAAACCAGACCCCCTTAGCTGGAAAAAACAACTCAAGTGATTCAATAGGATGCTCGACATCAAAATCTAGCAAGAAGGGAGGACAAATCAAAATAGGAGTCCAGACTAGAGGACAACAAAAAAAGGCGGATACTGGAACACCCAAAAGAGAGAGGGGAAGAGCTTCTGAAAAAGAGCAGAGGGAGCTGGAAGCAAAACAAAACATAGCTGATGGAAGACAACTCACCATCGATTAGGTCTGCCCTCCAAACTTTAAATGAAGATTCTATCTTGGAACATTTGAGGTCTCAATAGTCCTCATAAACAAGATATTGTTAGGAACTTAGTTAGAGATTCTAATCCCGACATTTTGTTAATTCAAGAAACAAAAATGGTTAAAGACAAGATAGCTAAAACCAATTTGCTGAAGAATGGTGAGAAGTTTGGTAGTGATTCGGAAGGGGCTTCTGGTGGTTTGGCTACTTACTAGAATTCTAAGTGTTTTTACCGCTCCCTTCTGAGAGAGGATAAACACTTCCTGGCTGTCAAAGTATGCAGTATTAAGGAAAACTTCACCCGGTCTTTGATAAATGTGTATGCCCCTAATACTGGATCAAGTAGACTTAAACTTTGGAAAAAAAATCATGAGCTCAGGAAAGACTTTCCAGATGATAACTGGATGATGATGGGAGATTTTAATACTCCTCTGAAAGAAATGGAAAAAAAAGGTGGAAACAACACTCAAGTGGAAAGTAGAGTGGACCTTATGGAATTTATAAGTAATGAAGGCCTGCTGGATGTTGATCTTGAAGGTATTGATTACACTTAGTCTAACAAGAGAGTGGGAGCTGACTTGATCCAGGTTAAGCTTGATAGGGTTTTGCTCTCTCATGAATGGTTTGCTAAGTTTTCTTGCTCTCTTTCCTCTCTAAACCGTATTGGTTCGGATCACTACCCCATTTCCTTTCTCGCTAGTTCCTTTAGTGGGAAAGGTCATCCCCCCTTTAGACTTGAAAAAATGTGGCTGGCTCATCCAGACTTTGAAAATAGAATCAGGGAATGGTGGAACATTAAAGTGGAAGGGAAAGCTATGTACCAGGTGGCAAAAAAAATGGCGAATATCAAAGCGAGAGTTAAACAATGGAATAAGGATGTCTTTGGTGATATATTCCAATCTAAAAACAAGATCCAAATTGAATTAAAAGATGTCCAAGACAAAATTCAAACTTTTGGGATGATTGAAGAAAGTAGAAGAGAGGAAAACCTTGTTCTTCTTGACTATCACAATATCATCTCGAAAGAAGAAACTTTCTGGAGACAGAGATCTAGATCCCTTTGGCTGAAAGCGGGAGACAAGAACACTAGATTTTTCCACCTAACTGCGATGAAGCACAAAGCTATGAACAAAATCAATTCTCTTGTCACGACCAAAGGTACAGTCACTAAAGAGGAGGATACAAGAAGAGAAATGATGGGTTATTTCACTTCTCTACTTTCCAAAGAGCAAGAGCTAAACCAAGAGAACCAACTATCTCTGCTGGGCTTCCAAGGATAATGAGTACCTTAAATCTATCCCTAAGGATGATGAAATTAAAAGGGCTATTCTTTCTTTTGAAGGAGAAAAGTCACCTGGTTCGGATGGATTTCAAATGTTCTTCTTCCAAACCTTTTGGAATATAATTGGGAAAGATGTGTGCGGAGCAGTGAAAGAATTTTATGGAGCTAAATCTATTCTCAAAGAACTCAATTCTACATTTATAGCCCTTATCCTGAAAAGACAGGGAGCTAATGCAACTGACTGCTTTAGACCTATCAGCCTCTGTAATTCTCTATATAAGATTATGTCAAAGATCCTTGCTTCTAGATTATTACAGATTCTCCCTCACCTCATCTCGCAGCAACAAAATGGCTTTGTCCCAGGGAGACAAATCCTGGATTCTATCATGGTGGTTCACGAGTATTCACTCTCTAGAGAAATCTGGGAAATAGGGCTTCCTGATGAAGCTTGACTTATCCAAAGCCTATGATAGAGTGGATTAGGAGCTGCTCTCCAAAATTCTCTAGGCTTTTGGTTTTGATGGAGTGATTAAACTTATCATGCAACTAGTTACTACAGTGTCTTCTTCTGTGATAGTGAATGATGGCTCTTCTCCCTTCTTTAGACCTTCTAGGGGGTTGAGACAAGGAGACCCTATATCCCCAATCCTCTTCACTATTATGGCCGAAAGTCTTGGGAGATACATCAAAAACCAAGTTAATCAAGGGCTGATCTCTGGTCTGCAACCTTCTTCAGGGGAGACAAAATGTTCTCATGAACAGTTTGTTGATGACACGATTCTCATGGGGGAATCTACAGTTAAAGAGGCGAGGAACATCAAAAAAGCTCTAAATGTTTATTCTAATGCAACTAGTCAACTCATAAACTGGGATAAAAGCTTTCTATATTTCTTTAACACTCCTGAAGCTAGAATGAACAAAACCTCTTCCATCCTTGGTTGTAAGATAGGAAGGCTTCTTGCCCCCTATTTAGGGTTGCCGTTGTGTTCTAAACTGGAGGCTAATTTCTGGAACAAAATTCTTGATAGATTCCACAATAAACTGGCAGGCTGGAAAGGGGCGATTCTTAGCCAAGCTGGAAAAGTTCAATTGTTAAAGGCCACTCTTCAAAATCTCCCGGTTTATGCTCTTAGTCTTTTCAAAATTCCTCTGAAGTATAAGGACCTTATTGAAAAAATTCAAAAAAAATTCCTTTGGACTGGTGTGGAAGAGAAGAAGAGACTTAGCCTGGTGGCATGGGAGAAGGTTTGTAAGCCAAAGAAGCTGGGGGTCTGGGCATTAGAAATATCTCTATTACCAATAAGGCTCTTCTAGCAAAACAATGTTGGAGGATCTTTGAAGAGGAGAAAGAATGGAACACAATAATCAAAAGTAAATACCATCTCACTTCTTTATAAATCACCCTCCACTCCCTTAATGACATCTAGGGGTCGTTTATTTGGAACAACATAAGTAAGGGTAGGAAACTCATCAATAAAGGGGCTAGATGGAAGCTGGGAAATGGCAGGAAAATTCTCTTCTGGGATGATAAATGGATCCTAGACAAACCCCTCATAGAGATTGAGGAGTGGAGCTTTGTGATTCAAGAATGCAAAGAATCTATTGGGGTCCTTGTGAGTGACTACTGGATAAATGAAGAATGGATTGACTTGGGGCTGAGGGACATTAGACTTAAAGAGGTTAATAAACAACTGAACAACTGGTTTATTAGAGAAAATGAGTGTGATGAACTGATATGGGGGCCTACTATCTCTGGCAAATTCTCAGTTGCTTATGCTTCGACTCTTCTCATTCCCTCTAGAGATCTGCCTTTCTGTGCTCAGGTATGGAATAAAGATCTTACCCCTAAAATTAACATGTTTTTTTGGTTGCTTGTACATAATAAAATCCTTACTATGGATAACCTTATGAAAAGAGGCTTCCAAATGCCTAATAGATGTATTATGTGTTGTGAGGAAGCTATGTTGTGCAACCACCTGATGATACACTGCCCCTTTTCTAGAGAAGTTTGGGACACTATTATTCTGTCTCTGAATCTGAAGTGGGTCAAACCTCAAAATATCCAGGACTTTTTCCAGCAATGGCAGAGCCCTTTTTATGATAAAAATGCTAGGAACCTTTGGAAACTTGTCCTCCCTCATTTTACATGGCAGATATGGAAGGAGAGGAACAACAGAATTTTCAGAGATAAAAAAGCTACTCCCCTCCTGATAGCTAACTTTGTGACTAGAAGTTTAATGGAGAACTATAGAAGTAGTGGTAGAAAGGATTGCAACTCTTGGAATCCTAGCCTTAAGAAGGATATATCCATTTCTTGGGAGAACTTGAAGAGCATAAATGACCTGAATCCTAGAGTCAATGTTATGTGGTCCGCTCCTCCCTAGGGTTGGTCAAAAGGGAATTTTGATGGTTTTGCTAGAGGAAATCCGGGAAGAGCTGGAGGGGGAGGCCTCATAAGAGACTGGGCTGGAAATTGCCTTGGGGCTATAGCGGTTCTGTTGGGGACTCAAACTAACCACATGGCAGAGGCTGAGGCAACGCTTTATGTGGTTAATCTGGCCAAAGATATGGGTTGCTCGAAACTTTGGCTTGAGGGTGACTCCCTCAATATTGTCAACTGTATTAAAGGGAATGCAGAGTGTTCCTGGACTATAGCCCATATAATAAATAAAATCAAAATGCTGCTCATCACCTTTGAAGAGAGCCACGTCACCCATATTTACCGTGAAGGTAATAAGCCGGTGGACAGGCTGGCTAACGAAGGTACCCAAAGTGACGTCATCAAATCTTGGAGAGGGGAAGGAAATCTAAATTCTGAGATCATGAGTCTAATCACATTTGATAAAATTAATCACAAGGAAGGGCATGTCACTTAATGTTATGATGACAAGGACAAAACAATTCTCGAGGAAGGCTGCATGTAATGTGAAGTGTGGGATAATTATTTCGGTTTTAATGATCTACGGAGTCTGGGTTAATTTAAATAATCATGATAAAATAAGAAAACATTGCAGTAAGAAGAATATTAGTTGCAAGGAGCCGAGCCAGGATAGTAGCAGAAAACACAAAATGGGAGGCAGTTTGAGAAGAGAGGAGTCGACTGACTATGACAAATGGAGGCAAGATAGGAAAATCTGGAAGAAGTTGAAAAAGGGAGGGGTCTCTCAGTATATCGAGAAGCTCCATGGCTATGACAAACATGTGACTTCCTTATTCGCTGATGGCTGGGTTAGAGGTAAAGTAAATTTATGGGGTAAATCTTTCACCCTCACTCTTAATCTTATGGCTGAGATAACGGGCTTACCCCTGGAGGGAACCCATTTCCATAGAGGTAACCATAGGCTTGGTACTGAAGCTTTTAACATGTTTCCTAAAATTGTTGATGAAAAGGCCCTCATGACTAAAGGGAAGGGGGATTATGTTGATATCACCAAAATTAAAGATTTCTGGGCTAAAATGTTGAAGGTAATGATCGAGTATTTCACGCTTGATGGGCGCTATTCCAAAATATACAACTTGCATTTCGTCTTGGTTAACCACTTCAGGCATAACAAGAGGATTTCCTTCCTGTATTTTCTTTTGAGCTCCCTGAGTAGTAGCATCACTGAGCATAGGAAGAAGTAGAATAACCTTGTGTTACATGAGGGGTTGATCCTCCTTATTTCTGACTATGCCAGAGATATTATCTTGGACCCTATTCCTAAAAGGGTCAAAGGTAAAACTTCAGAGACCATTGAGGGGGATAGAAAGGCCGAATCCAGCAAAAAGAGGAAGAAAAACAAGGAAAAAGTTTTTGACTGCAGTGAAGAAGATGGTAAAAAGAGGAAGAAAAAGAAAGTAAAAAGTTCTGACAACAGCGAAGGTGAAACTAAGGAAAAAAGCCCTATTTCTCTGCAAATAGGAAATGATGAGGAAGAAAATGTGGAGAAGGATCCTGGTAGCACTGAGCAGGAAGAGGACAGGATTGTCATAACTGAGGATGAGAAGGAGGAAGAGGAAGATGGGAAAGATGGGGACTATGATGATGAAAAAGATGAGGAAGGGGCTGAAGAGGAGAAAGAAGAAGAGGTGGATGAAAAAGATGAGGAAAGGGATGAGGAGGAGGAAGAAGAGGCCCAGGTCTC
The DNA here is from genome assembly GCA_027943335.1 of Chamaecyparis obtusa. Taxonomy (NCBI): domain Eukaryota; kingdom Viridiplantae; phylum Streptophyta; class Pinopsida; order Cupressales; family Cupressaceae; genus Chamaecyparis; species Chamaecyparis obtusa. The sequence goes on from BSBK01008459.1 coordinate 1,113,847, forward strand.
CCCTACTGAGGAAGATAAGAATGAAGCCCTCGACCTCCCTATTGAAGAAGAAAAAACTGATGCCCACATGGATAATGAGGAAGGTTTGGACCTGGCTAGTAAAGATGATGGGGAACCCCATAAGGAGGACTCTTTGGGCCTTCTGGAGGGGCAAGATGAAGAGGAAATTGAAACTGGTCAGAACTCCCCTGTCATTGATGAAAAAGAGGAGGAACAAAAAGAAACAGGTGCTAGTACTGATCAGAATGCCACTGAGGAGGAAAGTCAAAAAGATGATTATATCGCTCCCTTGGAGGTTGCTATGAATCTAGACCAGGTTAACAATGATGAAGGTCAGAGTATTCCTCAGGACTAGATCAATCAGGAGATACAGGAGATTAAGCTCCACCTTCATTCTCTGGAGAAAACTACGGAAACCCTGAATATGCAGATGGAGAAGCTGGAGAACAAGATTTTGGATAAGGTAAACAATAAAAGTTGGAAGGAGGAGATAACTGCCGAAATCAACAAAATCGTTGACAACAAGGTGAAGGAAATTAAGGTCAAAGTTAGCAACAATGGGAAAATGATAAACGAAGTCATGAGCCACAACAATGAAGGACTCAATGCGGCGGTCATCAACCTGAATATGCTTCACAACTACCTGGAGAAAAACCAGCTGGAAAACACGACCATAACTATTGATGACGATGCTGGGAGTGCAGGTCCAGGTACTAGAACCAAAGGGCATACTTAGAGGAAGATCCTTGAGAAGCCGAAGGAGCTAAAGGACCTGAAAAAGGTAATCCAGAAGATGGAGGAGCTGAAGATGCAGGCGGACAAAATGATAAGCAATTAGTTTTGTCCTGTTCATTGCTGGGTGCTGCTGGTAGTGTTGCTAGATCTGTTTTCTTTGCTTTTGTTGTTGTTTCTAGTGTTTTTTGGGTCCTGCTCTGTTCTTTTCAGCAGGCATTTCATTTTGGAAAACTTTAATGCTTTATCTTTTTGCTATGATGTAAATGGTTTCGGGTTCCATTCAAAACCTGTTTTTACCTTATTCAAAAACATAACCATAGCTAAGGTCTAATCATGAATCCAATCTCTATATCATCAAGAACAAGTAAAGTACCTTTAAGTAGCATCAAAATAAGAAGTATTTATGTCCATCTATACACGAGGTCTCACATTTTAGAGAAATTCTTAAAGTCAAAAGATATAGTCGTAGACTAAAAAACTTAAGCAATATACAAGAAGAATAATAAAAGCTTAAAATTTTATACAAATAATTGTCTAAATAGCATATTAGTATTAGAAAAATTCTTGAAGATAAAAGATATAGTCATATAGTAAAAAGATTTAGCATTATATGAAATGAAATATACAAGTTTAAATTCTACAAAGAATTTAAACTTTTATATTCTAAAAGTTTAAATTCTCCAGGCACGTTAATTTCATATTCTATTATATGAAATGAAATATAAAAGTTAAAATTCTAAAAAAATAATTTTTTAAATATATCATGAGAAGTAAATATTCATAAAATTATTTAAATAAGAAACATATTGATATCGATTCATCAGTATATAGATTAATTTTTTTTCAAATATAAATAAGAAACATAAAAGTATCAATATCATTATCAATGTATTAATAAATATGTATTAAAATATTTTATATACAGTTATGAAAATATAAATAAATAAATAAGAAATATAAAATGACATTTAGATAAAATATATAAATATAAATATATCTTTTTATTCTAAGTTTGAAGATCTCAATCATTACACTTTTAATAGAATATAAACTAAAATCCACTCTGTTAAAAGTGGACATGTAAAATCTATGACATATGTAACAAGTGCCACGTAGTGGCTAAGTACTTGCCTTTAGTAATTAATTTTAAGTTTAATTTTTAATATAAAAATAAAATAATTAAGTATTATATTTTAAATATAATTTATATAAAATATGTCAAGAGTTGTCATTTTTGATGGGTCTATTTAATTTTTCTTCTCTTCTACTTAAATAATTTACATCATTTTGGGGTAAAGGGAATTATTTTTAATTTAATATAGATTGAAATTTGAAGTAATGGATAAGATTTACACATCAAGTTAGATACACAAATGTGCTGTCAAATCAATAATTTCAGTGGTCTAATATAATAGACAAATTTCTTAATACCTCAATACTAAAATTCATAGATGATTAGAAAATAAGAAATTTAATGTTGTTAAAATTTTCTATTTCAGCATTCTCATAGTCAAATATTCTTTAAGAACATATTTCTTTAAAAATAATAATTTATCATTTATAGTTTAATATTTTAATATTTTAGAATGTATAATAATTATAAATATAATATTATTTTTTTAATTTATATTATAATCTATATTATAATAATTAATTTTAAATTTCATAATTGTATTAATCTTAATTTTAATAAATGTATTAATCTTAAATTTAATTAATCTTAATTGTAAATTTAATAAATGTATTAATCTTAATTTTAATAAATCTTAATATAGGCAATAAATTTTCTTAGAAAATCTTGTACATGAAAGATTCTTAATATTATTTATGATAAAATAAGGAAACTTTCCTAATATATTACAAATTTTTAATAGTTTAGAATATTATCTAATTCTCTCCAATAGATTTTTAATAGAAATATGGACAACAAATTTTCATAAAAATTTAAAAAAAGTGAGATAAAACTTTAGAGTTTTTTGTGATTAATTTTTTATAAAAAATATTATTAATCTTTTATAAAGAAATGAATAAACATAAATATTATTAATTTCTTCTACACCGATTTATGAGGATTGTACAGTTAGATTAACACAATATCCTGCCCTAAACATCTTTTACTTTGCTCTTGGTCAATTTACAGATCTGATAAGCACAAAAATTCTAGAAAACTCCAAGAAATCCAAATTTAAACGTTTTTCCATCAAATTCAACAAAAGATTCATTCCCCTAAGTATTCATTCCTCATTTTCTTCATCAGTATTTGTGAACAATGGAGCATATGCTCATTAAAAAAAAAATGGTTCGTTGGATATTTTATTAGTTTGTTGGTTTCAGAAAGATTATTAAAAAAAAACTTACAGAATGAATAATGAAATGTAAAATCTTTCATGTGATTTTATTTTTGTAAAAATGATGTGGAAATTAAAAACCCCAACCTTTGTGAAAATGCGCGGCTATCCATGGGCTTGGCCATTGCTTTGGTTTGTTCAGAAGATGCGTGTGCATTGGGCATAATGTGTGCATTCACGGTACCGTTGTTATTGTTCATTCACAGTGCATTTCTCGTACAGATCAAACTTAGGTAGAACAAAAGTATGTATATAACAATAAAATTTAGGTAGAACAAAAGATCAAAGCAACGAACTGTTCTCTAGAGATAGAAAAAAACAAAGCAGCATACAAAAACCACATTGAGATCGGGTGCTGGATCTTCTGTATCGTCTCTTCCCATGTTAGATCTTCTGTATCCTACTGCTCGCAAGACCATAATCAATATGCAGAGAGGGCTACCAATTTAATAGAAACATCTATTAAATCGGCATGCTAGAAAACTTATATGTCGGTTATATTAGCTAGAGATATAGAGTATGTATTAGTTCTTGATATAGTTCCGCATCAAATTATATAGTTCTAGAATTAATTCTATTTACTTTACGAAACTCATATAAAATCTTCACAACTCCAATGTGTACAACAGTAGAACTGAGTGGTTATAGTTGTTTGTGTTGTCTGCAGGCCTAAAAAAATTAATTTTCATTGAAGGGGTATGCAAAAAATTGGATAGGATCGGGGAGCATCACATTAAAGAGAGTGGTGGGTAAGAGTTTGTTAATTCCAGCTTGAAAATAATTTATAAAAGTGAAAAAGGATTTGCATCTAATAAGGCAAATTTGATTAAGTAATCTACACAGAATATTTCAAGAAAGAAAAGTTACTGACCTCGAAAATCCACAACAACCAAATCGATACTTACGGAAAGCTTCAGAACTCAAACCTCTCTTTGGAAACCCAATTAAAAAGTCACCTGCAGATAATACATACAAACCTTACAAAATGATCAATTAGGAAAAAGAATCCTAAAAAGAAGACCCAGATCAAACATTTTTAAATAAGAAAAACACAAAACCATCAACCATCACATAATCAAAGAGGCTTTCAATTCAGTTCTCTGGGTAGCAACTTGAAAAACAAAAAGACCAGATGGCTGAATTTTATGTCCAGTTACATTTTCATTTCTTGAACCAGTGTAAAGATCAAAAGTTCAAACCCCGTCAATGGCGAAAAGAAAAATTAAAAGGATGAGAAGGTATCAAAATCTAAAGAAACAGATTTCAAAATCAACAGTAAAAATTCAAGACGGGCCAAAGAAACCATTTGGCGTACCTGATTACTCAAGATGTGATGAGGACCACAAACCATCAAAAAGAAACATTGGATTAAATAAAGAAAATACCGATAAAATGGCAGCAATAATAGAATATGGGAAAATAGCTGAACAAGTGTGCAACAGAGCAAGTAGCAGTTGCTGAAAAAAAAATGATTTGGTTGCCGATAAAAATGAATTGGTTGCCGATAAAAATGAATTGGTTGCGTATAAGAGCTCAAATGCAATCACCCAATGAAATGCTAAATAAATAATTTACAGATATTATAAAGCTAAAATTTTTGCATCCATATACGCATAAATATAAAATTCATAATGAAATGTAAAATAGAGTTTATTTTCATTGGTCTAGCAGAGTTCATTTAATCACTCGTTAACTTAAAAACTCAAAAAGTGATACAATAGTACTTAGCCTACCGGCAAGTACTAATAATGGATTTGTCATTAAAACATTTAATATAGTTTGAGATTTTATCTCATACTTTAAAATGTGTAATTTAAAAAAATAAATAAACAGATAAAAATTAAATTTTACATTTTCAATATGTACTAATAGAAAGAAAGAGAAATGATATTTTTATTGTTACTTAAAAAATAAAATAAATATAGCTATAAGATTCTTGCTCATTTTTTTTCAATACTATGTTATGATGACTAATGGAAAAATGAATACAATGGATGCATAAAAGTCCCACCTTTACAAGAACTTTTAATAGAGTTAAATATAATCAAAATAATTTATTATTAAAAAATATCGAATGGAAAAATTCATGTGTAGATAGTGGATGAATTTAATATATTAATAATTGTAAATTGCTAAATTAGAAAATGTCTATACAGACATCAAAAGGGTGCCTAGGAAGACCATTTCATCTATTTAATAATAATTAGATTAAAATATGAAATACAATACAATGATTTTTAATTTAATTATTAAACGTAGGAAATAGTCTTGTTCTCACCCTTTTATGGTGGATAAACATTTAAATTTTAGTTAGAAATAACTTTCAAATTAAATTATTTTGTCACCATGTCATATTTTTATAACAGTATTCATTGTCATTCAAAAAAAACAATGAGATTGACAATTTAACCACAAAATTTAATGCATTGTAGCTCCTTTCATAAAATTGAATCAAATTATTTTTGCAATGACCATTTCTAAAATCAACCGATAAAAAACACATTATAAAGTCAATAGATATGCCATATACAATAGTGATCATATCATTCAAGTCTTTATTTGACATTTGATTGAATGAATTAATGCTTTAGGAAAAAGATAAAATTTTGAGTTTTGTTATCACTATAAATTCTATGAATCAATACAAGGCAAATAAATTACACTTTTTTAATGATTTAAAATAGAGAACTAAATATAATTATATAAATTTTGTTCAAATTTTTTAATTCTAGGACATGATTGATTAATTCATTGAAAAAAATGAGTACATTTTGTATATGACTAGAAAAAATTGAATACATTCTCCAAACATGAGACACATTTGGGTCATGTTTTTGCCATAATGCTTTTGCATTGAAGTTGACATTTTTGTAAATTGTAGTAATAATATTAAAACCTTGACATCCTTAAATAACAAGTGAACAAGTGAAGTGTGGGGATGAGGTCCTCCATTTGTGGCCTCATTGGTTCATAGTTTTAGGTAAAAAATGTTTGAGCTGGAGGGCATGTCATGCTAGTGTCATTAGTCATATTAAAAAGTTTACCAGACATTAAAAAACAATAAAATAATTATAATAATTCTAAAAATATAATTGTTAGCTATTTAAATATAATAATAATTATAATAACTAGTATCGTATCTAATTATATTAGTTGTTGTATTATTATCTAATAATTATATATATTATATAATATTATATAAAAAGTTATTATCTTTTCATTATCTAATTGAGTTAATTAAAAGCTATACATTTAAATATAATAATAATTATAATAAATAGTATCGTATCTAATTATATTAGTTGTTGTATTATTATCTAATAATTATATAAAAAGTTATTATCTTTTCATTATCTAAATGAGTTAATTAAAAGCTATACATTTAATTATAATAACTATTATCGTATCTAATTATATTAAAGTTGTTGTATTATTATCTAATAATTATATATATTATATAAAAAGTTATTATCTTATCATTATCTAAATAAGTTAATTAAAAGCTATACATTTAATCTTTCTATATGTTTGAAATTTATAATTTTATATATTTTTTAAATTATTATTATTATAAAAAATCGAATGACTTTTTTATGACATTGCCAAAAGTTTTACGACAAAACTAGTTACTATTTTGTAATAGTGAAATGCCAAACAAAAATACAAATATTAAGAAATTTAGTTCCAAGCTGAGGGCCCTTGATTTTTTTTTGCTAAATCCGGATGTTTTATATTCAAAATGCTGACATCATCTTAATAAATAGATTATTATTATCTAATAAAGTAATTAAAAAGCAATTGTATTAAAAAAGTATAAATATTAGATAATCTATTTTAATTCTTAATTCTAAGAGCAACTAATAATCTATATTAAGTAACCAAGACGTTTATTTCCCCGACAGCATTTCCCAAAGTTTTTGCTGCCTTATGTTCCGATCTTCTCTTACTTCGAATCAATAGTACAAATTGTACGCTAATCTACGGTGCTTACTTTTCTCACAAACATCGGAGAGGATAACAAGTCTCTTTTCTGATGGTGAAGAAAGGTGAGGAGGAGAAGAAACCAGCAAGAGGAATGACAAAAATGGGTGCACTGAAAACAGCATTGCTAACAGTTGCAGGGCTTGCATTAGCCTGGTTCACAATGGAAATTGCCTTCAAGCCTCATCTTGATAAAGGGAGAAGCGCTATGGGAAAAGCCCTCGATCCCAATTATGATCCAGACGATGATAAAGTCGAACGCTCGCCTGAGTACGAGCGTGACTCTGAGAGTTCTAGTGACGAAGAAGAGGAGGGTACTCCGCCCAATAAGAAATGAGGTGGGTCTTGGCTTCAATCTCCTATTGCAAAATAGTTTGATATATTTTTGTGTGCTTCTTCTTAAAAGAATTGTAGTAAGTTTTACACACAACTCAATACAGCGTGTATATAGAACGGGGAAATTAAGTGATAGGTGATGAAGAATGATTCGGTATTAATTGCGGCAGAATCCCAAAAGAATATGTAGCTTAATAATGCACAAAACAATTGTAGTCGTTGGGAGACATTGAATAAGGGGACGGGGATACCATTTTGAAATAGGTATGTATCTGAATGAGAGTATGGGTATATTACACTTAAATATAGACATCCGTAGACATTGATATGGTGATGGTCAAGGTTCATCGTTCTTGAACCCGGGTTAGCGAAAATGCTAAAATTGCCTTCCTTATTTGTTAAGAGTTGTCGATATAATTACATTGCCTTTTCTTAGGCTGAAAGCAGGTCTTGATGACTCTAATGTGGTGGTTTTAGGGCTTAGGGTTTACTATTTAGGGTTCCAGGTTTATAATTCATGACATAGAGGTATTTCAATGAAATAGCCGGTTCAACATGTTTACGAGGTTGGTCTTTTTGAGGAATGGAACTTACAACTTTATACTTGTGGATATGAGTTCTTAAACTTTAAAATAAAAGACGCTCTCCAACCTTCAGCTTTAGGGTGCACTTGATCATAGCTTCCAGGGAGTCTGTATGGGCTGCAAGTTGCCAAAGACATGACCATTGAGTTGCTGAGTATTTTAGTACAAAAACATTGCCCATATGTAGATTATGGAGCTCTGTTAAGAGACCTGAATATGAAACTACAGAGTTAAAGATGAATTGTCCTAGATTAGTGCAAGGTAATTGCTGATAAGTTTGCTGGACTTTAGTTAATTAGTGACTTAAGGGGCTTACCGCCATGGTGGCCCAGGTTCAAATGCATATGACTTGACAATCTTCCAGACAATGCCACAATTTAGGTATAATTTATGAACTGGGTCTTTGTGGGCATTTATCAATTGAATCAAAAGATTTAGAGATGAAATATTAATGTTTATAATCTCTATGAAGATATTTGCCATGCCTTGGTATGATGGACAAGCTATGTGGGTGCTTAATTAATGGCTAAACAAGAAAGCAAGGTGACTAAATGAGACTTTCATGGACTTGATTAATAACGATTCAACCATTTAGGGTATGAGCAAGAGTGGTTGATAAGGCGACAATATTACTAGCAAGACGATGCAACAAATGTGAAAAACTATATGTCCTAGTTTAAGAGGAAAGCTAGTTGTTGGACAAGTTGTTTGGTGAACTAGGGGCATTGGTAAAATCTCTTGAGGGGCTTCATAGTCATGTTTGAGGACAATTGCAATTCCACTGTGTGAAGAGTAGAGATGAAGAATAAGAAGGCTGTCTACATTGAGTTGAATAGGAGGAAGGGACAACGAAAGGAAGAAAAAACTCAAGAAGAATTTTCCCATGTTCCACAGAGTCTCAAGAAGGGAGAACAGCAGGCACAAGACTTGGGGATGGCGGACCAGGGGTCTAGATTTGGGGATATGGCGCAAATATATAGCACTTAAAAATAGTTATAAAAAAATATAAAAGGAATGATATATGAAATTTCAAATTACTCAAACAAATCTGATATTGCATTGAATGCCAATGAACAGTGATCAATAAATTATATTATATTATATTCAAAATGATGATTACATTCAGAAATACATTTGGCCAATGGTCCAATGCCTTAAATCATTATTCATCCCCAAAGTTCATGCCAAACTCTTCATCACTCAAACTGTTAGACTCCCCAAGGTTAAGCTCCTTGAAAGCTACCAACCAACCTTATCTGTGCTACATCTTCATCGACTTGCATTGGCTCCTTTGGCTCTACATCTTTGCATATGATGATGCAGACCACTCCTCACAAAGATGTGCCTCAAAGCAGCCTTGGAATGAAGCAAGGATTGTAATGTGATAAGATTGGTAGCAAAGTTTGTTATTCAAGGACAACCCGATTCTTTCTTACTTGCGAATTTCCTCATAAGGTTGAGGATCAAAGTATGTATGTATATATATATATATATTTCTTGCGTGCTCTATACATCTTTTGATCCAAGGAAGTTTGCCAAGATCTTCCAATATGAGGTCAAGGCAGTGAGCGGCACACGAAGTCTAGAACAAGGAGGGGTGCCTATCCATAAGAAGTCTAGCTACAAAAACATAATTTGCTACACTATTTGTACCCATTTGTACTACATTCTCCTCACCCACCTCGGCCAAGACTCTTTCCTAGGCCTCTTAAAGGAATTTAGCATTTTTTGTGTTTCCCAAAATATCAATTGACCACCAATTTAGTAAATTAGAAATTAAAAATCAAATCAATGGATTTTACAAAGTATAATTGCTCAAGGAAGAAACAAAAAAAAATAACAATGTCCTTTTATCAGTCATGATGGTGCAACCCTTCTTCCTCCATATGTCACGCTACTCATCAACTTTGGTTTTCACATAAGCCACTTTTTGATTCAAAATAGAGCTTTTTTATCTCCTCATCACTAGGTGCTTTGAACCCCACACCACAAACAATAATGGCATCTATCATCCATCATATCTAAAACAAATTAGATAAACAAAATAAGTATTTGAAATTGAGAGTAACTTTAATATTTTCATTTCTACATACTCCTAAAAAAAATAAAATCAATATACATAGAATTTGAACTTTGTATTTTAAAACAAAAGTAAATATATTACCTGGCTACATGGAATGGAATGGTGGATTAGAACCAAAAGTCTCCAATTGCACTTTTTGTAGCCTCATGCATGCTCTCAAGCAATGATTGAGAACTTGGAGTAGTGTGTGGAACAAAATATGAATCTAAATTAGATGAAGCCTTTATATATATATATATATATGTATATATTTCTTGCATGCTCTATACATCTTTTGATCCAAGGAAGTTTGCCAAGATATTCCAATATGAGGTCAAGGCAATGAGCGGCACACGAAGTCTAGAACAAGGATGGGTGCCTATCCATAAGAAGTCTAGCTACAAAACATAATTTGCTACACTATTTGTACCCATTTGTACTACATTCTCCTCACCCACCTCGGCCAAGACTCTTTCCTAGGCCTCTTAAAGGAATTTAGCATTTTTTGTGTTTCCCAAAATATCAATTGACTTCATGAAAATTGTGCCACCTAAGAAAGAAAAAAATCACCAATTTAGTAAATTAGAAATTAAAAATCAAATCAATGGATTTTACAAATTATAATTGCTCAAGGAAGAAACAAAAAAAATTAACAATGTCCTTTTATCAGTCATGATGGTGCAACCCTTCTTCCTCCATATGTCACGCTACTCATCAATTTTGGCTTTCACATAAGCCACTTTTTGATTCAAAATAGAGCCTTTTTATCTCCTCATCACTAGGTGCTTTGAACCCCACACCACAAACAATAATGGCATCTATCATCCATCATATCTAAAACAAATTAGATAAACAAAATAAGTATTTGAAATTGAGAGTAACTTTAATATTTTGATTTCTGCATACTCCTAAAAAAAATAAAATCAATACACATAGAATTTGAACTTTGTATTTTAAAACAAAAGTAATTATAATTACCTGGCTAAATGGAATGGAATGGTGGATTAGAACCAAAAGTCTCCAATTGCACTTTTTGCAGCCTCATGCATGCTCGCAAGTAATGATTGAGAACTTGGAGTAGTGTGTGGAACAAAATGTGAATCTAAATTAGATGAAGATTTATGAAGTTGAGATCCAATACTTAAACTACCACAAAAATGAAAATAAGTCAACAAACTGCTAGCTATTAATTTTAATAATCTTTATGTTTAGGTATTGGGGCGAGTTAGATGAATATAAAACTTAGTTAGTGTGTAGCTTGAGGACATGCCACCCATCCACCCCATGTCCATGCCCCCTTGCTGACCTCATGACAATAGGATGGCTGGGGATGCCCCTTGGTTGTACCCTTTTCACAAGGAAATTGAGTGCATCTTGAAAATGATAACCCTAGGGGCTTGGTGTCGTGGGAACATTCCTCAATTATTTTGGAGTTTGCTAAAAATTCCCAGTTTTTTAATGAAAAAAATAGTGACATTTAAAGAACATTTAAAAATAGGTGTGGGGCCCACAATCTCTCGTACAAACACTATGAAATCCTAATTCAACCCTAGAACTAACACATAGCCTTTGTGTTTCTGACTCATAGTTGCCTTGCCACAATCATTTCATAATTTTGCATCTGCAGCTAAAGAAGAGGAAGGAAATAGGCAAATAGCTGTCATTTTGAGCTTTGAAAATCATTTTTGTTCATTCCCATGTAAGCCACAACCACCATGGCTAAAAGTAGTTTCTGTTTTATGGATTTTTTTCTTTTTTTCTTTTTGCTTTTGTCAAATATCTTAGGGATTATTTTTGCTATTTTTTACCTTAAGTTTGCATTCACCCTTTTCTGGAAATCAAAATGAGTAGCAATGATAAGTATAGGGTGGAGGCTGAGGAAGTGAATGTGAAAGTAAATGAACAAAGTGTTGGGGCCTTGTTTTTGTATTTAACCATTGTCAATAGAATTGCAAAAGATCCATTCAAACCCGTGAAACCCTTGTTGCAGTATGTTACCATTTGGACAAAGAAAGGTTAATTTTTTTTAGGGGGAATAGACATTGTTTATGTTATATATGAAAAATTGATTTTCATGGAAGTTATAGTAGGATTGGTGTCATGCCCCGTCTAGGGTTTAAACGATAAAGATCAGAAATTCAAATTATAACAGAACAATGGTTACATTTTGATGTGAAGGCAGTGTTGAATTTGCACTGTATCCTTTATTTTTATATAAGTAAAATTTATAGTTGCATGGAGACACGTCCCCAACCACCTGGGACGCGTACTGGAGACTGAAACGCATCTCCCGTACCGGAGACTTTGCTGGTTTGGTGGTGAAAAATCTAATGGTTTTGGTTACCATTTCAAGGTTTAAGAATTTAGGAGCAACTGTAACAGCGGAAATGAGTGGGATTTCAGTGTTGGTAGGGGATTTTGGTGTTACAGTCTCGAAGTATCATTAAATTATAGTTACAGTCCACTATTTTTTCAAATATTATATAAATTATAAAATTATATTGAAAACAAATAGCGGTGTCTCCAAGTATCCCCATCTCCATGCAACCTTAAGTCTGGGTGAATTGATTGGGAACAAAAAGGACATTGCAAGGCATTAGTGACTAGGGCCGACCAAACGAGGAACAGCAATAACAAATCGTTATTAATCAGATGCAGCGGTTTTAAGGCAGGGCCGACTTGAAAAGTTTCATGGCTCTTTTAAGAGTTGTTTCTTTTGCCAAAAAGGTACCCGTTGGGGAAAAGACATGACCCTCCATCCATAACCCACCGAGTGTTCCAAGGGCAGATTATATACACACAAACACACATACATATACATATCAGACAAAAGAAGAATAAGGCAGCGATCTGTTTGTGAATAAGAAAGAACTCCTTATACATATACATATACATATACATATCAGACAAAAGCAGAATAAGGAAGCGATCTGTTTGTGAATAAGAAAGAACTCCTTAAGGTAGCAAATGATTGATATCTCCACACACAAAGAACAAAAGTCACTCCTTAGATCAGCGACTAATAAGAGGAATAGTAGAATGTCAGTGATTCCCCTTTTTGGGAGGAGCATTGACTAATATTATATTTAGGGAGACCATCATAGCAATTGATGACTAATAATTAAGGCACTTTAAGCAGTGATTAGTTCGAATTGGGAAGAGATGTTATTGTGAAAGGGTGTGACCTTCCTGTTGGGATAGCAAACACCAAGGGTTGTCTCTCTTCAAGAGACCCAAGGATATAAAGGTAAATGATCATCATTGTAGAAGTAGAGGCATAAGCATTCAGAAGAGCCTTCAGATTCAGACATAACTATATTAACCAGCAGCCTAGATATCATTCTAAATAGTGCGGTTCTAAATCAAGAAACTAAGTTAAATATCCAAGAAGGATAAATAAATCCAATCAAGTGAAAAGAATCAAAGACAAGGATAAGCATTCGATCTAATAAGAGTTGCAGACTCAGAAGATATATGTGTCACTCACCACCACTCCTTCCTCCTCAACCAAAAGAGCCATGATAGAATCCCTACATCCAATAATGTTTTTGCTAACCACTCCTTGAACTCTTCCAAATACATAACATGTCATGGTCCCCAACTACAACCATTGTTCAAGACTAATCTTGAAATATAGGTGGGCCCTGCTATTCTATGGTAGAGGAGATATTGTCGCCTACAGTTCAAACCCAGATATGTTATGTATTGAAAAGAATTCCGTAGAATACAAGCGGTGGGTGTGGGGAAGTAAGGTCATTGCATAAGAACATAAACACCTTGTATCTGTCAATCCTTCCTTGTTTGAGACATACTTTACTAGTTGTTTGTTAGCATCATCTTCAAGTGATGATCTAAAGCCAAAATCTTCTTAAATTACCCCCCTTCACCATACAACTTAGTTGCCAATTCGAGTTAGGGGATCTAGTTTACTTATTTGACTAATGTTTTCGCAGGGTTCAAGTTCATTAGTACAAAAAACATGTAGAAATCATATGTTTGTGTACACACATATAAACAAGAAGAAATTTTCTGAATATTTCTAGCTTGTGCCATCACTTGCTTTACCCATTCTAATTTCTCTATGCCTTTCATGTTGGCATAACTGATGCAGATATAAGTTGATTATGATCGTGGCATGTGTATAATGCAGATTTGATGTTAGGATTGATCAGTTACGATGTTGTCATTGATGTCAACTTAGTAGTTGTTTGTTCACGGTGTATCTGTTATGTTGATGTATGTTCAAGAGGTTGGATCTTGAGTTGTGTTAAGAGTTGGAGTGTGCGATCGTAATGGAAGACTAAGTGATGTTATAGATGCTATATCTATGACCGTACATGTTTATCATATGTATGATGTGACTTATGATTGATTGAAGGTTGTCAGGTCAATAGGAAGAACAAGATGTAGCTAAGGAGAAATGATTTGATGATTGTGTCAAACAGGTCTGGATTTAGGTGTTGCGATTCAAGATATGTTATCTTGACTATGTTATGGAGTTGCTGGCGCGACCGCATCATAATTGGTGACCAAAAGACAGAGTTACAATGGACAGAAGAGCACTCAGTGAAAAGTAAAAGTTCTTAGAACAATCGGTCAGATCCTTAACCGGTGATGTTGCATCGTGTTGTTATGTGTTCCAGGGATCATAGTGACGTAGCAGATCGACGTGGAATGATGAGTTGGCATTTTTATGATCGTGATCGAATTTCTTGTAGTTGTGCAAGAAAATTGGAAAGTGTGATGTGGTTTGACTTTTCCTTGTCAAATCGATTGTGTGATGGATCTGGAGGCCGACATGAACTTGAAATTGTAAATTATAATTGGTAACACGTTTTAGGGTTCAAGGATTGAGCGGGAATGATTTGTAGTGATGAAATTCAAATGTATTAATTAGGGCTGTTTTGCTGTCTTAAGTTGAAAAATTGTTTTATATATCTTTTTGATGTATTATGAGGTAAGTGTAGAGGAGAAAGATCGATGTGCTGTATTGTTGTTGTGGTGGTGGCTTATGGTGATCGAAGGTGTTAGTATAGATATGAAGAAGTGTTTCAGAGAAGAGCATTGATCAGGAATACATTGGATTTGTCATCCATTGAGTGCAAATATCATATCACTCTTTACTTGTTGATTTTAGTAGGTTGACAAGAGAAATCTCTTAATCGGGTCACTCCTAATAGGGTTTGCAGGATCCTAACAGGTCTAAAGATCAAAATCCTCTAACAAGGTGACTCACAGAAGGAGTTCTAAATCTCTTAACTGGGTAGATCCTAACAAATCTTATTGTAAGCTCCTAACAGGGCTAAATACCCTTAACCGGGTTGACCCCTTAACCGGGTGGATGTAATGCTCCTAACAGGGCAACTTATTATTGTAGTAGTGAGACTTTGTGGGTACTAATTCCCACACGTGGGTTTTTCCCTCTAACAAGGGTTTCTATGAGAAAAATACTTGTGTTAAAGTGTTGCATGTTTTTATGTTTGATTTACTTTGTTACTACTTTGCTATTTGCATTGCATGCTATATCTTGTGGAAGTTGGTGGTGAAAAGAGTTAGAATTTTTGGTTACACTGATTCACCCCCCCTCTCAGTGTCATCTAGCATTAACATTTCAATGCATGAATACAAACATAGAGCCCAAAAGATGTGCTTGTAAGCACCTTGCATCATCAAGCCAACCAATTTGCATACGTGTGCTGAATTAGTGATCACTTGAACAACATTTGAGGCCCCAACCTCATCTATGGCCTCTCTCGAAATGTTAAACTGAAAGTCTGTATCTCTGTGTTTCCTTGAACAATCAATGGTTCTAAGAAAATAAGAGCCAGTTGAGCATGTGACTATGATGTTGATGTGTAATATTGGTCCACCCATCCATCACAATAGAACATCTTGTCCACATCTAAGTTTTCCTCGTGTCTTTCATCACCAAACTCACCTTAGAAATGTGTAATAACAGTCCACCCATCCATCACAATAGAACAACCTATCCTCATCTAAGCTTTCCTCATATCCTTCATCACCAAACTCACCTTAGAATATGCTTTGTCAAGGAGGGTATTGTATAGTTTATGATCTTCAGAGGGCACAAAAGAGGGACCAACAGCTATAACTTTGACCATTTTTTTGAAGTAAGAAGAATGGGCCACTTGAAATGGAACAACATGGGCATAAAAAACCAGCAATGGAAGACTTTGTCATATCCTGTGCGTGCACATTGACCTTGCCTTGAGCCAGAGATGGGGCAGAAATGGGGGGATGGGGTGAGAAGGGAAGGGGGACAGACAGGGACACCTAATGTGTCTCTCGACCGTCCTAGGGGATGGCTGGGCGTCCTCGGTGTTAAAAGGTGTTTTAAAAAAAATTAGTCAAACATCAATTAAATTTTTTTTTTTTTTTTGTGGCCCCCATTGACCTGTTTGCCTAAATGGGTAAAAAAAATTAATTTCTATCATTCTTTCTCATTGCAACAAGCAGCAGTGTCTGAAGGACAGGCAAAATGGTGGAAACAACAGGGTTTGACGGAGCATTTGGAGCATTTATACCACTCCAGGTGAGTCCTTTGTTTCATATTTGGTTTTTGTTTTTTAATTTTTATTAAAGTTTAAAGAAGAAATGTCCATCAGATGCCTCTTTTTTTCTCTTCATATTTTAGTACTTTAAACTTGCATTATACAAATAAAAAACATGAGTAGTAGTGGCCATGATAGTAGTGACTAAGAAGGGTAAGAAGTTGAAAATAATATAAATATAACTGGGGGTGGGAGTGAGGGTGTTGGGGGGGGGGTTAAGCACAATGTCCAAAACTTAGTTTTGAGTGACCTTATGTTGGCCTTAATTACCTATTCACAAGGCCATTTTAACCCAAAAAGCCTCTTCTTTGCCTTGTTCAGCCCTTAGTTGTCAAAAAAATAAATTTAGGAGGGACTAGGGTGTGGCTATGTCACATATGCAGTACTGACTTTAGAGGGAGCTGCACAAGGGTGTGGTCTCATTTTTTGGGTGTTCCCGACAAAGTTTGTAAAGATATAAAGGAGGATGAGAAGATAGAGTGTTATACATTACATATGGAGGTAGAAAGCAAGTCTAAAGGAGTGCCCATGCCAATGCAATTTCCTTCACAATCATCTTTGCCTTAGCCTATATCATCCAATGTTGGTAGTGGTAGTGGTATTCATAGTGTGGATGCCACAAGAGGAAAGAGGAAGGCCAATAATAGTGGGCAGCCAGGACAGTTTCAAATATGTTTAATGTGGAGGCACGGTGTGTGACAAAATCTTCGATTTTTGGTTTTTTTATGCCCATGCCATCCCATTTCGTCTTGGTCTTCTTACTTCAAATAAATGGTCAAAGATATTGCTGTTGTTGGTCCCTCTTTTGTAGCTCTTGCAGATCATAAACAATGCACTACCCTCCTTGACAAAGCATATTCTAAGGTGAGTTTTGTGATGGAGGACATGAGGCAAACTTGGATGAGGATAGGTTGTTCTATTGTGGTGGATGGGTGGACCAATTTTAGGCATTAACCACTCGTTAACATCATAGTTACAGGCTCAACTGACTCTAATTTTCTTAGATTCATTGATTGTTCATGGAAACACAAGGACGCAAACTTTTAGTTTAACATTTTGAGACACAATAGAGGAGGTTGGAGCGTCATATATTGTTTAGGTGATCACTGGGACAACATGTGTGTGCAGATTGGCTGACTTGATGGTGCATGGTGCTCATATGCACATCTTTTGGACTCCATGTTGTGTTCATGCATTGAACAATACATTGAAAGACACAGGGAAATTAGATTGGGTAAAGCAAGTGGTGGCACAAGCTAGAAATATTTAAATGTTCATTTGCAACCACTACACCTCACTTGTTCTCTTTAGGACTTTTTCAAAGAAGGAATTTCTCAAACCTGTGGAGACAAGATATGCCAATTACTTAATTTTTGTTAGAGAGGATGATTGAGGTGCATGAGGTGCTATAGTTGATGGTGGTGAATTTAGAGTGGAATAGATGGCATAATGCAAGCACTGCTGAGGGCAAAGCCGTCAAACAAAGGATCCTTGATGGTGATTGGTGGACTATTGTGAGGTAAGACATTGCTGATTTTTAGATTTTATTAAAAAAATTCTGATTTTAATATTTTAATTTTATTGTTGAATCTTTCAAATTTCTAAGTTTCCTAGTTAAAGACATTTGATTTCCATTGTCCATGTTGATTGAATTTGAGGGCTACTAGATTTGACTTTATGTTTTTCCTAGAATCTCTCAAATTCAAGTTTCCTAGTTGTGAATTAACTTTGAGATTGATAATCTTTAATCTTATTTTAATTTATTTTTGCACTTTGTAGATATGTTTGCTCCTTCATCTCACCTATTGTATATTTCATTAGATATGCTGATGTGGACTCTTCTAGTCTTGGAGAGATATATGAGACATTTATAACATGATTCAAGAGATAAAGCAAGTAAATTTTTGCAAAGAATCATAACTTAGACTTATATAAGCAACATATTAAGCCCATTGTCATGCAGAGGTGGAACACTATGAGCACCTTAGTTCATATGGAATTCTTTGCACTAAATCTTGGAAGGTCACCTTCTTGTGATGATGATTGAAACATGATGGGCTAATGAAGGCCCTTCAAAACATGTTTTCACTTAGCAATCCGGTATGCTTCACAAAGAATGGAATGCCTTGTCAAGTCTTAGTGGTCCAAACTTCACACACCAGAGACGAGGATGGATATAGTAGGAATGGCTAAAAAAGATCCTATTGGATGGTGGCAATGGCACGGATCAAATGTTCTAGAGTTGAGAATGCTTGCCATCTACCTTCATTCATAGGTTGCTAGTTCCTTTGCTGAAGAGGAATTGGCCTAACATATGGCTTTATCCACTCTATCATGAGGAATATGCTTACCTCTATATGAGCAAAGAAGTTAGTGGCTGTGTATAGTGTTTTGCAACTTAGGGATTGTCAGATTCCAGAGTACCAACAAAGTCCAGCGTTATGATGTATTAATCCCGAAGATGCTACCTAGGTTGACGAGGATGACGCATATGAGGGACTGCTTCAGATTCCGTTGGATTAGGTAGCCTTTGTGGTTGAGGCTGACAGTGGGAACGACTTGGAGGACTCTGATTTTGATGAAGATTAGGGGCAGCAACATACTTTCTTTGTTCTACTTTTGAGACTTCGACTCTTTTGAGACTTTTGACATATATGATATTATTGTTGAAACTTGCACTCTTTGGCTATTTTGATATTTTATTACTTGCATATTGACAGTGATTCAATAAAATAATATTTATGAATATAAGAAAATTGAAAGCAATTTGAATTAACTATTAGGTTACATCATGTATATTGTATGATGAACAATAAATGATGTTATTATTATAATGCATATGATGAATAATTTATCAATGTTATCATATGCATTTTTGAAATTTCCTATTATATATTAAATTTCCCCTATTTTTTAATATAGTTGTTCCCTCTGCTATCCCTTTCTGCCCCCAAAAATGGCCAAAAAAAACTTGTCCTGTTCCCTTGTCCTGGAAACTTGGGGTAACATAGTTATATAATGAATATGCTGAATGCCTTATCATATAAATTATTGAAATTTTCCATATATTTAAATTTTGTCCTTATATAAATTGCCACCCACTACTGTTTCCCCCCTCCCCAAAGAGGCATCCTGTCCCCAAAACACTGTGGAACATATCTTTGGAAGATAGGGCTGAAATGGTTAGGTTGGTCAAGGAGAGTGAAGCAAAACCTAGAAGTGTACCTCTATGGTCTATATCAGCATATTCCATGTGTCATCTCTTACTGTAAGGGATGTGACGGGAGAGGGCTATAATAGAGGGAAGAGGAAGGTCACTAGTGATGGGTGAAACATAGCATGGATTGTTGATTTGCAACTTGCAAATTACAAGCATGTAAGTATGCCTTTCTGTATTGAGCCTCAAATTTATAATAGAGCATGCCACATAACTAAAGCTCTTTAATGCTCATGCCATCCCATTTCACGTGGCATGTTCTATTATAAATTTGAGGCTTATGCGCAAGCAGATTACATCTCAGCGGGTCTCAAAAACATCAAGTGATGAGGTATTTTGACATGGTATTTCAGTGAATTTTTGGAAACAAGCTTGTATGTAGAAAATATGTCACTAAAAATTGACCGATTGAGATTTGATTAGGTATACACTTGAAGCTGTCCATTCTACCATTCTATCCTTTGATTGCAAAACCTTTTTAGAGGAGGAATGCCCTTGGAAATGTCTTAAACAACAAAGGTCTATGCAATAGGTACTGCAAAACACAATTCCCCTGTTATCACTAGTTTTTGTGAATCTAAGGAAAGAATGGTAGGTGCTTTTATAATGTTGATCCAGGTGCTGTTATAATGTTGATCCAGCTAAAAATTTCAGTGTTTTAACTGCAAAGAAGTATGCTTTAATGGACACAATGCAAGGGTCTTGGATGTACCACATCTTTGAGATTCAGAAGTGGATGAAAATAAGGAAGAGAACACTGGAAAAGGCAGGACGGAAATTACTTATATAATTATATTGAATACCAGAGTCAGCATGAGACTCCAACAGTCTAACCTGTTTCCATTTTAGGAATAAGGTGGTACATGTTAGAGTTTTGGTATCTGTGGGAGCTATCATTGCTACCTGCGATGGTTGTGCTTATCAAATATTGTAAACTCTTTCCTGATGATGTTGTTCTCGTTCTTAAGCCTGTGATTGTAGAATGGCTGCTGAACAGTTATTTCATTCTATGTTGTTGTTGGTCGGGTCTCTCTTATTCTGTATCCTGTCTTTTGTGCTGTTTCTAGCATGCACGATTATATGGTTGTTTCCAGCTCTTGACTTATATCTGCAGTACCTTTCTATGATGTCGTGGTTGCATCTATGGAGTGGCTGTGTTCCATTGTCAGCACTTATGTCTACGTGTCTCTCCACCTCTTTTGCCACCATGTCTCTCCAGCTCATATGTTACTGTGTCTCTCACTTCACTCGAAGGTCCTCACACTTGAATGCTTCAGTTTATGAAGGTGAATTGACACCGTTATGTAACTGTCACCGTCCACGTTAATGGAGATTGAAGAGTAAGTGTTGCCGGGTGTAAAGACTGTTTTGCAAAATAACGCCCAAGTTAAGTGCGACTTGTATGCTCGACGGTCATTCTTGTATATTGATTGAATATTGCTTAAGTGACGGTGATTGTAAGAGGCATGTTCTGGTGGTGATATCAGTGCGAAAATTGTCTTATTTTTAGTAGTCATTCTTGTTGGAATCATTTGCTGTTGCACCAAAAGCTCGAACTATCAATGCCCGATACAAATGCCAGATTTAATCCGATCCACGGGAGGCGGTTAAGCCATGTCACGAATCTCCAAGGAGGTGCTGACCACCAAATCAACAATCTCCCCCTCAGCACCGACTGAGCCTTCAGCACCCACTGAAGGGAGACTCGAACCCGTGACCTACGGCTCTGATACCAATTGTTGGAATCATTTGCCGTTGCACCAAAAGCTCAAACTATCAATGCCCGATACAAATGCCAGATTTAACTCGATCCACGGGAGGCGGTTAAGCCATGTCACGAATCTCCAAGGAGGTGCTGACCACCAAGTCAACAATTCTCAGCGATTATTGCGTGGGATTCCAAGCGTCATCAGTTACATTGTGATTGCGCGAGGAATTCAGAATGGATGAGTAACTGCTGTCGACTATTATTGTAGCATCGTGTTGTATTTTGGAAGGGTTAGAGTCTATGCATATGCGGTCTGAGGTGATTGTTTTCTGGAGATTATGATGACAAGCATTTGATGTATCTATCTTATGATCATTGTGAGGCTATTCTGGGGTCAAAGATAGTCGTATAGTATTACTCAGCTGTATAGCATTCTGAGTATTATGATCGTGTGATAAGTGTTATATGTTCTGTGATTCAAAAGGTGAAAACATATGTGCTGTAGATGTCTAATATCATAAGGACATACTCTCAGTGATTCTTATGTGATATCAGTCTGTTGAAGAAGTCATTTTTCCGTATAAGCTTGTGAAGCTTTGTATTGAATCTCTTGATTTTAATAAAGAATCAATTTTGAGTGTGGCTGGGTTTTTCCCCTCAGGCTGGAGGGTTTTCCTAGGATAAATATTGAGTGCTGATTTGATCTTGTGTTTTTTAAAGTTCTGATTATTTCTCTTACAGTATTCTGCTTCTAAATTTAACAGTACAGACCCTGCAAGTGAGAATCAAGGATCCATTTATGAAATGTACATGTACCCTTTTGAGTCAATTACAAAGCCAATATAAGCAATAAATTCTTTGTTTGAATAAAACATTTCTTGGGAGTGTTGCATTGAGCTGATGCTTCTGAATAAGGTCAAGCAAAGCATGGATAAGTTGAAGATGAACTTCATAGGTGGTTCTGAAAAGTTTTTTTTGTTACCGAGGTAAATGACAATGGACAATGAAAGGTAATTGCTGCAAGAGTTATTATCTGCATCAATAGGGAAGGAGCATTAGTGAGTTTAAAGGCATCACCAGCATCTCAAAGAGTCTGAATTATATTTGAAGGCTGTTTCTAATGTATTGGTGGATTGCACAGGAACTTGATGGTAGCTTAAGGCTATGAAAATCTTTGTGAAATACTAGTCCACTTATAGTTGGTCAAGAAAGAGTTAAATTTAGGGAGAGATGCCTGTCTTTTATTATTTTACCAAGGGCAATGTAATTATTGTGTAACCACTGGTCATTTTCTTAGGGAATAATCAATTGGGGAAGCAAGAAGCAGATTTAAGAGGCCCAATCTGGCCTTGATTATTCCACTGCAAATTTTCATTTCTAATTCTAGTCTTGTTCATAGGAGTCCTATTGGGAGTTCAACTAGATAGGTCTGTTTAGATTAAATGCAATGGAATGTTGAGTGGATTTAAGATGAGGGAAATCCTTGTCTCTCCTTAACAAATCAAAGCTTTGCCATTTTTCAAATAATTTAACAAATTTGATTTTAGTCTGGGAGACATCACAAAGGGAAAATTGTTCAGTAGTGTTTATGCTCGGTCAAAGATTCATTTTGCTGATGAATAACTAATTGTACAAGCTATCCTTGCATAGTTGCATGTTTTGTGACAGTCTTTATTACTGACGTGTATCATGTTAGTATAGTTTGCTAGTGTAATTTTTGTGCAGTAGTCTATTGGTGTTAGTTGAAAGGCTCAATTTTTAATCTAAAAGCTTCTATGGAAAAATAAATCCTTCATTTTCACAACAAACATGGTTAAGAAGGGCCATGCTATCATTTGTGTATCACTTGTTATTCTTGCATAGTTGTATGTGCTGTGGCAATTTTTATTATTGACATGTCTTATCATGTTATTATAGCTTGCTGAGAAAAAATTACAGTAGTCTATTGTTAAGATACACCATATTTGTGTATCTTAAAGTTAGGATATTGTGTTGTACCCTGAGCCACACATAAGCATTTTAGGTTTGGCAGAGCCCTTCCAGACTTAGTTTTGTTGAACATATATGTTTTATTTCAAGATATGGTCATAGCCTTGGTTGACATCATCTGAGTTTTTACCTTAGACACTCCAAATTTTTTGTCTTTGTTACACAACCTTATAATAACAATGTGTGTAAAAATGAACGTGAAGGAGCGTTGTTGCTGCAAGTTGAATTTTATTCCCTCCATTATGTGTTATCAACAAAACAGGTTAACCAAGTTGCTTTTGCACAGTACCTTTGAGAGATTTATTGGTTGGAAGGCATCTTAACTGTGGTTGCTTATTTACATTAATCTTTTGCCTCTTTCTTATCTCTTGTTGTATCCCCTACATTATGTGTTACCAACAAGAGGGTTAACCAAGTCGCTTTTGCTAAGCACCTTTGAGAGCTTTATAGGTTGAAGGTATCTTAACTGTTGTTATCCCCCTGAATCTTGTGCCTCTTTCATATCTCTTGCTCTATGGAATTACTTTGATACTTATTATGGCATATTTCTAAATTTCTTTATTGCATCCAAGCTCAGGGAGTAATTTCCTCAACTTTGATAACTCATACAAGCTCTCTTGTAGAGATTAGCTCTTCATTGTATTAAAAAAATTATCATGAAAATTGTGTATCTTGGAAGCTGCGACTCTTGAAGAAACACACATCTTCTTTTAGAGGTTGTGCATACGCAAAAGACGAAATACTTATATATATTTTTTCATACAAAAGTATTTCTTTTAAGAAGTCCTAGATAAGCATTATTTTTCCAATTCATGAAGCTTGGTGAACATATTTCAGCTGTTTATTTTACAGCAGCCTTTATTCAAAATTGTAGCCTTATTCAGAGCCTCCAGAAATTCTATACCCAAAGTTGGTATCCCTATATTTTCACATGGGGGCCATATTCCAATATCTTGGCATTGTAGAGTCTCTAAAGGTTTTAATGGGGCTGCCATATCCATTCCTGCCAGAAACCTCCTAAACTGCCAAAATTAAGACTAATGTTACTTGTCATTTGTCAGCCTGGAACCATGGAGGTGCCATTTGATTGCTTTTTTTGATATTTAGCAGTGCAAAGTCTATTATTTGGAGCCTTCTAGATTGTTGTGACCTTGAAAATTGTAGCAGGTTTTCAAAGATGCAACTGCCATCTTCTTGGACCTATTTGTAGTTGCATATGATACATTTTTACACATCATTGAATCCATTAGCAGTGGCAGCAAGAATGTTCCTACCTAATGGCTTTCTCTTGGGCCCGTGTGGACCACTTCTATTGGAAAAGCAACACGTGTTACTCTTTCTTATGAGGTGCAGTTACTATGATGTTGGCTGTGCTATTCTTTGCCGCTTTGAATCTGTAGGGGAGGGGTTTGAGCAACATTATCCTGTTTTGAGTTTTGGTTACCATCTAGTGGTTTGCATGCCCTTCGGAGGAGCTAGACGTAGCCTCTTGAAGTTCCATGGAGTTGCAGTTACTTCTTTGGCGTCGCACATTGCTGCATGAGAATCATTGGCCATTTAGAGGTAATTCAAACTGCAAAGATTCAATCCTTTTACTGATTCATGAATATTTGGTTCAGGGATCCTCCTCTCTTTTGGCATTTGATTTGTTGGAAGATTAATTAGAGCATCCAATGAGTGAGGTTCCAATTATTGTTTCAAATAATGGTAACTTGAAACTATCTTTGGTACCTTTTATGATGACTTCTCTGAAAGGTTCGTGATAAGAGACTTGTGTAAGAGTTTGGTATCGCATGGTTAGGGTTGTGAGTTTGAAATTCTCTCCCTGCTTTTCAATTGATTTTGGCACAAGGGGCTAAGAATGGTCATATGGCTATTTGCAAGCTTAAGAGGAGGTCATTTTTGTTGCTTGTTTACTTATTGAAGAGTCCCATGGCAAGAAGACTCAGTGAAAGCTATGGCTGAAGAATACATTGAAGAACCAAACATGGGAGTTAATGTGCTTTGCACCAGGTATGAACCTTGTTGGAATCATGTGGGTCTACAAAACCAAGTTATTTTTGAATGGTACTATTGTTTCTTAAAAATGAAGGCATCAACCACATTGAGACCTTTGCTCTTATAAGACATTTTTGACATTGATTGTATGAAGATGCTATTTGCTGTCACCTTGAAAGAGCTGGTAGTAAAAAGCTACCAGAAGCCAAGATTCTCTTGTTGCTAGTACTTAAAAGAACTAAGAGACACCTTAATTGTTGCCTTAAGGTAGGAAAGTGCAATTAGTGCTGCTAATGGGCTGACTGCTGAATGAAAATGCAGCCTATGCAACTACAAATGAAATATAAAAAGGATGCTCGTGTTTTTGAAAATCAGATTCTGCTGACAGTCTGCCATTTGGGGCCCTCAATTTGAATGCATCTTGGAGGCTTCAAATGATAGACATGGCAATAAAAATAAATATTTAAAGGGCAATTTTTTGTGACCCCTCAGTTGCAGCTTAATGGGTACATGAGTCAGCTCTGAGGAGCTATTGTTAAAGAGATTAAAATATAGTGTATGAGAACAAAATGTAAAATTGTTGACCTTATCAAGTCCTGAGCCCTTTTGTAAGTGTGATGCGGATCCCATTTTCACGATAAGAAGCTGTTTTTGGCATTTATTGTTCGTGTCTGCCAAAGAAAAATAAGTAGGCTTTGTATGCCCGTTAAATTTTAACTTTCTGTGATGACATCTGAAGAACCATAGTTGCAACAGGCAATCTTTTAGTTCTTGATTGCCGTGTGGTCTTTTCTTTTAGCTCAATTAAATGGATCTGTTTATATTGGGAATGGGCCCACAAAAAATCTCCTCAGTTGAGAAACCAACTTCATACAATAATGTATCACCAATGATGGGAATTCAACTTTTCTGCCATTTCACACAAGGTATCTGTATGCAATGGAAGGGCATGCTTTCTTGGTTTTGAAGCTGTATAATTGTGGATGCAAGTCTTTTTCCTACTGCTAGATCATATCCTGTAGGATACAAGTTGTATTATCTGTTAGGTGGAAGATTGTTGCCAGAGTTCTTAACCATCTAAATATTATTTTCTTCTCCATATTGAAGATGAGATTTAAACTGTAGGAGACACCTACACATCTGCTGGTGATGAATAAAGTACTTCAATTGTTTAGTTAGGAGCTGCACTTGTATCTGTATGTGGCTAAGAACTATAGGCTAAAATGTGATTGCCATGTAATAAAGTAATGGGTAGCTTTGTGCTATGAGAAAGAAAAAAATATAATGGCGTCCACAAATGGACAACCAAGGGGGCTCAAGATTATACCAATATATGATAGGACGATAAGTTTGGCATAGATATGCAGGTGTGAAATTACTTGGCATTTATTTCTTCAGCTAACTATAGCTGCCTGTGTGCTTTATTTGATAAGCTTCAAAGACATTCACAACCTTCGTAATACTTATAACATGAAAGGATGGGAATGAAATATCAATCAATGGGAGTCTAAACTAGAGCAGGACTAGATGATATCCAGTAAATAAGTTTTGGTTTGTATGGGATTTCAGTATTTGCTTCTATGGGAGGCTTCAATTTCTTAATGCCACAAAGAGATCATGTGATAATTGCTATTTTGCATTGTAAATTATGTTCAGAGATGAACTTTATTTTTAATTCTCCAGGATGCTTTCTTCCTGTGTAGGTTGAAGATAGCAGTACCTAGAGCTGGTTGATCATCGCAAGCCAAAGGATAGCATAAGATACTGTCAACCGTGTATACATTTGCAGTGTATAATTGTAGTTTGAAGTTTGGACAAGTTTAAGGAGACATGCTTTGAATCTGCAGTCCTGGGCCTTAGCAAAAGCAACATAAAGCTGATTATTTGCTTTAGGTCCTACATTTTCTATATCAAACTGAAGCCATATTTGAAGCTTACGATTATGGATATTTCTAGGTGTCAAGCAACCTAAATTGGAACTAGAAATTCCTAGGATAACTACTTTGACTTGTATGTATGAAATACAAACTTTCATTTACCTTCTTATTGTTGGATCTTGGCTGTACATGATTTAGGTACACATGGCATTTTTTTTTTTCTTGGATTAACCCCTTAATATGCAATAAATGCTGTCATAGTGGTGTCCTAATTTTTAAACATGATGCATTGAATTTTCTCAATGCACTTTCTGACATGAAGATTTTTTATATTTGTATCTACTCCGTGTCAACTTATAGGTAATACTAAGACAGATATATCAATCTAATTAGAATGATATAAAAACAATAGAGAAAATAAGTAGTGAAGTAATCTGCAAATCACCAAGGAGATCAATGTCCCTTTTAAGCACACGGGCATAAAGAGATAAAATTAAAAGGCTCAAGAAGTATAAAAAGGATAGGCTATAGGCTATATCCATCATGTTAGGAGTATCTATTGTGGGTCAGGAAAACAGAATAATAGCATGAAATCCTATGCTACCAACGAAAACCATAATCATGAGTATCTATGCTAACAATGAAAACCATAATCATGCTAAAACCTAATCTAACCATTGAAATTATCAAAATGAAATGCATAAACGAAATAAACAAACTCAAAATTTATGCATTCACTTCACATTATTCCATTGTTCTTTTTCCTCTATTATAATGTGGCTCTCAAATTGCAAAGTGCACAGATACAGCAAAGGATAATGATATGATGATATGATAATGGCGAGGATATTCGAAAGAGCATGGTTGTCAAAAATGAGGATTGTGGCCTCAATTTATAAATTGATTGAACGGATAGGATTGATTGATGATCAATGGCCCCGATCACATGAGAGGGTTAGTTAAGTGGAAGCGAATGAGAAAGTGCCATTTGCAATTGGAGAGGGAAATAGAAATTGGGGGGAGTGAAAAGTGGAGAGGAGGTGAGTGAGGTAAATGGAAGGAAAATTAGTGACATGGAGTTAGAAGTTTATTCACCCACATGATAGGTAATTAATCAATTAAATAGAGCAATTTATTTAGTTGTGAGTTATAAGAAGGGATTAACAAATACGTTGGGGAGTAAAAAGTGGAGAGGAGGTGGAGTGAAAATTGGAGAGGAGGTGAGTGAGGTAAATGGAAGGAAACTTAATGACATGAAGTTAGAATTAATAATTAAAATAATCATCTACATGTTAGGTAATTAATCAATTAAATAGAGCAATCTATTTAATAAGGGATAAATAAATATTTAGTTATTTAAGAGGGGACATTAGGATAGGGGGCGAAATAATTAAATAATTATTTGTCCTAGTATACAAAGATCAAATAATTGACAAAATTATTTATTCAGACTATTGACAAAGTGATCCGGGCCAAATTGACATGGGATGGTCAAATCAGAAGACATAATTAATAATTAATTAAATAATTCAATCGATTTAATTAATGAAAGGAGGACATGATATTGACGAATGATAAAAGACAAAACAACCAACATAGAAGACATGTTGATAAAAAATGTAGCCACAGGCAGGGGTGACTGATTCTTAAGAAGTGTTAATACAGTATTTGCACTTAAGAATAACCTTCCAAAGAAAAAAATGGGACATGCATGTGAAGAGTAGTTGGTCTTTGTTTTCTTCTAAGGTAAAGAGCTAAGCCTGTGATTCATCCATGGAGAATGTGGCAGGTAGTCCCTGTCAACTATTCAGTTGGAGCTTTATGACTAGAGCATCCTAGTCCATGTGATCAATGCCATTGGAGGTAGTTTGCCTTAATGGCAGGGACATAAAAAACTAATAAAGGGGTTTTAACCTATGCATGTCTATGAGACGTTACACCTACGAAGCCTAGTCTAAGTACATAGAAAGCCCCTATGGAAGCCCATAGTTGCTCCACTAATGCTACAATCAAAGAAATCTATTGGAGCTAGCAGAAATTTTTTATGGATAAATGGTCAATGTAGATACCGACTACATGCACGAGCATATGTATTTTGAAATGTTGATGTCTCACCCTGTTATTCCAATGATGCACATCTATAAAAAAAAATGCAATTGAAACAATGCATTCATATCTATAAATAACAAAGAATTATTAGTGGGACTACATCTAATTACACGATTCATGTTGTCTGCAACAATCCGCCATATGGATATGATATATATAAATGAATAGAGTATGACAACAATAACCAAAACAAGAAGCAAGTAAATGCCTCGAAAATCCAAGCGGTTTGTCAAAGATGACTACATTGATAGTAAATAAAAGTTGCTTCTCTTATTCACAGTAGTGTGTCATACTTTCATTACTAACCTGTAGAGTTGAATGATGAGTTTGAATTGGACTCGGCATCATGGATGCTATATTGAGAGGAATTGCCTGTTCATGTTGGATTTTCCACTTGAGAATATTGTTTTTCAATATTTCACTCAAAGCATATTATACACATCCAAGGATAGGATCCCATGCAAATGGACATTAAAAATAGTGGGCTTGATAATATCAGATACAGTACTATTCTACTTAGAACATGGGAAACATAAAGATGAATACCCTTATTTGGAATGGAAACCCATTAGGATCAAGGGCCAATGAACTGCATTTCCAAGTGAATAGATGTTTCTGTAATCATCACTACTTGTCTGGAATGGATCTCCATGATATCGTGAAGGCCAAGATCTCGATTCAGCAGAAATTTTCTAGTTATTTAATGTAGCAAAACAATGTGGAGCATGAAATTGTTAATTGTGAGAAGTAGATAATGGACCCGCAGTATATACAAAAGGGAAAAGCTGGATTAGAACCTGGAAGAAGCGAATTCTTAACATATCAATAATATTTGACAATCTGCTCAGTCTCATTAATATATTTTTAGTAAAATGCAAACTGAAATTGACCAAAAATATGAATGTGTACTTTTATTGGCATTGGTCACACTTTGGTGTGGATTATCATCTTGCCAAGAAAAAGGAACTCAGGACAAGCTCAATTACTGGTGAAAAATAGGGATTCCAGCCAATCCAAACAGACAATTGGAAGCTCTTTAAACAAACAACTTGGCAGAAAATTAGTCAATTATGACTAGTTTATGTCTTGCTCATCTCTGCTAATGTTTGGTATATATTATTGTAACTAATTGATTTCAGTTATTTTTTTGCAACTTTACCATTTGCTATATTATTATATACCTATAAATTATAACCGTGTAATCAACATTTTCCACTAAAATGCAATATCACATATGATTAGTTCCATGACTAATAATAATATTATTATAACATACGATGCGTGAACTCATGAGGTTCATTCAAGCCGCTTTTTTTTACCGAAGTGGTTTAGAGAGGGCTGTTACTGGTTCCTCACCTTTAAATAGAATCAAGAAACTAATATAAAATGACACTTCAAGTAGAGGTATTTCATGCCAAAGAAATTGTGAGACATATATAATTAGTTGTCTTGTTAAACATCTCTATAAATACCAACGACATCTATGCCTCTTAATGCATATGAACATTAAATTTCTATTCTAAACAGCTTCTAACATACTAACAATTGAAAACTACCTTCTACTTAAGTGACTAGTAAGTCATATTTGGCCAAGGGAGTATACCCAGTGTAGAAAGGAAATAAAATGACAGGGTTCTAGGGGGCAGTAGAAGTTGAATTTTGGTGGGGCGTCAAATTCAGGGTTGAAGTAGGTGTTGCACGATAGCATAGGAGAGTACATAGAAGTAAATACATATAGTAACAAATTGGAGAGAATAAGGGTGTAGTGCTCAACTCAAACCTCAACAATAGAATACAAAGTACATACATACTGTGGATGTCAGATTACAAAATGGGAGCAATGCTCAACCATGACCGTAAAACAAAACTCAAACATATTATTGGGCCATACCAATCAAAACTTCAGGAAAAATGCATCTATATTGTTGCCCACTAAGTGATGACTAAAGTTGAACAAACAAATTGAAGACACAACCAAGAGGGGAAACACAATACTAGATACAATAGACTTCCCAGAGAGAAGGGGGGGATACCACCACAAGATAGACTATTTAAATTTTTTAAATTTGAGTGCAATTAATGTCAAGCCAACGAAGAAGTGTAGTGTCATTCTCTTATCTGCTCCTAAGAAGAGGTCCTCATTATGGGCATAAGACATTCATTGCAGGGTAGTCATCATATATAACACATGACTTGAAAATGGTCCATGCTTCTATCATCTTCTCTTCACACCCCTCTCTGCTAAAGTAAAAAATGACACCTAGAGAGCATGAAATTGATTAAGAGCTACACATCATAGAAGAATTACATTAAGACCTACAAGTGGCAACGAGGCACATGGTTATCATGTTTCATAATGGAAAATTGGTGTTAACAATTGGCTTTACAATGAGCTTGTTGGCAAATGGTTTGTTGACAAGGTCAATGTGTATGTAGGATGTTTGCAATTAGTGGTATAAAGGTACATAGTGCAATGCCAACAATATGAGCTTTTGTGCCTTTGTTGAAGGTGGTCCTTGTGTTAGGTGATTGGGTCTATGGGCATGATGTTGAGCTCTGGAAGATGAAACCTCTAGGTAGTTGTGGTGATTATGTTTCTCATTGTCATGTGTTGGGTAGGGAATTTTTTGTGACTATTGTTAGTGTAGACCTTAATATATGGAAGCTCTTGTGTTTAATGACAATGTTATGATTTGCCCTATTCTAGATGCATATTTTTTGGTTTCATGATATGTTTTTTTTCTAGTATGCTCAAGCCACTTCCCTTTTGGGTTCCATCGAGATTGATATTGATCGCCTACCCCCCTTTCAGTTTTCTTTGGACGCTCCGACTCATCTTCTCCCCTCTAGACAGGAGTTGAATGAGCATGTCAGACTTGACATCTACAGGTAGTACATCATCTCGACTTGGACCAACCCTAGTGGGGGCTTACGATCGAGGATGGCTTTTTATGCTGAGCACTTCTTACACATCCAAGATGGGATCATCGTTTGACCCATATATTTATCACAGTGTTGGTGCCATGCTCTTCAGATTGCACTGGGATCTTTCAGAGTCAACTCTCACCGCCTGCGAGCACAGATTGATCATCACATTGACAAAGAGGATCACATTTGCAGTTTATGCACATTGTCTGAGATTGAGATTGAGGCACATTTCATTTTCTGCTGCCCTATATACTATGAGATTAGAGGGAGATTCTATTGCTTATTCAGAGAATGCAGCTCCTCGACTTCCTTCTTTTGTTACTTTGACCAGAGATGTCTGGCACTCTATTTACGGTTGACGGTGCGACTCCGTGACTATACCCTGCAACTTCTATTTCCCTAGAAGCAGGTCACCGAACAACTCATTACGGATTTCTTCTCGCCCTCGCCCCTGGCTCGCGGTGTGAAGTGGCCCTCATGTGCCTCCACCATCGGTCACTCTAGATCCGTGAGACCTCGCAGTGCTTCTACCCATCAGCGGCAGACCACCAATAGATCACGACGACAGATTCATACCCATATTCTTCCGGGTCACTATCCTTCTATGTTGGATTTCTTTTCGCTCGGGAAGGACCCGTAGTCCTTGCCTTGGTGGTTCTTTGTTCTCTACTTCTTCTTGTTTGGTTCCTTGTTCTTTTAGCATGTTCCCTTGACCACTGTTTGGTGGTCTGCTGGTTTCTTGCTACTTTGGCTGTATGGTTCCTATCCCATAGACCCTTGTTGGTCTTCCATTGGACATTAATAAATTTATCTTATCTTATCTTATCTTATGTTGGGTTTGCAAAGTGAAAGTTTAATGGTGATTTTTTGTAATGATATTAAAGCGGTGAAACTATTATTTGATATATATGGTACTAAGTTGCAGTTGGCATTGGGCTCCTTAATAGAATGCCGATGATATAATAAAAAAAGTCATGTTTGGGTGTTAAAAACTCCTAAATAGGTTTGAACATTGCGCTTTTGAATTGTTTTCTATTCATGTTCCACACTCTTAGCTTGCAACATTGCTACGTTGAAAGCCCAATTTAGTGTCCACTTTTAGTTAAAATATGCCTATGCTCTTTTGATTCCTTATGGTAACTTCTTTATGTAATGTAGTTGAATCACTTAGTTGATGCTAAACAAATTTTCTCTATAAAATTTGTGAGGAAGCTTATATGGGACACATAGCAACTTGTGTTAATATTTACATTATTATGTATTAGTACATTACAAGAAATATTGAAATGCATACTATATTTTATGATAGGATCTATTTTAAATTTTAAATATCATGGGTGATAAATTTGATTTTGAAATATGTGTTGAAGCTTATGTGTTGTGTTTATTAGACGTGTCATGCAAAGACTTATTTTATGAAAAACATTAGAGAATTGTTAAAGCTATGCCAAACCCAATAGAATAAATCAAAATACTAGATTGTTGGACAACAACAATTGACATATTGTTGTGTAAATAAAATAAATCACACAAGAGAAGATGCATACAAAACATGTATTTTATTGATGAAAAAACTCTAGCATAGACTTTTATTTTTCACTATCTTCTAATGTGACATCCAACATTACATTTTAGTACCCCTTCCTCATCCATTTCCACCACTAATTAAGTAAATAGCTCATGTTGCTTAGTTAATTAGGTTAGTTCCTATCAATTTATTGTAAATCAATCAATCTCATTTTCTAAATTTTTTAATTAAAGTCCATTTTGTGAGAAAATAAGATTGTTTTAATGATATTACAAATTCATGAACTTATATGGATATTTTTGATTCAGGTAAATACATGTTTTGAATGGGCCCTGAAACCCTAAACAAAGTGGTCACTAAAGATATTCAAAGTAGCCCTCATAAACAAGATGGAACAAGACCAAGACGAGGGTTTTACAATAGGCACCCACAACTTGGATGAAGCAACACATGAAACAACCTTCATGCACACCCAAGTTAAAGAAAAATCCAAAACTAGGATTTTCCTTTAGGACCCTTCTAATGATTTTTTTATTTTAATTTTAAAACCCAAGCAATCCAAGACAAAATCTAAGATTTACCCTTGCCTCCCTTCTTCTGGGAGCGGAGAGTCATATCAAATTGTAGAAGGGAGTTTTTATGATGTTTACCAATAACTGGGGTCCATCCCTCCTCTACCAAAGAAGCCTTCTCCTGCCAGTCTTGAGAGGAAGGTGTAATGCCCCGCCAAGAAACCCTTGGCTCAAGGACATTATACTCATTAATTCATACACAATATATATTTTTTTCAATAAAGTAGCATAACATAATCTAATTTGATCTATTTAATGTTACTAGAAGTCAAGAGAATAAAGAGATTATACTACTTGTCTTGCTCAATTAACAAATAATTATTTTGGCATACTTGAATATTGCTAACTTTCTTTTACATGATGACCACCATGTCCAATACCTGTAACTACACACATGTCTAAACAACTAGATGCAAACATTAGATATATTCCATCACAAATAAATGCTTTATTGATAGCTAGCTATGAGAATCATTATTAAGAAGAAGTGAAATCATTGCATTAGAAACTTAAAGACAAGCTCTAAGGGACTCGACCTAAGCCTCGGGGGCTCATCATCGATGGCCTTGCCTACGTTCATGCTCAGAGACTTCATAGTTCGACTAGATCCCCATTCTAGACTATCTATTTATAAAATCAAGAAAGCGGGTACACAACCCTTTCTAGGGTCTTGTTCCCCAGACAATTTTCTCTTCGGCTACCACCCACTTAGGTGGAACAGGGACAAAGTCCTAGACTTAAAATTGATAACTTGATACTAATTCCATAACTCAAAAACAAAGTTTAACTCACACTAATATAGTATTCATGAAACCTCCTTAATTATAGTATTTACTAAAGTGCCTTCCAAGCGAACAGAGGAATGAAATACAACCAAATCTTAAGATAATCATAATTTAGTACATTAAAATCATCATCATGATTAACATCATTAAATTAGGATAATCATTATAAACATCACAATCCCTAAGTACATGTACAATCCCATGAAAACATGACATACGCCCAATACCTCCTCTATTCCTAATGATCAACCTAGTTATGATGAAATGAAATCAAATGAATAACAAGTTATCCACAATTAGACTAAGAATGAATATGAGAACCAAGCACATGTCTACAAGTGCACAACCATAACCATAGGCATCTATGAGAAGGAATGAACAATATACAATTGCCAATTCAAACTTGTAACAATTTCTATTAATGTATAATTCAAGTACAAATACAAATATACACAACCATGTAACCTCACATAAGCATATAGTGTAGTATTATAATTACCTTAAGGCACCATCTTCATCTTCTAAACACAACACATTAATACATCATCTCAATTAAACTATTGTAACTTAAGTATTCTTAATTGGTTATTTTATGATTCATTCTAATCTTAATAATATAAAACATATTTGTTATAGATTCCTATAGACATCTTTATATTCAACTTCAATAAAATTTACCTCTACAAAAGTTCAGTTTTTAACTAACTATTCACACTAATACACCATTTCACCTTCTAGAACTACATGACAATTGAATAAGATTCTAGATAATGATTAAAGTTTTATCCAAGTCTATTTAATATTTCATTGTTTTATTTTCAAATAATAATAAGATTTCTTAAGCAATATTGATCTAGGAACTTAATTTTAGAAAATAAATATAAGTAATATTAAATCATACTCAAAATAAATAAAAATAGTTTTTCTAACTATTTATTTATAACCAACTAATATTCTAAAGAAATTTTCAATTTAATATAATTTTAACTAAATCACAACCATAAAATTATTTATGTACATAACAGGTCAAAGATTCTAAATAGGAAGAGACACAATAATTTTTATTTTAATAAAATTCATCAAATCAAATTAAATCTATAACTTTCTTTATAATCCTTTTTTTAAAGAGAACTTAGATTAAAACATGATTACCAAAAAAACTAAGAATCTAAAATAAGGGAAGTATTGATCCCTTACAATCTTTCCTAAGAATTCTTACAGTTCAAAACTAAATAGATTCATAATAAATTCAATAAATTTCATTATTGAACAAAGCGGTTATAACAGAGGGAAATTTTTTGACGTAAGAATGGTCTACTCCCTCTCGCTGACCGCTCATTTATAAATATGATTTTCGGTCATCACAAATTGAAATGTATGGAGGACTGCACTGGATAATCACATCATATGTTGGTCTATGTAAAAAAAGTTGAAGTCTGGCTGGAGACCAGATTGGAAATATTTAAAGCACTTGATATGGTACTGTGTTAAATGTCTCTTTCCTAAAAATAAAATAAAAATAAGAAAACAAACCATAGTTGTAGTGCAACCAACAACATTTATAAAAATAAACACAATGCTTAAATCAAGAAGCATATACACCAATCACACAGAAAACTTATAGCCATAATATTATCCAAGAAGATAATAAAATAAATCACATAGAAAATTTATAGCCATAATATTGCATACCTCTTAACTATGCAAATAACTCCGTAAAGATGATACGAAATACCAAATCTGAAGTTTCCCTAAAATTTAGCAAACTAAAAAAAACCACCAATCAATTCACAGCATGATCCATATTCAACTGCAATCCCAATTCAGATTCCTCTTACAAAAAATAAAAATAAAAATAAAGTTTTTTTCTTTTTTTTCCCACATTCATTCTTTTGGCAGCCTCTTATATATCCAAGATCTCCCAACCGCCATGCTTCCTCTCACCTCTTACTAGAAAATCCAATTAATTATTCTATCTCCGCTTAATCAAAATGGTTTTTTTTTTCTCCATGCCATTATATATCTTCCTTTAAAACCCTCTCCATTAACTCCTACGTAGGCTTTTTTTAAAGTTAGTTATGATGCCTTATAGAATAAGGAATAAGATTTTTTAATTTAGTTAGTTTCTTTTTTTTGTTAGAAAGGAAGCTTTTCTCTTTTTATAATTGTAAAACTTATTTTATAGAAAGTAGTAATTTGTTTAGAGGTTTTTATAAAAAGAATATAACAAAATAAATAAAATATTTATTTATAAGGTTAAGTAATTTGAAATATGTAAATACTTTTTGAAATATTATATAAATATATATTATTTTTAATAACATATTTTAACATAAGAATAATAAGGATTTATTTTTTTATTTTTAATAAAATGTTTATTTTGTTTCTTCTAGATTTAGAAAGACAAATAATAAATAAATGAAATTGCATCGTTTGTAATTTATAACATATTTAACACATAACATTAACATACTAACTAAACTATATATTTATAAAAGTCATAATCACATATATTATTAACATATTTAGGTATTTGTGTAGACTATCATAGGTCTAGAAACTTGAACTAACAATTTAGTAGAAGAGATGAAAGGTTTACTCACCATAATAGTTCCCTACTGACTCTAAACTAGAGAGGCACTACATCCTTCCCCCCTTAAGACTTGACTTACTCCTGAAAGTCACAAAAGCTAAAATGAAAAGATGCCACACATTAATCAAATCACAATAGGTCAAAGTTAACTATTTACTTAGATCTGGATTACGACATAAAATAACCATCAACAAAAGATATGGCATAATACAAATATATATTAATAAAAGGGTACATTATTTTATACTGGTACAACAACAAATGTGCACTAATTCATACAATATCACTTAATTATACCATCATTTCATGGATTAGTAAGGTAAACAACTTGAGTCACAAAAGGTCAAATTTTTTAAATATTATCCTTTCTCTCTAATGCAATTTCTATTTCTTTTCAAATTTCACAAGCCATTTAGCAATCAAAACACATAAAACATGGTGTTATCTAATAAGACATGATGATACAATTATATCTCTATAATGCAAAATGAATAAAGTAGATGTGCATCCTACACACATGCTAGTCCACAACACCAAGATTACACACCATAAGGCTCAGGAGCGGTTGCCTCTCTGGACAAGCTCTCACTCCATTGTACAATACCAATCTCATCCATATCAGGAATCCATAAACCATAATCCATAATCAATACCTCACATAGTGGTTTGATGGTGTCTTGGGCCATTGACACGAAGGCCCTTCATACAAGTCCACGTGTCATATCCCTTGTTTGTGTAAGGTGGTTAGCCTCCAAAGAATAGACACCACACATAGGAAGGTAGTGGATACTAGCTACATAATAGCCTCACATACCCTCATCCTCAAGGGTTCCCTGTGTCTACTTCCTCGTATACACTCACTAAGTCCGCCTCATGCATCTTTAGTGAGGAATCACAACACAGCACAAGACCAACATTAGAAAATTCCAAAGGAAGATAGTTTAGCCACCAAAGTTCATAAATAATAGAAATAGAATTATCAATCTCAACAATAGGATAAGAAGAATCCAAGATATTACAACAATAAATTACACCCAAGATAAAATTCATAAGTCCTGGCTAAACTATCGTAGGAAAATATGAGAAAATTATTGGTCTACATAAACAAAGATAAAAAATCACCATAAATTGCACATCACATCACTGTGTGACTATATCTAGTCACCTCACGAGGAAGGAGGGAATAACGTCTAGCTATCACAATAGCCCTTCATGTGGTTGGACCTGGGCAACACTACCCACATGGCATAGCGGGTTCACCTTGGCAACGCCCCTACATCGGATGGTGCAGAATAAGCATGCCAACACACCCAACATGACCATACACCAAGTGGAGTAAGCATACTCTGGTCGTATGTCGCATGGTAGTGTTCCTCGTGGAGTAGGCACACACAGGACACACCCCGCATAACGATGTCTTTCATAGATCATCGTCGTAGCCAGAGGTATACATGGCTAGGGCCCACCCATATGCCTACCACGTCTACAAAACCGAGCATCCATGGGTGCCCCTCTACAAGCATGCAAGCATCACCAATTCACTCTGCATCAAGTAGGAAACAAATACATACATATGCTGCACCTTCACGTAATTATGTACATGGCATCGTGTTCTCGAGCTCGGCTCGCTATCATCAGCAACACGACATCCTCACCTCACACTATGTCGGAACATTAGTGGGGTGTGGCATCATATTCATTACATCATGTCAGAACACGTGCGAATACGGTATCCATCACATCATGGGCTAAAATAATCTCCCTCCACATGTTGGACCACATGTACATATCCATAAATCATATATCTTCTCATAGAGGCTCATATCAAGTACTGGTATTGTGCTCAAGAACTGTGAAAA
Organism: Chamaecyparis obtusa; assembly: GCA_027943335.1. Taxonomy (NCBI): domain Eukaryota; kingdom Viridiplantae; phylum Streptophyta; class Pinopsida; order Cupressales; family Cupressaceae; genus Chamaecyparis; species Chamaecyparis obtusa. Next base: position 1,153,628 of record BSBK01008459.1, read on the forward strand.
TTAGAATAAACACTTATGAACCACATGTATAGGTTCATCATAAGGGGAAGCATTGATTACTCTTTTCCCTCGAGTAGTGGAAGTTAAGGTCACTTCACGCCGCCATTTTATGTACGCCACATAACTACTCGAGGAAATGGTGCCACTACTACCCTTCCACATACCAACACTCATGGGTTGGCACTCAGTAGGGTGACAAACAAGAAAGCAACACATGAGTGGTATGGCTCTCCCATACCCTTATCCAAAACATAACTTCCGTGGACGGGCACTTATATTGCACCACTCCATGGCACTCAAATAATTACTGGTTATACACAACACCCAACATAAGCAATGGCACTAGTTTTATCGCATTTACAAGGAAGTACACAATAACATCATATATTATCCATATATTCCAATTTTTATTTTATTTTATTTTCACAATTCACATTTTTTTTCTACCTGGTACAAAATACCAATGACATAATCACATTTCACCTCCTCATGGGCATATGCCAATATCCAACGTACACATATCAATCTCTGCCATTCACATAATATGAGACAATGACATCTATTTTCAAGATGGCTTAAACTTATATAAAATAAGGCAAAAAGAACAATGATACATTATATTTCTTCAAGAGTCATCGAATCAATACATATTTGTTTTAATTAAGGGACGGAAACAATAAACTTGTACTACATACATTTATTAGTCACATAATAAATTCACAACTAATCATTATAAACCATTATGGGTATTTATTTTTCACCCAATCAGGGACACCAAGAGTGGACCAAGTATCACCTTTTCAAATAAATGAATTAGCTAGGTACTTTCATTACACATAATAAATCCCTCCAATAAAGACACAACAACCCATATAGACATTTCAAGACACTAGTATTCACTAAAATAATGACTTCAATACCGATAAGGAAATACATTGAAGTCTTAATTTCCTAATATTGCAATTTGGGGAGGATAATCACATCATTACTAGACTTACCATAGCATTCATATTTCATCTAAATATTACCTATTCACCAAGTCAAGAACAAACAACTTCAGAAAGATAGTCAAGAAAATATTACATCAACCCTCGCTCTTCCTTCAATAATTATACCAAAAGAATACATATTCCTTTATTAAGAAAGATATCCACTATTTATTAAAGTACTTAGGAGACTCATTAACTAATTCTAGAATAAAAACATAAGTAATTGATTTGAGGCAACTTAATCAAAGAAGAACATGCATACTTTTGTAAAAAAATGTAGCATAAATACCAAGAACGTGGTTCTTATATCTAGGATCCTATCTTACTAATACAATGATAAAATCAAAAGGAAACTATGTAAAACACTAAACAATAAGTGAGCTATGAGTCCCAAAGTTCCCAGTGTGGTAACCTAGGGCTTTGATACCAGATGTAATGCCCCGCCAAGGAACCCTTGGCTCAAGGATATTATACTCATTAATTCATACACAATATATTTTTTTTCAATAAAGTAGCAGAACATAATCTAATTTGATTTATTTAATGTTACTAGAAGTCAAGAGAATAAAGAGATTATACTACTTGTCTTGCTCAATTAACAAATAATTATTTTGGCATACCTGAATATTGCTAACTTTCTTTTACATGATGACCACCATGTCCAATACCTGTAACTACACACATGTCTAAACAACTAGATGCAAACATTATATATATTCCATCACAAATAAATGCTTTATTGATAGATTAGCTATGAGAATCATTAGTAAGAAGAAGAAGTGAAATCATTGCATTAGAAACTTAAAGACAAGCCCTAAGGGACTGGACTAAGCCTTGGGGGCTCATCATCGATGGCCTTGCCTACGTTCACGCTCAGAGACTTCGTAGTTCGACTAGATCCCCATTCTATACTATCTATTTATAAAATCAAGAAAGCGGGTACGCAACCCTTTCTAGGGTCTTGTTCCCCATACAGTTTTTCCAAAGTTTAACTCACACTAATATAGTATTCATGAAACCTCCTTAATTATAGTATTTACTAAAGTGCCTTCCAAGAGAACATAGGAATGAAATACAACCAAATCTTAAGATAATCATAATTTAGTACATTAAAATCATCATCATGATTAACATCATTAAATTAGGATAATCATTATAAACATCACAATCCCTAAGTACGTGTAAAATCCCATGAAAACATGACATACGCCCAATACCTCCTCTATTCCTAATGATCGACCTAGTTATGATGAAATGAAATCAAATGAATAACAAGTTATCCACAATTAGACTAAGAATGAATACGAGAACCAAGGACATGTCTACAAGTGCACAACCATAACCATATGCATCTATGAGAAGGAATGAAAAATATACAATTGCCAATTCAAACTTGTAACAATTTCTATTAATGTATAATTCAAATAGAGATACAAATATACACAACCATGTAACCTCACATAAGCATATAGTGTAGTATTATAATTACCTTAAGGCACCATCTTCATCTTCTAAACACAACACATTTAATACATCATCTCAATTAAACTATTGTAACTTAAGTATTCTTAATTGGTTATTTTATGATTCATTCTAATCTTAATAATATAAAACATATTTGTTATAGATTCCTATAGACATCTTTATATTCAACTTCAATAAAATTTACCTCTACAAAACTTTAGTTTTTAACCAACTATTCACACTAATACACCATTTCACCTTCTAAAAATACATGACAATTGAATAAGATTCTAGATAATGATTAAAGTTTTATCCATGTCTATTTAATATTTTATTGTTTTATTTTTAAATAATAATAAGATTTCTTAAGCAATATTGATCTAGGAACTTAATTTTAGAAAATAAATATAACTAATATTAAATCATACTCAAAATAAATAAAAATAGTTTTTCTAACTATTTATTTATAACCAACTAATATTCTAAAGAAATTTTTAATTTAATATAATTTTAACTAAATCACAACCATAAAATTATTTATGTACATAACAGGTTAAAGATTCTAAATAGGAAGAGACACAATAATTTTTATTTTAATAAAATTTATCAAATCAAACTAAATCTATAACTTTCTTTATAATCCTTTTTTTTTTGAAGAGAAAACTTAGATTAAAACATGATTACCAAAATAACTAAGAATCTAAGATAAGGGAAGTATTGATTCCTTACAAGCTTTCTTAAGGATTCTTACAGTTCAAAACTAAATAGATTCATAATAAATTCAAGAAATTTCATTATTCAACAAAGCGGTTATAATGAAGGGAAACTTTTTGATGTTAGAATGGTCTACTCCTCATTTATAAATATGAAGTGAAAATATATACATTTATTATTGAAATGGGTTATGATTTTTAGTCATCACAAATTGAAATGTATGGAGGAGTGCACTGGATAATCACATCATATGTTGGTCTATGTAAAAAAAGTTAGAGTTTGGCTGGAGACCAGATTGGAAATATTTAAAGCACCTGCACATATGGCACTGTGTTAAATGTCTCTTTCCCAAAAATAAAATAAAAATAAGAAAACAAACCATAGTTGTAGTGCAACCAACAACATTTATAAAAATAAACACAATGCTTAAATCAAGAAGCATATACACCAATCACACAGAAAACTTATAGCCATAATATTATCCAGGAAGATAATAAAATAAAGAACCCATAAACATTGATAACCACACAACCAAACAAAATTCACACTATAATTTTGATGCACAGAATCAATCCAAAATGATAGATTGCATACCTCTTAACTATGCAAATAACTCTGTAAAGATGATAGGAAATACCAAATCTGAATTTTCCCCAAAATTTGGCAAACCAAAAAAAATCACCAATCAATTCACAACATGATCCATATTCAACTGCAATCCCAATTCAGATTCCTCTAACAAAAAAATAAAAATAAAATAAATTTTTTTTTTTTTTTTTTCCCACATTCTTTTGGTAGCCTCTTATATATCCAAGATCTCCCAACCGTCACGCTTCCTCTCACCTCTTACTAGGAAATCCAATTAATTATTCTATCTCCGCTTAATTAGAACATTTTTTTTTCTCCCTTAAAAATTACTGCATGCCATTATATGTCTTCCTTTAAAACCCTCTCCATTAACTCCTACATAGGCTTTTCTTTTAAGTTAGTTATGATTCCTTATAAAATAAGGAATAAGATTCTTTAATTTAGTTAGTTTTTTTTTTATTAGAAAGGAAGCTTTTCTCTTTTTATAATTGTAAAACTTATTTTATAGAAAGTAGTATTTTGTTTAGAGGTTTTTATAAAAGGAATATAATAAAATAAATAAAATATTTATTTATAATGTTAAGTAATTTGAAATATGTAAATACTTTTTGAAATATTATATAAATATATATTATTTTTAATAACATATTTTAACATAAGAATAATAAGGATTTATTTTTAATAAAATATTTATTTTATTTCTTCTAGATTTAGAAAAATAAATAATAAATAAATGAAATTGTATCATTTGTAATTTATAACATATTTAACACATAATATTAACATACTAACTAAACTATATATTTATGAAAGTCATATAATCACATATATTATTAACATATTTAGATATCTGTGTAGACTATCATGGTTCTAGAAACTTGAACTAACAATTTAGTAGAAGAGATGAAAGGTTTACTCACCATAATAGTTCCTTACTGACTCTAAACTAGAGAGGCACTATAGAAGGTCTCAAAAGAGAAGCGAAAGAAGAAGTCTGGACATAACCAACAAAGGGACCTGCCTCCAAATGCAAGGGAGAAACACCAAGTCCATATTTATCCGCAACAATAGAGAGACCAGCCGAAATAGGACTAACTGGAAGGAAACCAACAAACTCGACAAGAACATAACCAACAAAAATACTCGCAGACTGTCCAACACCAAAGCTACTAGCATAAATGATAGTAGACCCAGCAAGAGCAGAGCCAATAGGAGGAACACCAGTAGTAGAGGAGTCATAGGGAGCAATAAAACTAGTAGGACTAGTACCAGCAGAAGCACCAACAGATTGTTCAGTGGACCCAACAAGACCTGAACCAATAGGAAGAACCCCAACATGAATAGATTTACTAGGAGAAATACCGTTAGAAACAACTGAAACAATGCCTGTAGAAGAAACACCAGTAGACTGAGCAACCTAAGAACTAACAACAGTGGTGATAGTAGACCCCAAAGGAATTGTTCCTATAGGAGGAACATCCTCAAGCCCAACATTCTCAGCAAGATCAATATTTTTCTTAACTACTGTATAATGATCGGAAGAAGCACCCTTCCACCAAGAAGCAAACCTTTTGGTCTTAGTCTTCAGTAATCTGCATTGGGCCGCCAAGTGGCCCATTTTAAAATACTTCCTACATCTGAATGGAAGCCCTTCATAGTCCAAAGTTTGAATCCACGAAATATTTGAGTACTCTAACTTAATCTTTTATAGTAACCCCTTAGAGATATCCATCTCTACGAGTAAATGCGCATAAGTCGAGTGCATAATATCAGATGACTCTTCATCCACCATCAGAAAGTCTCCAATAGCCTTTGCCACCACTTCAACTAGAGAGTCGACCAAAAAATGAAGGGGAAGATAGGGGAGCCTCACCTAAATCAGAATCTTGTTAAAGATTTCAGAAGAGGGGGAAAAATTAGGAAACCAGGATTTCATAACTAGCATAGAACGATTATCCCAAGAGAAAGAGTTATTGCACATAATCAACTTTCTATGTTCAACATTATCAAATTTAGCAGTAAAAAAACCCTTTGCCATAGGGAAAATATGAACAATACCAAAAATAATAGGTTACCAATGAGCAAAGATCCACCAGTGCAAATCAGCAAGGCTTAACCACAAACCCAAGAAGTGACAAATCACACCATGAGAAGAAAAATCAGAGGATGTGTAATACCCACCCGTAGGATGCTTTTTAGTTTGCTTTATGTTTTAGATGTATGACCGAATTCTTTTAGGTCACTTTCCATGTGATCGATTATTATTTCATTAATGATGATTGAGGATTATTATTATATGTTTATCAAGTGTATGCATAGATTAGATGATGATGTTTCATGATGTTAGATTACATGTTTTATATTGAATACGATGTACTTACCCCATACTTGCATGTGTATGGTGATTATGTGTCTGTATCTGTTTGACGTGCTTGTGTGGTAGAGGACGAAGGCGTAGTTACTTGCATAGTCGAGATCCACACGTCCGACCGTACCCTATCATTGTCTGTTATATATTGTATGTACATGCTTTGTCTTCTGATGACAGGTTCGCAGGTACAGGGCATCGTCTTCCCTGAATTGGCAGGAGTGAGCGTGCCCACAAACATTCGTCTCAATGGTAAAGAGGGGAGATAATTCACAGACCCAAACCCTAACCCTAGCCAATTGTCCTAGAATTGGACAAATACCAGTATGACTACCTTACCCGAATTCACCTGGTTGGTATGAATTCGTGGGTCCCGTTCTTGAGTCTGTGCATGTGGTTTCAGTTTGTTTGATTTTATTGCGTTCGATTCAGTTGATTGTGTTTGATTCAATGGATTTATGATTATTCAGGTGATTTTATATGTTTATTTATGATAGGATTATAGTTGAAATTAATGATTTAATTATTTTCCTATGTGTAATTTAGAATATTGTCCAAAGTCAATTATTTGATTAAATGGAACTAATTGATTATTTAATTGAAGTTGGATTTAGTTATGTTTGAATGTATAATTAAATAATTGAATATTTTAATGCATGCTTTAGGATGTATTAAATATTTAATTTATTTAATCTAGGTTTTAATTATTAACATGTGCTCAAATGGAATATGTTTAGAATTATGCTTGTTTATATTATTAAGAAATTAAACAATTAATTGCATGAATTTGTGATGCATTGATTATTCAATTTATTTAATAAATGAATTTAAATTAAAACATGTGCAAAATTGGAAAAAGAGTTTGTTTTCAAAAAGACAACTAGTTTTAGAAAGTCAAAGTGGAGTTGTGCATTTTAAAATATATTTTAATTAATTAATTGTAATTTCTTTCAACTTTGGAGTTTGAGTTGAATTAGGAGTTGTCTTATGAGTCACTTTTCTGATTTGAGTTGAACTTAGAGTTATCTGTTGAGTTGTCTTCTGTGATTGCTTGGATGTTGGAATTGAATTCCTATTAGGGGAATTTTGCTTTCATTTTTGGGGAGACAGGTTTTGGAGAAGATTTTTTTTGGAGAAGGCTTATGTGTTTGACAATTTGGAGATTTGTGGATTGTTATGGCTGGTTGATGATTTGAATTTCTCTGTGCATTTGGATTGGGCACCTGGTTGCAAATTAGTTTTCAGATCTGCAGGTTGTGTTTGTTTTGAAGGGAAATCTTTTCTCAAGTTTCTACAGGGGTTTCAATTATTAATCCGTTGCTGGCATTGGATCTGAGGTAGGTTTTGGAATTGTTTATCAGATCTATATTCTCATCTGTTTATCTTTCTGTGTTTTATATCTCTCTATGTTTTCAATTTTTGATAGATCTTTGTTTTGGTTGGATCTGGGTATCCTGAAACCCTAGTGTAGTTGATTTGTGTATTTTATTATTACTTGGCATTGTAGTGTTACTCTGGCAAAATTTCATTAAATAATTGTTCATGGTTTGCCTATTAATCGTAAAATTAATTTTGTTGTGTAGTATAACTATAGAGCTTGTAGAAAAATTAATCCCCATGAGGAAATAGATCATTTTGCTTTAAAACCCCAATTTGGGTACAAAAATCAACTCTGGAAAAATAATAATTTAATCTTTGTTAAAAAATACCAGTCAATTAAATTTGAGTAAAAAACAAACAAATGTTACTATCAAAGGAATAGATTCAAAGCACAAATGAATCTCAATTTTTGGGATTGTAAGAGAAAATTTTCTATATATATATATTCTCTGTTGAAAATTTTAATATATATATATATATTCTGTTAAAAATTATATATATATATATATATATATATATATGTTTTGTTAAATTAATAATATTTATATTTATACATATCATGTTTCCTGAAAAGAATAAATAAATAAATACTTATGCTATGTTTTTTTTGTTTAATTAATAAACACAAAATTATATTTATAATGAAATTATAAAAAAAATAAAAATTTCACAGATCCCGTGGGGCGTGCGCAGTCCTTTAAGGACTGACGCACGGACCCATAGGGCCTGCCGTGCGCAGTCCCTATGGGACTGTCATGGCAGAGCCTATGGGCTCTGTCGCAGGGTGTTGGGTGGGGAGCCATGGGCCCCCCCACACCAAAAGTTTTTGCTTTTAAAAAAAATTTGTTTTATAAAATTTGTTTTTTTAAATTTATTTATCATTAAATAATTTTATTGATTAGTTTATATTGTAAGCTAATTTTTCTTTTGTAAATTAAATTAAGTTATTAAATTTTATTTTTATTCTATTATTAATTGTTATTTATTAATTAGTTAATGTTTTTTTTTTGGGATTAATTGTTAATTAAAATTTGTTAGTTAAATGAGATCTTTGAATGTAATTTAAATAAATACTCGATTTATTATTGAAATTAGTCATATTAGATGGGTTTTCTAATTTATATAATAGATAGTATTATTAATTCATGTAGGATAGAATTTATATTCTAGCTTGTATAAATATAATCTTAAAATGGTTGCTCGCAAATTAAGATTGTTAATTAGTTGAATAAATTTTGTTCTTTTGATAATTAGATAAATGTTTTTGTACTACCCTGTCCTCAGGAAATGTGGGATTGGTATTGTTTATTAAATTCATTTCAGTAGTATGAATTAATCTTACAATTTGATCCTTTTGTCACCTGTATTTTGAAATTGTTAAGATTCTATAATAAAATTGGGTCTCTCATTCTGTTAAAGCCATAGTTCAACACTAGAAATGATTCTTTATTTAGGACATTGTAGTGATGTTTACGTTTCTTATCTCCTAGTAGGTTTATGCTTTTCTTTATGTGAATTTAATCATGTCTTATGGAATTTGAATGATTATGGCTCAGTTTTCATTTCTTTATTATGTGAGTGTTGACTTCTCGTTTCTGAATTGCAATCTTGTGCATTATGTGTTTTCGGGCATTAGATGGCCTAGGGGAAACAGAGGCAGGGTTATGTATCAGTTGGATTGTATTTCAGTATCATGTTTATGTATGTGTTTATTCTGATTTTCATCTATGAATCAATCTTATGGGCTCTTATTGGTTAATATCTATTTTTTGGTATCTATGTAGTCATTTGGGTTTCTATGTGTGAAACTGCATCTAGGATTACCTGGTGGAATACCTGATTATTGTTTATGTGATTATGAGCCTAGGGGAGATTGATTAAGTGCATCTTAGGGGAGTGGCTTACAATAGGGGCCGGGACCCAAAGTGGTCAGTACTTGGGTAACCTATCGTAAGTTATGTAATTAAGTGATAATATAGTAATTAAAATGTGTAGAGATCATTAAAAAGATAATATAGAGTTTGGTTATGATTAGAACTCCTCATATCTGAGAGACAGAGTATTCTAATCCCACATGGTTCGTATTGAGGGTCCGGGGCCCAGAGTGGCCAGTCCAGGGTAACTCAATGCTTGAGGGTCCGGGGTCCTGAGTGACCAGTCCAGGGTAACTCAAGTAGTTAGACATGTGATGACACTCCCTTAGCATGTAGCTTAAGTCATCTTCTGAGTTTTCTGTTTATGCCTCTGGATTAGTGTGTACCACCTTTCACTTTATTATTGTGTACCTTGAGTAGAGAGCTTTCAGGATTCCTTGCTCAGTGGCTTTATCCTTGTTTGGTTTTGGTCATCCGATTGAGGTTTGTGGTTATCTCCTCAGCACGGTGGGAGTGGACCATTTAGGTTCACGAGGTCGGGTGGTAGTGATTCTTTACCATTTGAGATCCGACATCCTGGTGCCGGTGCTGTTGGTTCTTCGGCAGTTGGATGCCTTCTTGGTTCTTCATTGATTCCTCATTATTGGTTTCTTATCATTTCTTCATTTATGTAGTCCTATATTATAGTATCGCATGTGATACCTAATATGGACATTGTACTTTTATGTTAGTTTTATTATTACATACCCTGCGGCATGTGCAGTGGATGTCAGTGTATTAGTAATCATGGTTGTCCATGAGATTTGTAATATTGATGTAAGCTGTAATTGTATCATTTATGTTATGGAATCTTTTGTTATCTTCTTTAGTTATTTTATTTGTTCTTAAGTAATTCTACGTCATGGGACCCTCGAGTTTTGTAATCTATGTTGGATGTTTTTCAATGTGAATAAATGGTAATTGCTTCCGCACTGTGGTGTATCTTGAATGTTAAATTTAGAAAAAAAAATGTTCACCAAACTTAGTAGCAAGTTATAGGTTAACTTCTCTTGGGTTCCCTGGCGGGGCGTTACAGGATGCACACTCAATATCTTCCACCACTTCCTCATCCAAGTAGATCTGGATAGGGTTCGAGATAGGGAGAGGTCCCTTAGCAAAACCTGAACCACCACCAATCCCAACCCCACCAGAGCGAGTGGTTAAGGCCCCGGTAGAAACCATACCAACATAAGATAATGTCCCCTTAGGCAATGGAGCACCACCAAGAGGAACAAAACTAGATACTGAACCCCCAGAAGGCCGAGAAACACTCGCAGACTGCGAAGATCTAGCTACCAGAATGGGACAAGCAGAGGAGTTAGCAGGAGGGGAAACCCCAACAGCTACCAGCAAAACTAGTCCAATAGCCTGCGAAACCTCCAATGCCCCTTTAGTAGCTATCGATGACACACCAGAGGACACTCCAACGGCCGAAGAGATCCTTCCAGATGACTGCAAAAATGCTGAAAAAACCAGTCTAGCAGCATGCGAAACCTCCAGCGCCCCATCAACAACTATCGATGACACACCAGTGGACATTCCAGTAGCTGACGAGAACCTTCCAGCCGATAGTAAAACTCTATCGGAAGGAAAAACCCTAGCCGATACCCTAGCAACCGACGAGACCCTAGAAGCTCCTGCATCCATCGAAGGCTAGAAATTTCCATCTGATTGGAAGGCTCCAACAGGAGGAAAAGCCCTAGTTGAAACTCTAGCATCCAACGAAGCTCCAACAAACAACTCCATTCTAGAAAATTGATCTTGGCTCATTGTTGTTTTCATTACTATTTATCTTAAAAATTTTGATCCTTGGCTATAAGAACTCTAGGAAAGAAGCCCCACTATTTCACCAACGGTCAAAGTAAGCAACTCCCAATTAAGAACCACAACTTATACAGATGTTGAAAGTTCATGAAAGCTCGATTTCATCAATAATGATGGGGAGGAAACAAAAAATAGAGGCTTGGATGACTAATGCCTAGGGATTAAAATTCTTTGAAGATGAATCAATTCTTGGATGTTAATTCAGTTATGGTAGTTTAAAAATAGTTCAACTTACCCAACCAAAATAGAATAGTGATAGGATGCTCTTGCGGTAGTTGTTGAAAAAGGAAGATGGAAGTGCTAGTTGTTTCAGAAGAGTTATGAGAAGAGATTTCAAGGAGTTTTGGCATGTGGCAATGAAAGAGGTTGAAGTTTGAATTTGAGTGTATGCTTGTATTCTTTGTTGTTGCAAATAAATAAATGAATGTATCATTTCATGTGAACCATCTATAAGTTGGTAAATTACTTGGGTTGTTAATTCCAATGATTTGACAAGACTCTTGGAACTAGATGCATTATTTGGTATCAAAGATGGTTGTTATGCAATTGCATCAAAGATAGGGTCTCTCAAATTTTGTTGGGGGTGAAGAAGAGAGTTTAGACCTATGATTGTAGAGAATCTAGAGAAGACATGGCTAATAGAGGATGTAGGAGAAGAAGACCACCATGGGCTAGTGAGATGACAATTGTAGAAATACTAAGAGGAATTACAACAAGATTAGATGTAATGAAGGAAATGCAAAGAAGAGGAATTCATTTTGAAGATGTTAGCAAAGATGAAGAATAAATGGAAGCTAGAGAAGATGAGGCAATTAAAGGTGGAGGTGACAAAAAAGGAAGATTTTTGCAGGCAATATCTAGAATAAGTAGTAAGCCCAAGATTGATATGCTAAGCTATAATGGTAGCTTGAACCTAGACGCACTCATTGGCTAGATATCTGAAATTGATAAGTATTTTGATTTTAAATCAATCAAGGATCCTAAATGAGCGAAGTTTTCTTGTGACAATTTGAAAGGACATGCACCCTTGTGGTGGGATCATGTAAAAATTGAAAGATAACGAAAATGGAAGGAGAAAACTAAATCATAGGAGATAATGGTGGTATGTTTACTAGTGGACTATGAAATCAAAATGTTTAAGAGATTGTAAAAATTGAAACAAAAATGAAAGGACGTGCAAGAATACATAGAGTATTTTTATAAACTAAACATTTGTGTTGGGCATGTAGAAGATAATGTTGCAAAGGTGCCAAGATACATTAGTGAACCACATTATTCAATTCAAGATGAAACATGCATGTTTAGGATTGTGAGTGTGGAAAAAGCATATCAGTTTGCTTTGAAGGAAAAATAAAATATTTATGGAAGACAAAGTAACTCTTGAGTTTAAGGTGGATCCTCATTTTGAAGAGAACAATCTAGAAGTAGTCATGGCGATCCAAATAAACAATCACAAACAAGTCCCTAAGAAGGTAGGGAAAGAGGAGATTATTCTCAAGGAAGAGGTGATTATTTTGAAGGTCATGGATCTTTTGGAAGAGGTAGAGAAGGAGGATTTGGTGGCACATCCTTCTAGTGAGGAGAAATTGGGCATAGGAAATTTAAATACCGTTGACTACAACATAGCAACAAGAAAGGAAAGGAAACAAGAATCAATATTCCACAAGTAGAAAATGGAAGCGTTTCTTCACAAAAATGTGGAGCTGATCTTAGGGATGAAATTTTTTTGATGTTGAGAAGGATTTTGTTAATTTAGAAAAGGAGAAGTTTGAACATGTTAAAAGAAGAAAGTTGTTAAAAAACAATATGGAAGGTGGGTGGAAAGTAGCAAAATGATAGTGGATGGTGATAGTATGCACAACCCTATGTTTGAAGAGATGGTAAAAAAATTGAGATTGAAAAATTTGAAGCATCTTAGTCTTTACAAATTTTCTTGGTTGTAGAAAGAACATCAACTGGTGGCAAGAGAACACTATTTGACAAGTTTTTAGATAGATAGACTTACACGGATGTGATTTTATGTGATGTAATGCCAATGAATGTGTGCCATATTTTGTTAGGTAGGCCTTGACAGTTTCATAGATAAGGCAAACATGGTGGAACAACTGATACATATAAAACAAAGAAAGATGGGGAAATACTTTGTTGTGAATTGTTTGAAGGATAAGGAAGAGGAAGTAGAGAATAATTTTAAAATTTTCTTGGTGACATGAAAATAATTTTTGAAAGATGTGAAAAAGGAGAAGGTTTGTTATGGTTTTATTCCTCAACTTGTAGTTGCTATGACAATAGAGAAGAATCAAGAGTTTTTAGTAGAAATTTAGGATGGATATGCATAAATTTTGATGGAGTTGCTAGATGGATTTCCACCCATGAGGATCATAAGCCAATGAATGGACTATATGCCTGTCACAACTTTACCAAATAAGGAATTGTACTAAATGACACTAGTGTAGAATGATGAGATTAATAGGCAAGTGAAATCATTGTGGGATAAGGGGTTGATTAGGGAGAGTCTTAGTTCATGTGCTCTTCCAACTTCGTTGACACAAAAATGTTGGGAATGACAAATGTGTATGGATTCACAAGAAATAAATAAAATAACCATCAAATATAGGGTTTCCATTATGACAAATGAATGATATGATGAATTGTGTGAGTAGAGCTAATTAGTTCACAAAGATTGGCTTGAAAAGCGTATATCATCAAATTTAAATCAGAGAAGGGGAAGTGGGAAACAATGTTCAAAAAAAATAATGAATTGTATGAATGGTTTGTAATGTTAGTTTTGATTAAGTAAAAATAGGATTTGAAAGGTCCCGAAACCTTATACAAAAGAATCAAAAGATAGAGCAATGAAAGTCCATAATACAACTGTGGTGCCCCACCAAACAAACCAAAGGATCAAACCGAGGATCCTACCAATAATAAAAAACAACCAAAGCAGTCACAACAAAGGGCAATCAAGATTTGCATTTTTGCCCATCCTTGTGTGAATGTAAGTTCATATCAAAAGGAGTGGCTGATTTAGATTTCTTTCCCTTAACTGTTGTCCATCCATCCTCCACCTTACCAAAAGCCTTCTGCCAAACCAAAGAAGAGCTCGAAGAGCCCACTAAAGGGTAGGTCACATCAGGAACCACTGAAGGGACATGAGTAGCACCACGACCATTCCCTAGAACCCTCCTAGGAGAATCATGGATTATAGTATGCATAACTCCAGCAACCAAGACTGCACTAGAGCCAGAGACAACATCAAGACCATCCAGACCAGAGACAACACTGTGAGCAACAAAACCTATAGCACTAGAAGACAAAACCGCTGAACCAGGGACAACATCAACAATCTGTTCAGGGATGACAACTGTCAAAACCAAGGCCGCATCAGAGACAACATTAGTATCTTCAAAGACAACACCAGAAGAAGAAACAATTGCTCCAGCCAAAGCATGATCAGTCTGAAGAGGGAAAGCATCTGATCCCCCGTCCTTTAAGATTTTATGAACCATATAATGGTGTTTAGAAGCCCCTGCCCACAAAGTAGGCATTTTCTTCAGTTTAGCCTTGTCAGAAAGACACAGTGCAGCAAGATGGCTAGTCTTGTGGCATTTCCTACACCTGAACGAGATACCCTTATAATCAAGATTCTGAGTCCAAGATCCCAAAGAAGAAGACAAAGTGATCTTCTTAGGAAGAACCTTGGAAAGAAGGCCAGGTTTGTAATGTTAGTTAGGTTGATACATGTCCTGAATACTTTCATAATGTTGGTGAATGAAGTCTTAAATTTTTTCTTGGTAAGTTTGTAATATTGTATTTAGATGATATTTTGATATTAATAAAAAGGAATAAAATTTACTGCATGTTAGGGTAGTATTATAGAGATTGAAAGAGGAAAAGTTGCAAGTAAATGTAAAAAAGTGTTGTTTTATGAAGAAAGAATTAGCATATCTAGGGTTATTTCTAGTGATCTATTAAAATTGGTCTGGAAAAGGTCAAAATGATTATAGATTGGCCTTTATCCCAAAGCATGTTTGAATTCAAAAGATTAAATGGATTTGAAAGCTTCTATAGGAAGTTCATTAGAAACTTTAGTGGAATTTGTGCTTCCATTATGAAGATGAAAGGATGTTGAATTTCTTTTTAGTTCAACTATAGCAAAAAAAAAATATTAGTTGAAGGAGAAAGTAGTTGAACAACAAGTGTTGCATTGCCAAATTTTGTAAAGGTATTTCAACTGGATTGCGATGTCATCCAGACAATGATTGGAGGTGTCTTTAGCTAGGAAGACCAATTGCATACTTTAATGAGAAATTGAATGACATGAAACAAAAATGTTATGTATATGAGAAAAAATTTAATGCAATTGTATAGGCATTGAAGATACTATTTTCTACCTAAAGATTTTGTATTGTATCACGAACATCACACTTTGTAGACCTCATAAACAATCCCAGGGTAAGATAAATCATGAACATGAAGTTGGTTGAATTTTTATAGAGTTATTCTTTTATTTTGAAACATAAGAGTGGATAATCTAATTGAGTATTTGATGCTTTGAAAATATGTTTATTGCTAAATGAGTTGCATGTAAATGTGATTGGTTTTGATTCTATTAAAGAACTGCATAAATAAGTGAGGAGAAAGAAAAAGTACACCAACCTAGAGAACAATTAAAGTCTCAAGGGATGAACCTTCCATTTTGCCACCTCACTTTAAATAGCACACAAAGCTAAGGAGATCAAATGTGGTTTGTTGTGGAAGAGTTTAATTAATCCAAAGTGTTTTAATACAAGTGACTCTAATTAAAAAAACACTAAGTATAAATGAATGGTAATAACTAGAAGAAACTAACAAGTAATAATATTTAGATTACTGAAAATGAAAGAGCTAAAAATTGAGAACATACACTAAACTCCATAAACTCACTTCCTTAGACATCGACCTGAGTCATGAGCAACAATGTGGGCATGGGACGCCAGCGTGGCACACGTACGTCCTATACGATTAGAGTATAGAGGATACGCCCAAAAATTAAATAAACTAATAAAGTACTCAACTAACATGTAAAGAAAAAAAGAAAAAATGATAGAACAACAAATATAGTATTTGTAAGATGAGAAAAATAGTAAATGAAAGAGAGGGAGAGTATGACACCGAATTTTATGTTTGATGAAGTAACTTGTTGAGCCTGCTCCTCCATGGAATTTGCACACATGGAAATAAAAAAAAGTGTTGGGTGGTTGTTTGGAGACTTGCATAACTTCTTATATCTCAATCCAGTTTTGATACCTTCTTCCCTATGAGTCTTTTCATCCAGCTTCCTTTCAAGATTAACTATCTTCTCTTTTAGTTCTTGACCCAGATCTCTATCATTTTCTTTTGATTCTTTCAATTTCTTTAGTTGTTTTTCTAGAGAAACAACTCAATCTTTAGATTCCTTCAACTCTTCACTAACCTCCATGTGCCTTGCTTTGAACCTCTTAATATGATCTCTTAATTTTTCAATACAAGCATTTTCTTCCTTCAGGTTTTCTTTCAACTCCTCATTTTATGATTCAATACCTTCAACATCACTCATCATGGTTTGCCAATCTTCTTCGATGTATAATCCTCCTTCAGTTAAGCTCTATCTACGAGGGACCAAGCTCTAATACCAATTTTTGAACAAGCTGAATAACTAAGAGGGGGGGGGGGGTAAATCAGTTATTCCCCCACACTTTATAAAACTTTACTTTATTGGTAAAATATTAAATAATAATAATAACAACTTATGATCTTTTGGTTAAGCACATAAAACATCCACAAAAATGTAAACATGCAAACATAGGAACACTAACATAGAGACTGCGAAGATTTATGTGGAAAACCCAGATAGTGAAAAATCATAGAGAATCTAATTTTCATGAATTGTATACACTGGTTAAGGTGATTTATACAAAGTCTCACTTCTAGTTGTGCTCGCTCTATAGGTAAGGCTCATTTCCAGTCGGGATAACTACCCTTAAATATGAATAGGCTCACCATCGATAAAGACATATACAATGCAACAAGAACTGATTAACTTGCATCTAAATATGTATGAACAACTCAACAATTTTATCTTTGTCATCACAATCACCAATAGATCACCAACTGCCAGATCCATTGTTATTAGTATGTAAGCACTGAATGAATCTTCATTCTACAACCTCAATTAACACTTCTCACATACAACACTACCACAGGTTCGCACCATATACACAACACTCACTACTCTTAGATATAAAATTTTTCTCCTTTATTTATATCGGTATTCGTCGCACCATATATATCACACTCACCACTCTTAGATACAAAAATTTTCTCCTTTATTTATATCAGTATCCAATCATCCATATGTCATCTTCACACCAAATGTGTGACAACCCTAATACTAAGGAAATTGAAAGTACATTTAATACATAGCATAGATCCTAAATCTAGGACATACATAAGAGATCTTATCAACTTGTTACATCATGACTCACCGATTGGTCACACTTAAGATGTTTCAATGCATATTATATTTTTCACGAGCTACCACAACCAAGACCAAAATATGTTGTCCCTGATAGAAGAACCACCATCATATGGTATAGCTGATATACCAAAAACATCTGATGAACTTGTACAACTATCTAGATACTTGTAGAAACTTTGTAGCCAACACAATCATTAAAAACCAATAAAATTGTCTATGTGAAACTGAACATCGAAACCATGTGAGTGCACCAAAAATAAATGGACCATGAGTAGGACAATGTACACTTCCAAGAAACACTAGGAACACCAAAACTATTCATACTGAACTTGTCTTGTACATAACTGAAACTCTTATTGCATAACCGATAATCAACAAGCACATAACCAAAACTTCCAACAACCAATTGATACTTCTAGAATGTCAGTATGGAGGTTTTGAAATCAATGTCCATAAAAACTTAATAAGTCTAACATCCTTTGCCTATCTCAATGCCACCTTTGTGACCTTGACCTAGTTTAGTGTTGCATGTGTGATTTTGGCCCACTTTGACCAATAAAAAAATTAAATATGGTCATAAGTTGATTGAATCCCAACTAAGAATTATTTAAAAACTCATATACCAAAAAATAATTCTAGTAGCATAACAATACCTAAAAACTCACTATCAAAAACCTCCATCTCAAGCAACAAATAAATTAGAGACAATACATGAAACCATCAAATTGTAATTAGTAAACTATGAGATGAAACTACCCAAAATGTGGTACTCAAATTCCTAGTTTAAAGTCAAACACACAAAACCCAAGATGAGTCCATAGGCTAAAAATGAAACTTTCCTTTCACCAGCCATAAATTTTTCCTATTCCACTTACTAACTTGGGAACTCCATTTTGACTTCATAAACTCAATTCAAAGTTTCCTTAAGACACATCAAAACATATGTGATAGGTTTATTAACAATGTAACTCCATCTTAAAATATTTTATGAGTCATAGATGTTTTTGTATGTTTGCAATGTGGGAGACATAACTTTTAGACGACATAAATTTTGATCCAAGAGGTCATTTAGACATAGTTTTTTCAATTGTAGAGCTTAGATCAATATACAAATTACGAGTCTAGGAATTGATGCCAAACAACTAGAAATGTTTATATTCACACCAAAGTTAACCTCTATAGCCCATAAATTAATTTTTTAATTTTATAGCCTAAAAATTATATTTTTTTTGCATTCTAAACATTTGGAACAAGGTGTAGAGTGGGGTTAAGAAGTTGAAAACACATGCTTAATTGTAGACATCTTATTTGGTTAGATGGGGTAAGGTGAAATTATACTTGTGGGAATTTGATGGAATAGTACCCACAATTTAATTGAGGATGAATGTATAATAATAATATGTTAGTCTCTTTAGACACATTAAACTAGGTATAAAATATTATGTTTGCTGAGAAGTTATGATAAAACTCATTAAATATGAAATCTTTTATTAGGTGAGATATTATTTGTCCTTGCAAATTTTCCCTTTGTTTACACCACTTTGTATGGATGTCTTAGATAAATATCTCTAGCATGTGATTTGTAATACCCACCCATTTTTGATATGTCATTTTACCATGAACTCTTATGCGGTTAGATGTGATGTACACGTATGTATATTTTTGTTAGAGCATTTTTTTGTGATCTATTGTGTGGTGTCTCTAACACATATTCTAGTTCGTAAATTATCGCGTCGGTTGACCTTTATACTATAAATGATGGTCATCATGAGTACTTGTAATAATTTTGTGATAGTGTTAGAGTATTTAAGTTATCACATGTAATTGTTATATTTCTTAATGTGACACAATTAATATTCTTGCTTCAAATTTGAATATAGAAATAATTGTAACCTTGAAATAAAGATCATAAATGAAGATTATAAGTAAAATATATATTTTAATTTAAGGAATAATATAATTAAAGAAAATAATAATATAAAACAAAATAAATAAAATAAACTAATAGAAATAACCTAAATTATACTAAACTTTATAATGTGGTTACTATCTCTCTTTTTGGAAATCAATTCATGATTTGGTTATGAGTAGTTGATTACCTAGACGTTTTTGGAAAATTCTATAATTGTTTTCTTGATTATTGGGATTTTGACTTTAGTACAGTCAAATTTTGGTGCTTTCTTCCACAATTGTGTGTTAGAGCATTGGAGGTTTGGTCTTTGTTGGATTAGTAGAAGTCTTGTAGACATAATTTCCCTTCAAAAGTATCGGACTTCAGTTCATAGGCAGGGCTTTTCTTTGATTTTATACTTGTAAATTACATCTTGATATTTCCATCAGTTAGCAATATTTGTAAAGGTAGAGCCTCACTTGCTATTCTTGAGTTTCAGGAAGAATGTGTTTCCCTGATTAATATAATTTGTTTCTTTTGATATATGATTGAGAGTTGTAATCCATATTGCCTCAGAATTATTTCTACATGGGATTAATTATAACCATACTCTATATATATCGGTATTAACAACATAATTTCCTCTATTCATTTTATATTTTCCATTCTAGAGTCATTTTTTATTCTTCATATTTAAATTTCTCTATCAACATTTTGTTACACTTTTCCAATGTAACAACACATGTATTTGTCATGCCCTCCCCTCCCCTTTTCTTTGTTACAATGTGATTTATCTTTTCTATGTGTAAACCTCCAAAGAATTTCATGCCTCTTTGGTGGATTCTATTTTGATTTTGCATAATGAGTTTTTTAAAGTTTGAATTAGGAAATAGATGGCTTAAAAAGTTTTACTTTTATTGAAATATTTTTGAGCACATAATTATGTGCACCAGCTATCCATACTAAGGCCTGCATGTCACTTAAGAATTGACTGCATTACATCCCTTTCCCTCATATGAAATGAGTACAAGAATGGAAGCATCAAATTCCTTTGTAGATGGCTATCTTATCATAAATATAGTGCACTTTATAATATTAGGCTAGCTTGTATTGCATTTAGTCTTCAATGGAAATGTTAACTTATTCATTATTTAATTATGCTCTATTTTAGGCATCCACCCTGGCATACCCTGTAGTTTCTTTCCAAACTTACTATGTGTCAATCTATTAGAGCGGACTACATAGTTTGTGTTTATAATTAGAAATATTTTCATGTTATAAGGTTTATCGCCTCTTTACCAAATCGTGATAGTTTGGATGAGATAGTAACTAAGTTTGATGTGGCTTATATTTCCAGCTGAAAGCTTATGACTTTATTAGTGTAGTGTATGATGATAAAATAAATACCCTTTTTTTGTAGACCGAAATAGTCTAAAATAATCCTTTCATGTATTCATAACTATTACTTGGGTGCATAATGTGCTTTCATTTAGTCCAAACATTATTGACATAGAACAATTGATTCGTAGTAAGACATTGTCATTAGATGGTGCAAAATTTCATTGTTGTATTTGTATGTTGCTTTTGTTAGGAATGTGTAATCATTAAATGTTATGTTTTTATATGTTAGGATTGTTTTAGGGCTAAAATGTATAGAACCTGACTATTTAATATGCTCTTATTTATTAAGCCGATAGGATTTCTCTTGGAGAGATGCCCGCCGGCTTTTTAAGACTTTCTAGTAGTCTTATGCCGAGAAATAGAAAAGTGGTGCCGAGAAAAAAAAAATGCCAGAAAAGCGTTGCAAAGGGGTTCCACAATGCTTCTTGCTATGGGTGGTCATTTTGCACATGAGGAAAACATTTCACAAGACAAAGAGGTGCTTAGTCGTGATGTCATGGCACATTGCGACTGGTATCCAGTAGAGGTTGGGTAAACTGATAGGGATGGGGAGAAATTACCGCCATGGGATTCATTGGGGTAGGCAACAATATATATTCACCTAATTGTCGTTAGGGTCAATTCACATATCATTACTCTTTCACGAGCTCCAACTGTGTTTGCAAAGTGTTCGAATAGGTGTGAGAAGCACAAAGAGGAGAGAGATGAGGGAAGCTATCGTTAAATAGAGCGATCCCCATTCCCATCTAGAGACACTATATCCTTCTCCCAATCTGGTTCTATTGGCATCTCCTTGGAAGTAGCAAGAGCTTAATGTAGGTATGGGTATAATTTGTTAATGGTTTGTTAGGGAAGAGGTAGTGTCCTATGTTTAACATTTTGTGATTATTTTCTTGTGAATCAGTGTATGTTTGTTGAATGAATTCAATGTTATTGGTTTAAATTAGAATGTAATTGTGAAAACATAGGTTTGTTTTGGACTAAGCATATACCTCTCTTTATAATTCGTAAATTCTTTGATGTCATTATCTAGCCATATAAGTCATTAGTTCCAAATTGATATTCACATACACAGTTTAGAGGAGAATATAAGTTGCACCTTTCTGCATTTACGCACTGATGGGCATTCATGTCTTGTTTTGTAGCTACCATAGGCCTTTCCAATAGAATGATTTGGGAACGATGTGACAGAAACCCCCTGTATACAAAGGAAGCCTGCAAAGTGTTTGACTAAATGCCTATCATGAAGATATATATTTTTTGATGAATTTTGGATTAAGAATTAGTGGAGATTGTTACAATTGACAAATGTTTAGGGTACATTGTAAAGATCTTCAATGAAAACATTATTAAATCTTCCTAAATTGTTAATCAAGAAAAATACTATTTATTCAAGCCTCAACTTATTCTCAAATGATATGCATAAATAAAATGCAATCCTTTATGGTCATGAAAAATACAAAGAATGTGAATTATGATAAATGCATGGCTTGGATAATGAGTAGAGAAGGGAATGAAGTTTAAGTAACTGAAACGAGGGTAACTTAGATCTGAGCTCACAAACGGTGCCAAGAAATTGTAAAATGCAGAGAAACACTTTGCAACCATGTAAAATGCCAGCGCCAGAAAGGAGGAAGCAGAATGTGGAGTGGTTGAAGACTTCGATGCCAGGAAATCATTTCGTAATGCCGTCTGTCTATGCACGAATTCTGGGTCAGTAAATATGGAGGATTTTCTAAAATTGCATTTTAATAGTCTTTAATAGGCAACAACAACCCATTAAAAACATTTAAAGAATCTCTAAGTAAGATATCCATAAGATTTTTGGTTTCCTCTATAAATTTATATCTTGTTTAGATTTCCCTTACTTGATGCACCATAGAACATCAAAAACTATTGATTTTTTTCAGCAATTTGGACCCTCAGTAATGAAGAGGGCAGTGTATATCAGTGTAAATATTATAGTTAATAATATTAACTACTTTACTCACTAGAATGCTAATTAATTTTATGTAATTACTATTTTAATTACTAACTACAATTGATAGAGACCCTCAAACATACTATTCAATAATCCAAAAGAGAGCGTAGCAAAGTGGTATTTGACATTTTCCTTCTCTAGCCTTTCCCTTGCTATGTTGATACAATCAACATAAATCTCATATCTTTTCTATATTGCATGAGATAATCCACACAAGTTTCAAAATCTTCTATGCCAGCTGCTATTTCTGCACCTAAATGTTTTGCCTCAAATAATCCATTGGTGAAATAATACATTGGACTCATTATATTTTAGAAATATGTATAATATGAAAAGTGTACATGGCACTAATACATTTGATTCTTTCTAAGATTTAGAAGACAAACTGTCCACATCATTAAACTAAAGTTCGTTTCCTGTAATAGATGAGTAATGAGGAGATTGTTTTTATCATTTATAAGAGAAAGTATCATAAAGAGCCTCATGTCAAAAAGAAATTCTATTAATAAACTTAAGAATTAAGCTAAGAAATTTTATTAGAAATTTTATAACAATTATTTATACATTAGAGAATGCAATTAAGAATTTTTATTAAATTTTTTATAATACCTACATATATAATTTATGTAATTCAATTACTAAATCTTATTTATGGTGGTGGTTAATGGTTTTTAATAAATTTTTATTAATAATTATAATTGTGTAGTTGAATAGTCAAAGATGGAATATTTTAAAATTGATTAACTTCAATATTAAATATTAGAATTAAAATTAAAATCATAAAACCTATAATTTAATAACAATTTTTTGATCAAATTAATTAATTTTCAAATTTAAGATTACAAAAAAACTAATCTAAATCCCTACATGCAATTTTTAAAGAAAAATTGAATAAAAAATATTATATAATGCTCCCTGAAATTACAATATTATATAAGGTTTTAGTCGAGCGATTCGATGAGAAACAATAAAATAAGTGTTTCGAGAGGACATTATACACAAAATTTAAACTAATCTAGTAAAAGAACATGTAAAAATTGTTGGATATTGCTAATGCATGGGGAGGTGATTGAGACATTTTATATGTTTAATCACTATGTTACTGAATGGGCACTCATACTGTTGTCATTTGTGTTTTGTCACTGATGTCAACATATGTTTCTGTGAGGCGAACAAGCTGGTTATCATAGTGTACGAACACCGTACAGATGTTTCAGATGTTGCGAAGTCAGATGAGAGTTCAGGAAGGTGTTCTGATCTTATATCCAAGATTTCATCATGTAATGTTTCATATTGGATGAGTTACAAATGTTTTAGTGAAGACTGGTCACTGGACCGTGACAGTGAAAAATGACAGAGTTAGTCTCTATGTTTTTGGTATATCTTCTAGATGATGTGGATTCAAGGTATGTGAGCTTGAGGGATGATAGAAAAGGTACTGAAGAATGTTCATTGGTTAGCGCAAGGTACAGAATGCTTGGTGATGTCAGCTATGGGGTGTGTTCTAGAGAAGATCTATTTGGAAGCTGACTTAGGAGATATAGCATGTGTTTTTCTTGGCAAACATAAATTAAGGATGTCGGTCCTTAAATATTGTAATGTAATCATTGTATACTTGTTTTAGATACCGTGTGTATCTTAGCAAGGGTTTATGTAATTATTTTTAATTAGGAAAGGCTTATGGGCTGACTTGATCATGAGAATTGTGTAAGGAAACTCAGGTGCAGAAACAACTTCCTACGCTAATCTCTATAGGAGAGTATTGTGAAAATTCTTATAAATCCTTACAATTTCAGATTCGTTAACTACTTTAACAAAGATATTGCAACCACATACCATGCATACAGAAAAATAGAGAATGACACAATGATATACCCTGGGGAAACCTTTCGGTAAAAAACCCCAGCACTCCAAAACCTACACAATGTATTGATCAAAACTATTACAGCTTACAATACACTTGCAATGCAAGTTCTTTCAAAAGATTTCCAAAACCTTGAAGACAAATCACGGCAGCATAAAAATGTTCCAATCATACACTCGCATCACATGTCTTCGCAACCCTAAAAAAGCTTATATCATGCGCTTCACTTTTTAGGGCTACTCCCAAAGATAACCGTATTAGGGTTTTACCATTCTTCGAGAAAATAGGAACCCCAAATTTTTTTTCGGGGTGATGCCCCAAACCCCATGATTGGGGAAGAGTGTACAGTACTCAAATTTATCAGTTGCTACATGTCTTCACCTATCATTGAATCTTCCTGACATAGCTCTTACGTGTCATAGGAATCCATCATAACCGTTTTAGCCATGATCTCCTTACACACAATTCAAGATGTCGACACATCAACATTATTTGCAAGAAATACATTTTACAAAACAAATAATAAGAATAGGAATTATCCAAAGTTGAGACACCTTATTCCTAACAAATTGTAATAAGGTATAAATGAGAGGTCTTTTCTTTGGAAAAAATAGGGATGGAAAAAGGTGATATAAAGAAATTATGAAAGTTGCGAACTTGTGTCTGCTGTATGTAGACCAGAGGTTTATTGGTGGACTTCATTGGAACTAATAAAGCAAAGACAGTTGTTGCCGAATAGTTTAAAAGATTGTGTATTTCTTCATATACACTTGTGTGGTGAACAGTGAGTTCTGAAGGTGGATCTAACCTTCTTTGGGTAGTGAGCCTTGGGCAGTGAGCCCTCCCTTTCTTCTTGACTCCCAACAAGGTCTGTCCTCTAACAAGGACTATGTATTGTAATGTTTCAATAAGCTCCTAACAGGGCTAAATCTTCTAACAAGGATACTATAGTCTTAGTACATCATTTGTGGGTGCTAATTCCCACCAGGGTTTTTACCTTTAACAGGGTTTCCCCGACACCAAAATATTGTGCTATTGTGTTGGGATTTATTGTGTTCATTGGATCTGATATTGCTGCTACTTAAAGTTTAAAGTTTAGTAATCTTCTATACAACTGATTCACCCCCCCTCTCAGTTGTATTATTGACTGTTATTCCTAACAATTGGTATCAGAGCCTGTGGTCCTTAGAGAGAAAGCTTAATAGCTTGAGGTGATCTTGGAGATGGCACTCTATAGGAAGGATGGTCCAAAATTTGATCTTGAAAACTTTGACAGTTGGAAGAACAAGATGCAAACTCATATTCTATGTTTGGGCATCGACTATTGGTTGATCACAAAGAATAAGGTGGCTATAAAGATTGAGAGTGATTTTCCATCTGCTACTGATGATGAAAAGAAGGTATTCACATACAACATGGTTGCAAGGGAAGCATTGATAAGCGCACTATCTGAAGGTGAGTTTACTAAAGTTAAAGACTTGGATTTGACATATGAGATTTGGAGAAGATTAGAAGCTTTATATGAAGGAGACAAATATACCAAGCAAGTGAAGTTACAGAACTGGAAAACCAAGATGGAGAAGTTGCAAATGAAGGATGATGAAAGCATTAGAGCTTATGTTCAAAGGGTTACATAAGTAGTGGTTGGAATCAAAAATTGTGGAGGTACTTATGATGAAGAAGAAGTTGTTGCGAAGATCCTCAGATCATTGAAACCTATATACAAGTTCAAGGCTATGTCTATTCAAGAGACTATACCCTTAACTCTGAATTTTAGCAGAGAGATGTTGATTGCAAAGCTAACTACCTTTGAGGCTGCTGAAATGGGAGATTCGGTACCTAAAGTGGAATCTGCATTCAAGGCATCTCCACACAAGAAAATGTCTGCACTTTCGAGCACCAGTAGTGAAGACCTAAAAGAAGAGCTTGGTATGCTGAGGAATGGGAATAGATAATGGCAGAGGAAAGAAATATGGATGAAATTGTTGCACTGATTTCTAGAAGAGAAAAGAGAGGTAAGGGAAAATTTGAAGGCAAGCTACCCTTGAAATGTTTTTCATGCAATAAGGTAGGTCATTTTGCATCTAGATTCCCTACAAGAGTTCCTAAGTACAAACCTAAGTTTTTCAAGTCTAAAAAGGATAAAGAATGTTATTATGCTAGTGAAGGCATTTTTGATGATGATGATTTATATTATGAAGAGATTGGATTTGTTGATATTAGAGATGAACCAATACATGAGGAAAAGGCTTTAGTATCTCATGTTGACAAGAAAACTGAATGGATAATAGACAGTGGTTGTTCACATCATATGACTGGAGATAGAAACAAGTTTGTTAAATTAATGAAGTATGATGGTGGTGTTGTGAGATTCGGAGACAATATTCCTAAACCTATCATAGGTGTAGGATTTATTACTTTGGATGGAAAGACTAATACATATAATGTGCTACTTGTTGATGGACTAAAACATAATTTGTTGAGTATTGGACAGTTAATGGATAAAGAGTTTCAATTAAGTTTTATTAATGGTAAATGTTTTATCATAAGTAAGGCAGGTAAGCTGATTGCAATTGGTAGTAAATCTAGAGGTAATGTATTTGAATTAAATACATCTAGAGCCTCTTGTTTTATTGTGAAGGTAGATGATAGTTGGTTATGGCATATAAGATTTTGTCATGTTAATTTTGATAACATTGTGAAGGCAAGTATGGCTAATGCAGTAAGAGATCTGCCGAAGATTGTGAAACCATCTAACACTGTATGCAGAGAATGTGTTATGAGAAAAAAGACTAGAAGTAGTTACAAAAGAAAATCCTATACATCAAAAGGAAAGTTGGATTTGGTACATATAGATCTATGTGGACCTACAAGGACAAGATCATACTATGGTGAAAGGTATTTCATACTTTTTGTTGATAACTTTTCTAGAATGATGTGGGTTACTTATTTAAAAGAAAAATCAGAAGCATTTGATAAATTCAAGTTGTTCAAAGCAAAAGTAGAGAATGAATCAGGTTTAAAGATTAAGTGTTTAAGGTCAGACAGAGGTGCAGAGTTCACTTCAGACTTATTCAATTCATACTGCGAAGAGCATGGAATAAAGAGACAAACATTTTCTCCTAGGACTCCACAACAGAATGGGATAGCAGAGTGAAGGAATTGGACTATACTTGATGCTGCTAGGACAATGTTGCTTGAAGGAAATGTATCTCATGTACATTGGAGAGAGGCTATTGGGACAATAGTGTATACATTGAACAGAATTCAAATCAAAGAAGGTACAAGTAAGACTCCATATGAATTATGGTTTGATCATACTACTACTATGAAATACTTCAGAATATTTGGTAGTAAGTGTTATATCAAGAGAGATGATGAGATAGGAAAGTTTGATGCTAGAAGTGATGAAGGAATTTTTCTTGGTTACTCTACCAAGAGCAAGGCTTACAAATGTTTCAATTTGAGATTAAGAAAGATGATTGAAAGTAACAATGTAAGGATAGATGAAAAGTTTCAGATACAAGAAATAATGTATGACAATAATCAAATTACAGAGATCAAGGAGGCTACTGCTGCAGCAGAAGAAGAACTTGTTGAGACAGAATGTGAAAAAGAGACTTGTGATGCTGACACAAGTGAGGCTATTGAGGTTCCTAAGTCTCCAAGGTATGTAAAGAATAACCATCCTAAAAATTAAATCATTGGTGATTCTAATCAAGGAGTAATGACTCGATCTAAAGCTAGAGAATAAATTTGTTTGATTTCTCAAGTTGAACCAAAGACTACAAATGAAGCATGTGGAGATGAATCTTGGATGAAAGCTATGAAGGAAGAATTAGATCAGATAAAGAAGAATACCACTTGGGAATTGGTTCCTAGACCTAAAAACAAAAATGTAATAGGAACAAAATGGGTTTTTAGAGACAAAATGAATGAAGAAGGAACTATTGTAAGAAACAAAGCAAGACTAGTATGTAAGAGATATTCACAGCAAGAAGGCATAGACTTTGAGGAAAATTTTTCTCCCGTTGCTAGAATAGAGGCAGTAAGATTTTTCTTGGCTTATGCTGCACATAAAGACTTCAAAGTTTATCAGATGGATGTGAAATTCACATTCTTGAAGGATGATCTTGAAGAAGAAGTATACATAGAACAACCAAATGGATTTACCCTATCTGAAGACAGAGACATGATATGGAAGTTGAAGAAAGCACTGTATGGACTAAAGCAAGCTCCAAGGGCTTGGTATGCAAGGTTGGACAAATAATTACTTCTCCTTGGATTTAGAAAAGGTAATGCTGATAATAATTTATACTTAAGAACTAGTGAAGATGGAGTTTGATAATTGAAGTTTTTGTTGATGATATTATCTTTGGAGGCAATGATGAATTATACAAGAAATTATCTAAGGAGATGGAAAATAAATTTGAAATGTCCATGATAGGTGAAATAAAATTCTTTCTTGGACTGCAAATAATTCAGAATGAGAATGGTATCTTTATTTCTCAGACTAAGTATCTCAAAGAAATGCTAAAGAAATTTGGAATGGAAGACTGTAAACTAGTAGGAACACCCATGGTCACCAGTAATAAGCTATCATGTAATGATGAGACTCAGTGTGTATTTCAGACCAAGTACAGATCAATGGTTGGAGGATTACAATATCTGACTCATACCAGACTAGATATTGCTAATGCTATTGGAATTGTGGCTAGATACCAGGCAGAGCCAAAGGAGACACACCTAGTTGTTGTGAAAAGGATATTCAGATATCTGAAAGGGACAATTGACTATAGCCTGTGGTATGATAGGAATGATAGTTTTTTACTTCATGGTTATACTGATGCTAATTGGGAAGGAAACATTGATGACATAAAAAGTACTAGTGGTGGTGCATTTTTCCTTGGGAAAAAGTTGGTTTTATGGCTAAGT
Organism: Chamaecyparis obtusa; assembly: GCA_027943335.1. Lineage (NCBI taxonomy): Eukaryota > Viridiplantae > Streptophyta > Pinopsida > Cupressales > Cupressaceae > Chamaecyparis > Chamaecyparis obtusa. Next base: position 1,183,439 of record BSBK01008459.1, read on the forward strand.
AAGAAGCAATATTATATAGCTCAATCTACTGTAGAATCAGAGTATGTTGCTGCTGCTGTTAACTGCACTCAAATTATTTGGATGAAGCAAATGAGGAAGGATATTGGAATAAATTTTGATGAGCCAGTGGTTATCCATTGTGATAACACTAGTACAATGAATTTGTCAAAGAATCTGGTGATGCACTTTAAAACCAAACATATTTCTATCAAATATCACTTCTTGAGAGACAAGGTGGCAGAGAAGGAAATACAATTAGAATATATTGGTACAAAAGAGTAGATTGTAGACATCTTCACAAAGCCGCTGCCAAAAGATACCTTTGAATATCTCAGAGGTATGCTAGAGGTTCAAGCCCCTCCTAGTCAAAATTAAATGATGCAGAGATGCATCAGTCCAGAGGTTTTCAAAGCCTTATCATATTCTAGACTGGATGTAGGGATCTACTCCTCAGGGGGAGTGATCATGGAAGAAAGATGTTGGTAAACTGTTGATGACTCATGGAACCCTTTGCCATTGTTGTCAAAGAGGGAGTGTTGCTATGAGAAAATCCCTACTGTATGGGGAGATTGTATGTAGTATTGTTTGGATGCAGAACTTTGGATTGATATAACTTTGGGATGATGAATTTTCCTATATGTTGATATCAATGCCAAAGGGGGAGATTGTTGGATATTTCTAATGCATGGAGAGGTGATTGAGATATTTTATATGTTTAATCACTACATTACTAAATGGGCACTCATACTATTTTTATTTGTGTTTTGTCACTGATGTCAACATATGTTTCTGTGAGGAGAACATGCTGGTTATCACAGTGTACAGACACTATACAGATGTTTCAAATGCTGCAAACTCAGATGAGAGTTCAGGAAGGTGTTGTGATCTTATATCCAAGATCACATCATGTAATGTTTCATATTGGATGAGTTACAAATGTTTTAGTGAAGACTGGTCATTGGACTATGACAATGAGAAATGATAGAGTTAGTCTCTGTGTTTTTGGTATATCTTCCAGATGATATGGATTCAAGGTATGCAAGCTTGAGGGATGATAGAAAAGGTAATGAAGGATGTTCATTGGTTAGCACAAGGTATGGAATGCTTGGTGAAGTCAAATATGGCATGTGTTTTGGAGAAGATCTATTTGGAAGCTGACTTAGGAGATATAGTGTGTGTTTTGCTTGGCAAACATAAATTAAGGATGTTGGTCCTTAAATATTGTAATGCAATCATTGTATACTTATTTTAGATACCGTGTGTATCTTAGCAAGGGTTTATTTAATTATTTGTAGTTAGGAAAGGCTTATAGGTTGACCTGATCATGAGAATTGTAATAAGGTATAAATGAGAGTTCTTTTCTTTGGAAAAGATAGGGATGGAAAAAGGTGATATAAAGAAATTATGAAAGCTGCGAACTTGTGTCTACTGTATGTAGAGAAGAGGTTTATTGGTGGACTTCATTGGAACTAATCAAGCAAAGATAGTTACTGCCGAACAATTCAAAAGATTGTGTATTTCTTCATATACACTTGTGTGGCAAACAGTGAGTTTTGAAGGTGGATTTAACCTTCTTTGGGCAATGAGCCCTCCCTTTCTTCTTGACTCCTAACAGGGTTCATCCTCTAACAAGGACTATGTACTATAATGTTTCAATAAGCTCCTAACATGGTTAAATATTCTAACAAGGATACTATACTCTTAGTATATCATTTGTGGGTGCTAATTCCCACTGGGGTTTTTACCTTTAACATGGTTTCCCCGACACCAAAATATTGTGTTATTGTGTTCATTGGATTTGATATTGATGCTACTTAAAGTTTAAAGTTTAATAATCTTCTATAAAACTGATTCACCCCCCCTCTTAGTTGTATTATGGACTATTATTCCTAACAATATGTAAGAAATAGGTAAATACTTCGATAAAGAAGGGGGTTTTCTAAGGCCTTGGGTTGACTGACACCTCTTTCCTAACTACTTTTAATGAACTATTATTTTTTCCTAAAGGTGAGTTTGAATTGTGTTCCGAATTTTTATTTTTTATGAATAATAATGAAACTTAAGAGAGAGAGGTGGAGAGAGAGATATGTTCAAGGAACCGAAAAAGGGGTGATAGAAAGATACACATAGAGATAAGAAGCAATGTAGAGAGAGAAGTAGAGAGAGGAAATAATTAATATGTATGCTTAAAGATGATTAAGTTATGAGATCCCTTAGATATGTAGATAACAATATATATTACATAGTGCACAATAATACTTTAGATCTAATTATGATCTAACGAATAATCAAAAGTTAATTTGTATCCTAATGTTTTTGATTGAGGTAAATACAGGTTTTGAAGGGACCCCGAAACCCTGTACAAAATGGTCACAAAAGATATTCAAATATGCCCTCTAAACAAAACAGAGCAATACCAAAGTGAGGGTTTTACCATAGGCACCCACAACTTGGATGAGACAATGCATGAAACAATCTTCATGCAAACCCAAGCTAAAGAAAAAACCAAATCTAGAATTTTCCCTTAACACCCTTCTAATGTTTTTAAATATAACAACAGGTTTTGAAGGGGCCCAAAACCATATACAATAATGGAACTTAAGATAAACATATAAGAGTTCCATAAATACAATAGTCCAGCCAAAAAAAAAGCTCGAACACTCAAAACCCCTCACAAAAAATTAAGATTTTCCATTACCTCCCTTCTTCTGGGAGCGAAGAGTCATATCAAATTGTAGAGAGGACTTTTTATGATGTTTACCAGTAACTGGGGTCCACCCCTCCTCTACCAAAGAAGCCTTCTCCTGCTAGTCTTGACAGGAAGGTCTCAAGAGAGAAGCTGAAGAAGAAGTCTGGACATAACCAACAAAGGAACCTGCCTCCATACACAAGGGAGAAACACCAGGTCCAAATTTATCCGCAACAATAGAAAGACCAGCCAACATAATATATGTAGCTAATGACATATAGCTCATTATGTATCCTTTTATCACATGTGCAGGTCCCTCTTATGATGGAGATGAATATCTAATACTTGGAAATAGGGGAACTATAGATTAGAATTGACGATCATTTGGGGTGAAGAATGAAATAGAGACAGGAGTCCACGAAGTGTTCAATAACTCATAGTCTACAGATATGCAAGTTATAGCATCAAATAGATAGATATTACTATAGTTAATGTCATATATATAATTTAATCTCGGAAGGAATAATTGCCTTGTTTATGCACACAGTTCTCATCAATAGATTTAGAGCAATATAGAGAGTATGTATATGTATAAGCATAGGGCATAACCAATGAGGGAGAAAAAAATTGAAGGCTCGTTAAAATTGAGATTCTCCTTTATCAAGTCTGAGCAAATGATTGAACCCTAACATTGTTTGAATTGCCATATAGCTGGCAAATTTAGTCTTCAAAGAAGCTAAAAATAAAAATAAATATCCTATTGTTGAAAAAAATCCTATACTTAAATTATACAAATTATTTAATATTTTTGCCACTTGCATATTAAGAGCCCAAAATAATTTTTCCATATTAAATTTTCAATGTACTATTTGATTTTTTAAAATATTTTTTAATATGAATATTAGGATAACAATAGAATAACTATATTCTCTATTACATTTAAAATATAAAAAAGAAAATCAATATATTTCTCCTCTATTTCTATATTAAATACAAATAATCAAATTATATTTTAACTATGAAATAATCTTATTATTTATTTTTAAAATATATTTGTTGGGGATCTAATTCGATTAGCAAGAGCTTTTTGTGATAAAGCATGAGGTCTATATTTACGAATGTAATGAAGTAGACTTTAAGCTCAAAGTAATCAATATTAAAATTCTATATGTGCAAATCTTAATCAAACATATTGTAAATCTAACAAATTTTAAATTTAAACCAATCAACCCTTAATCAAACACATTGTGAATGATAGCATGTTCGAGGACGTCCATTTCTATTTTATTAAGTATGCTTAAAATAGAAGTTCATATCTTTTCCTATAGATTGGGACTAGATTGAGATTTATTTTGATTAGAATTTATTTTTAGTGAAATGTATGAAAATTAGATATTTAATTAAAGTTCCTTTAGTTGCAGAATTGGATCACCAGTTGAAGAATTTACTTATTATATCTCTCTTTGTGTTGGGCATCATTTAATTTTTGATCAAAGTGCACCGAATGGTAGCTTTGGATTTGTGGTTGTAAAAAGGAATTTTTTATAATTATTTTCAAGGGCAACTTCTATTTTTCATATGTATTTTTATCGAAATTGAAGTATTTAGAATTGTAGACCCAGATTTATTGTTGTAGATTACGATTTACTATACCATAATTTGAATGTTTTTGAAGGGAAAATTTGAACTTAGATAGAAGTGCGTAAGAAGGCATCCACCAACAAAGTTTGTAGTGGCAACTTCGATATGAGAGGTCGCAATGCCACCACCAGTATCCAAGATGGTTATTGATCACTGTCACATTCCAAATTCTGGTCATCAACGTACTAAGCAAAGCTCAACCTTCCTTGCATGACACTGGTGCCTTAGCATCTCTTCGTTACACTATTGTTGTTATGAAGTTATTAATATGTGTAAATAAATATATTGTAGATAAGTGTGCATTTATATCTTTGACTAATTTTTAAATTCTATATTATGATAATAACTTTATCCAAAGGTGTTTTCTGTGAGTTGAGTTAAAATGTTGCAAAAAATTAATTTATATGAACCTTGAGGAGGACATTGTACCATCTCTTCACTGCATTATTGTTGTTGACAAATTCTTAATATATTCCGAGGATGAGCATAGAATATAACAATGCATATCACCAATTAGATAATATGTCAGGTTGAAAGTTTGTAATTATCTACTAGAAATCGTAAAATCTCAAACTGTATAATTTATATGATATTAAATCGGGCTAAGGAAGAGATCCCATGATTTGAGGTCAATGTATTTTGATTTTTACCTCTACTATCTCATGGAATACCAGAAGTTCTCATTTCATGTTGTTCCTAGGAGTGCAACTTACAAATGGAACAAGTTGATAAACGTCAACCGAAGTAAGTGTATCCTAGTGCAACTTACAAATGGAACAAGTTGATAAACATCAACTGAAGTGCATCCTAGTGCAACTTACAAATGGAACAATTTGATAAACATCAACTGAAGTAAGTGCATCCTAGTGCAAATTACAAATGGAAATAATGGATCAAATGGAACTTATAAAAGATGCAACTTAGTGCATAAAATTAGATCATATAAAATCTGAAAGCAATTAATGCTCAATAATTAGCCACTGGAAGGCAATTATGTTAGATAACTCACAATACTTTAACAAAATTAAAATTTAGCAATGCAATGGATTAAATAGATAGCCCATTTTATTTTTATAGAGGGTCAGAACCATTAGAACGAACTGGACTTAGCATGATGAAATTGATTATCATTATCCTTTTGATGAAAAAAGAGTTTAAAAAAAAACTTAATAGTGATTAAAAATATAGAGTTTTAAAAATAAACTTAACTGAAAAGATTAATTAAGTAAGAGAAGAAATGGATCAAATGAATTTCAAAACACTAAATTAATAATGAAACTAAGTTATGTTTCTAAATTTATCTTAATGTTAAGTACACTTTCAATGGTACAACTTTAATTTAGATTTTTTTTTTTAAAAAAAATGTTTAAAAAAATGACAGAGAATTGATTAACATTAAAATAAAATGAGGATTAGGTTTTTTTTTTTTGGTAAAAGGCCAAGGCCTAGGATATTTTATTTATTAAATGAAAGATTACAAAAACATTTCGTTCGATGTACGCACTGGTAGGAAAGAACAGAATTAAGAAAACTTCCAGTCTTGCCTGGGACTTGTTCAATCCATAAAGATATAGTTCTTTGGTAATTACATACCCCATAAATTACTAGGGCCAGGATATAGTTAAACTGGTGTTATTCAGTAAACACATTTCAATCTCTTATACTATTACATATTACAATTTTTGAGCTATATCGAGGCATCCCCAGATTTACATTTCGGGCTCAATATTGAATAACAAGAACTACCCTTACCCCTATCCTACCATTGAGTTGTTAGATCAACATTTCATTCTAATTTGCATCTGCCCTCTATTCCCGTCCTCTTTCCTTGTCCTCCATGGTCTCGCATGGAGGCTAGGGATCAGTCAAGAACCCTTTAATTCTGCATATAAGGTTAGTAATATGACTAGACCTTTAAAGAATTAAATAACAATGTTATATTAAGTATGGACCTTGACCTATAGCTCCAAAAATAAAAAACTAGGTTAATAATATTCAAACCATTGTTATCATTGATAATTTTCTCAAAACCAATCCTGTTGAGGTTAGAGTCTTAGAAAAACTTGCATCTAAAATCCATCTTATTGAAGAAAAGGACCGATCTATTTAACTTCTAAACTACATAATACCCCAATCTTACTAGAAAGACCGGCTTGGGCGGAACATTTGAGTCTATAAGTAAATTAACTCAATAATAAGGAATTACCATAATCTACAACATGATGTTGCATAGAGCTATAATGTCGGTTAAAAGCATTCCACTTTGGAGAAATCCCTACATATCATTACAAAGCCCATCGACTTTCATAGAGCAGGAAAACCATAACCAAAGAATCAAGAATGAACCTTCTATATAACTTTTGAGTTGCATAAATCCTCTATCTTACTGGAAGTCATCTTAGGCAATAAATTCAGGTCTATAAATAAATTAACTCTATAATGAAAAGATAACCATAATCAGTAATGAGATGTTGTAGAAAGCTATAAATCCAATAAGGAGCTTCCTATTCTGGGAAGCACTACAAATGATCGAGCTTGTATACTTAAAAGAAAGAGAAACCATTAATTCATATTCATATGAATGGATGAGACCATTAGGAAACCTAAGATAAAGGATAATTACTGCTTTTTTTAATACAAAACTCCTTGATGATGCTACAAGGGACCAACCAAATTGCTACTCCTTCGGACAACATTCCATAAGGGCTGAAAGGATTTACCTGTAGATAAGTATTTGGAAGTTCTCAAACTTATAATTACTGTATGATGTTTTGTATCGGCCGTTTAACCTTCAACTTTCTATTGTTTGAGAGAAAATCCTAAAAGGGAGCATTTGTTGTTTTCTTTACTAGTCTCAAGGAGGGGGACTAATGAATTTCTAATTTAGAGAGAACCTCAGGAATCCATATCTACTACATTAGCCGATATTATAAGAATATATATATGTATGTATATATGTATATATATATGTACACACACACACACACACATATACACATATACATATATACATATATACATATATGTATATGTATATACATATGTGTGTGTATATATATATATATATATATATATATGTATGTATGTATGTATGTACATACATACATACATACATACATACATACATATATATATATATATATATATATATGTATGTATGTATGTATGTATATGTATATATATATATATATATACACACATATATATATATATCTAGATATATATATATACATACATATAGATATATATACATATATATATATATATACATACATATATATATATATATACATACATATATATATATATATACATACATATATATATATATATATACATATGTATATATATATATATGTATGTATATATATATACATATGTATGTATATATATATACATATGTATGTATATATATATATGTATATATATATATATGTATATCTATGTATATATATATATATGTATATATATATATATATATATCTCTCTCTCTCTCTATATATATATATATATATCTCTCTCTCTCTATATATATATATATGGCCTTTAGATCTCCAGAATAAGCGAAAGATAAAACCTTTATACATTAACTAAGAAAGAAGGTAAGGAATTGCTAATTTAGATGGAATTAATGCGATCAGAAAATCAAATTTACATCTATTCACTACTGATTATAAGTTTGTATATATGCACATATGTTTTTATATATACATATTTATAAGGATAGTAAAGAATTTTTTAGAGAAATATATATTCCAAGGATAAGCTTAGGAAAATGCCTGAAGTATCTTATATTTAAAATCTAACTTAAAGAGTCAAGAGTGACCATCTATATTATTTTGAGCTACATAAAGCCTTAGTTTTCCTGGAAACACTAGTTTGGCCAAAGCATTTGAGTCTATAAATTAACTAACGCTATAATGAAAAGATCACCAAAAACATTAGCGTAATACTGCAAAAAGCTCTAGTTCTAGTTCGGAGCTTGCTAATCAAGCCTGTATACTAAAGAAAGAGAAACCATAATTATAGGTTCATATAAGTGAATGTAACCATTTGAATATCTAAGAGATAGGAAGATTACTATTCTTGCTAATACAAAAGCCTTGGTGATGCTACGAAGGTGAACAACTAGAATCCTTCTCCTTCATCCAAAATTCCATAAAGGTTGAAATGACTACTTGTAGATGGGTATTAAGAGTTCTAAGACTTAAATTTATTGAAGAGTGATATACATCACCTTTAAACCTTCATTTTTATATTGCTAAAGAAAAAACTTAGAAAGGAACAAAGGTTATTTTCTTTACCAATAACAAGAAAGAAGGGAAAATAATGAATTTCTAACACAGAGAGAACCTTCATAAATTCATATCTACGTCCTTTTGCCCATAATATAGAATTATATGCCAAGACATAAATATGAATACACACACACACATTCATATATACATATATATAAATATATACAAATATTTATATATATAAGGAAATACATATATAAATAAATATGAGAATACAATAAAATGTATCTAAATATTTATCTATATATATATTAATAACATTATATATATATATATATATATATATATAGAGGAGTATGTAGTGAAGTATATATTGTGGATATATTCTAAAAATGAAATGAAGACATTCCTACAAACATCTAATAACAGGAATGTGAGAGCCATTTTGAATAACAAACAACTAAAACTATGCCCATTAACAGAGTCATTAGGCTTATAAGCACTGTTCTATCCCCTTTTTTGAAATGCACCAAGTATAATAATAGAGTTTATAGTCTGCTAAATGTATTAACATAAGTATTTAAAGTCTTAACTTTGCCTTACTAAAAAGAACAAAATTTCCAGCTTGCCCCGTTAGAGAGAAGCTTATCCTTTAATCCCAACACACTCCTTTAGGTTTGACAAATATTTAACCAGGTTGGGCCCCCCTTCCAAACCTTCTTTTGTAATATAGACCTCCATCCAGTCCCTGAGCCTTGGTTGATGAATTTCATAAAAAATCATCAGAAATTCCAGGTTCCTTTGGTAAACTGATCTATCCACCCAAAACCTGTCAAGGTTTTCATAGTAAATGATTGAGTATGTGATAATAGGTCTATTGTTGATCATCAGCATATCATAATTTCCCAGCCTAGAAATCTTTAGGTCATTCTTGATATTGACCATAACTCTATCTAGATCTAGCAAAATGTCCTTGCTGAAAATATGGTGGCAAAGTTTTGCCACCAGAGTTTGGTTATTGAAGATATGCATAGCTATTGCAATTAGCATTGTAGGAATATCAGGGTTTGCGTGGTATCTATCCTTGCATTGGACAAATTGGTCACCCAAACTCCATAAAATTGCTCTCTAAATGACTTTGTTCTTCACCTCCATAATCTTTCTTATCCTATCCATGGTAATGGCAGTGTCAAAGACCATTTGTCTGTTTGCGCTTCGAAGCTTGATAGGTGTCTCCATCCTTAAACGACTACCCTAATTTCCTTCTAATAACTATATTGAGAAATAATCATAGGAAAGCCTCTATACCTCCTTAAAAAAGCCTATGCCTCGATTAAAGAGCCTTCATTAATAGAAATTAATGTAAATTGCTAGCCAGCTGTAAAAGATCATAATTGAAAAAACATCTTATGTTACCTATTCAGTAATTGGCGTGAGCTCTTAGAAAAGGACATTTGCATTGGGTAAAAGAGAGGCTACCAACATACTGACATGCCATCATATCCTAATATCTTTATTAGATATCCTCTATCCTTTGAGTCAAATGTCCAATTTGTTGTCAGTAATTAATGCACTCATGAAACCCATCTAGAGGTAGACCTAAAGGAAAAGAAACTAAGGCTAAAAGGATGGTCAGACTATTAGGAATTGACAGATCTAGAATAATATAAGAATAAATAATTATATGCAGAAATAAAAAGAAGAAAAATAATTTGAACATAGATAACACAAATTTAACATGGTTCACCCAAACCCTGGGATACATGTTAGAAATAGGGAATACTGAGAGGGGGGGTGAATTAGTATTCTAAAAACTTTATCTTTTGCCCAATTATGGATATAACATATTATCTTTACACATGCATAACATAAGAAGCTAAACAACATGCATAGCAATACAACTAAAGAACTCATAACACATTATTTGTTCTCGGGGAAACCTTGGCCAAGGGAAAACCCTGGTGGGGATGGTATCCACAAAGATCCACTAATCAAAAGTATCCTGTTAAGGATGTTGAGCCTGTTAGGATTCTATTACATGCATATAGTGTTTCAGTCTTGATTAAGGGACTATAGGCCTTGTTAGAAGCCTCAACCCTATTAGGAGTTGGCAGTACAAAATGTGATTACTAGATGAGCCCACTGCCCAAACAAGTAATGTACAATATACACTGATTACAAAAGAAGGTTAAGGTACATAACCTTATACTACTTGTATCAATATCTTTTTGCTGCTCTTTCATTATCGCTATTACATATGTATCATATATCTCGCTACATATCACTTCTTGATTACATTACATTTATACAAGTTATTAGGATTAATAACTTTCCAGTCGGCTGTCATATTACAAATAACTTTATCCAAGGGTTAACATCTAGGATTTTATCCCTTTATATTGTTAATTCATTATTTTGATAAACAAAATAATCCCTTAACTCTTTATCAATTCTGTCTTCATATTCTGTCCTGTCGGCTTGACATTGTCTTTAGTAAAACTATCATAACTTCTTCTGTACATGCCGTACTAACTTGCACTATGAGATGAGTCTTCAATAGTCATCATAGAGTCTATGTTCAAGTGTGTAAGCATTGAACTTACTCCAATCATCATCACAAACAAAAACTGTCTCCAGTCTCACTGGTAAAAACACTGTCTCATACTTAGACAATTTCACATTGCGCCTTGACATACTAGCTCTCTGACCTGTGCAATCTTCATGTAGATCATATGTTTCCATAATGACAACATCTATGTAACCAACTCAGCCAAATTGCCAACAATCTCCCCCTTTGTCATTGGTGGCAACATATGAGAAAATGGGCTAAGTCTACAACTTCAAAATCTCAAAATTGTGGCCATAGTATAAGATATATACTATCCTTATAACTCCAAAAAAAACTTATCTCTAATACAGTACTCCCCCTAAGAGTATCAATCCTTATCATTTTCTTATCAATTTTCTACTATATATCTCTCCCCCTTTGACAACAATGACAAAATAAAGGTAAGGAGGGTTACAAAACTGTATTAAAAAAAGATTATACCTTAGTTCAATATTGCAAAGCCAGTAGGCTTGCAACACAATCTGTAAAATCAACCTTTATAGCCTCTAACTCCTTCTCCCATGATTTCTTAATAGAATCTGCCACACTGAGTAGTGCACACAATCCATAAGAAGCTATCTCACATGCTTGGAGATTCTCAATGTTAAACTTTTGAAAAGATGTCTTAGCTGAAAGAAATTCTTCCAATTTCCCTTCAATAATACTTAACTTCATAGAAGTGTGCTCTCTTAGAAGAGTGAATCTTTTCATTTTCCTATCTTTTTCATCTTGCAAAATTCTGATTTCATCATATATCTTACAAATTTTCTTCTCAACATCAAATACCTTCACATTGGGGCTTGAAAGAAAGTTAGTTTCATTCTGCATTTCTGCTTCCTTCATCTTCATCTTCTGATCTTCTTCTACTATCAAGGTCTCTGATTTTGTACACTGGATGTACAAAGATTTTCCTCTTTCCAAATTCTTCCTCAAGTCCTTTATATAGATATCAAGATTGTTGATATCATTCCTGATATTTTGGCTAATGTTCAAAAGCATTTTGGCCTCATAGGCTGCTTGAGCTTTCACTTTTTCTATATCAGTTAAATTTGTGAATTCACTATCAAAAGTGTTCATGACTTTCTTTGCTTTCTCCAGAGGGCCAGCTTCTACAATTTGTGTAGTTACAACACCTTGTAACTTCTCAGTAAATTCCTTCAGGCATCCTTCAAGACTTTTTACTTTCTTGTTCTTTCCAATGATCTTGTTCAAGGATGTGATCAATTCCATTTGATCATCATCATCTACTTCCTTTCCCAAATGCTCAATCATAGATCCAATCTGATTCTTCTTTCTAGTCTCAGGAGTAAGACTGATATCTTCTTTAGTAGGAATAGGTACCTATTTCTCTGTCACTGAGGGTTCTACTACTGTGGTTTTTGTTTTCTCTTCTCCTTTGGTTGTCTCCTGCTCTTCAAAAGATGAATTGTCAACAATTTTTTCCAGATTCTTGAATACATTATCATTAGTATCCAAGGTGATCTTTGTTCCTTCTACATTCATGACTTCATCTTCAATGTTCATGGTTGGTGGAGAGGGAATGCCATCTTGTTTTATCTGTCCTGCTTTCTCTATTGCAACTGATGGTTCTCCAACATTTTCTGACATAACCTTGATGATTACTTTCTCTGTTTCTGTATTAACTTCTTCATATTTGCCTCCCATAATCTGAATGGTTCTCTTCTTTGTTCTCAAATGAGTGCTTAAAGATTTCATGATCTAGCTAAAGTGTGCTTCATCTTTTACAACACAAAGCTTTCTTACAAGGTTTTCTCTAATAGATGTGTCTTCCTTTGATGCTCTCTTCTTCCTATTCACAAGCTGATTCGGCATAAATTTTTTCTCCAAATCCTTGCAAAATGCTTCCAATCATTGCTCTTTGATCTCCTTAACACTTGAATTTTCTTTGATGATCAAATAATACCAATCATGTCCTTTTCTTAATTCAATCTTACTTAGATCTAACATTGCATTCAAGTCTTTTGCCGCTTCTTTCCAAAAAAGCTAATTCTGCTAACCTGCAAAACTTAAAACTTCTTGCGATCTCGCAAAACATAATATTTTTCTTTGCGCTCTTAACTATAGCATTAGAACATCATATACTACCTTGCATTAACTGTGTAAGACTCAGTTCATCATATATCTAATTCTACACTAATCTAAGTTCCTATTCTATTGTAATTTTCATAAATTAAGTACTTTGAGATGGGTCAGGTAAAGATTCATTCTTACCTTTTAATGCTTCACCTTCCTAATTACCTTCAATGTTGAATATGCCTCCTTGATCTGTGCTTTTGATAAACTTCACTTCATCTGAATTACTACAACATCCTTTCTGATTGTTACTTGCATCTCCATTTCTTCTTGCATGATTCTAGGATTAGGATGAAAAACTCTATTGTTCATTCTGCAAAACCTTGTTGTATGTCCAATCTTGTTGCATATCTGACAAACAATTACATTGCTTCCATATCTTGGTCTAGGCTGATTGATTTGTGATCTGCAGTTTCTAGCAATGTGTCAAACCTTGTTACATCTATAACATATTACTCCATTTCTTCTGTTCATATCTTTAGTAGGTTTCTTATCTACATTGTTAGTATTCCTAAACATTCTACTACCATCATTATTCTCAATAAATTTAGGTTTCCAGCATTCAATAGCTCTATGTCCAAAACCATGACAATTATAACAATAACCATTAAGAGGTTTGAATTGCTTACCTGTGCAATCTCTCTTCATATGACCAATAGTATTACAAGCAAAACATCTACCTTTGAATTCTCTTTGCATACCTTTGGGTGATTCCTCTTGCTTAGGTGATTCTTCTTCTTTAGGTGTATCTTCAAATTTGTTAATCTCATCAGACTTCTTCTCATCTATGCTTTCAGATATTGTCAGATCTGGTTCCTTTCTTTCTTCATTTTCTTTAAAAGTGTTGAATCCAAGACCAGTCTTATCATAGAATGGTTTTTGATAAGATATTTGTTCATCAATCTTCTCACTAGTTGAATATAGCCTTTCAAGTTGTTGTTTGGATTGAGTCAGTTCACCTTTCACAATTGTATTGTATTTCTCAAGTTCAGCATACTACAAATTGACTTTCTCAAGTTCAGATGTTACTTTGCCAAGTTTAGATTTTAGTCCTTCATTTTCAGTCTTTAGACTTTCATTCTCAGATTTTAGATTTGCTTCATTCTTACCATTTCCATCTTTCAGACTAAGCTTCAAATTTTCTATCTTCAATTCATGCTTAAGGATCTCATTTTCTTTTTCTAAATTGTCATCACAATCTTTAATAAAAACTTCAGATTCCTTTTCAGATCTCAGATCTTCCAACTTGTTTTTCAGTTTCTCAATGAGGTTCTTTGCATCATCATATTTTCTTTTCAAAGTGTCTCTTTCAATAGTAAGCAAGTCAATCTATTCAAGAGCTTCTTCAAGATTCTTCTATAGTTGATCCATATCCATAGAGATCTTACTCAAGCTGCTAGGCTTTCCTTGAATGATTCTTTTTCGAGTAACTAAGCTCTGATACTAATTGTTAGAAATAGGGAATACTGAGAGGAGGGGGGGGGGGTGAATCAGTATTCTAAAAACTTTATCTTTTGCCCAATTATGGATATAACAGATTATCTTTAGACATGCATAACATAAGAAGCTAAATAACATGCATAGCAATAAAACTAAAGAACTCATAACACATTATTTGTTCTTGAGGAAACCCTGGCCAAGGGAAAACCCCGGTGGGGATGGTACCCACAAAGATCCACTAATCAAAAGTATCTTGTTAAGGATGTTGACCCTTTTAGGAGTCTATTACATGCTTATAGTGTCTCAGTCCTGATTAAGGGACTATAGGCCTTGTTAGAAGCCTCAATCCTGTTAGGAGTTGGTAGTACAAAATGTGATTACTAGATGAGCCCACTGCCCAAAAAAGTAATTTACAATATAAACTAATTACAAAAGAAGTTTAAGGTACATAACCTTATACTACTTGCATCAATATCTTTTCTCTTCCCTTTCACTATCGCTATTACATATGTATCATATATCTCGCTACATATCACTTCTTGATTACATTACATTTATACAAGTTATTAGGATTAATAACTTTCCAGTCGGCTGGCATATTACAAATAAATTTATCCAAGGGTTAACATCTAGGATGTCATCCCTTTATATTATTAAGTCATTATTTTGATAAACAAAATAATCCCTTAACTCTTTATCAGTTCTGTCTTCATATTCTGTCCTGTCAGCTTGACACTGTCTTTAGTAAAACTGTCATAACTTCTTTCGTACATGCCGTACTGACTTGCACTTTGAGATGAGTCTTCAATAGTCATCATAGAGTCTATGTTCAAGTGCACAAGCACTGAACTTACTCTAATAATCATAGCAAACAAAAATTGTGTCCAGGATCACTGGCAAAAACACTGTCTCATACTTAGACAATTTCACATTGCGCTCTGCCATACTAGCTCTTTGACCTGTGCGATCTTCATGTAGATTATATGTTTCCATAATGACAATATCTATGTAACCAACTTAGCCAAATTGCCAACAATACATCCACCTACACAACTGTCCAACCTTTCTTACTATCCAGTCAAATAGTACACCACATTACAATGCATTATTCATCTTAGCCACTTATAACATTACAAAGCATTATGCATCTCAGCCACACTATCAACACCCACTACATGATCAATCACCATAATATCAACACAGACGATCCCCTAATACCACCTGTACTTTAAGTGTCTACATCAACTAGAAACTGAAAAGATAGGAAGTTTAACCTAACTTCTCCCCTTAGAGCATCCATACATCATAGGTTAAAAGAGAAGACTATAAATGATCACTAAACCTTATCTTACAAATGATACCGGAGGGTTCTCAGACCTTTTTATAATTTCCATTCTGAAGGCTTAACATTTGGAAGTAGAAAGATCTTGGGCCCACCTTAAATACACACACACACACACACTCAAATATACATATATGTGTTCATATATATATATATATGATTATAATATAAATATTAATATATATATATATATATATATATATATATATATATATATATATATATATATATATATATATATATATATATATATAATATCTAAAACATTTAGAGAAAAGTATATCAGAATATATCTAAAAAGGAACTTTTTCTACACACTAAATATCCTCCTCTAAACAATTGTAAAAATTTCTATAGAGTGAATGAAAACATAGCCTAACTACTAAGCCCACTATAAATCATACTTAAAGGAAGAGTGTATAAGCCTGCTTCTGAGTCATTTAAGTCAAGATTCTATTAGATTTGATGTAGGAGCATCTTGGGTTCTTACAATCCCGCGTCACCAAAAACAAGTTTGAGTTGTTCAGTTTGCTCGGTTCCTTCATTGACCGAGTTGGCACGGTAGTTGCTCAGTTCCTTCTTTGATCAAGTTGTTTGGTTAATTTGTCCAGTTATTTCCTGGTGCTCGGTAACCTTTCTCACCAAGTGGTTTATTTTGATTTCTTGTTGAGGCCGACTTGGGCATTAAATTTTGGTTGTGGAGTTAATGTTGGTATTGATCATTAGGAAGTGTGTGGACCTAGATCTGGTCATTCCTTTCTCCAATGATGGATCTGAAGGTTGACTTGTTTCGGTAGCCTTTTGTATAAATAAAGTAGTTGGTTATAGTTTTAGGCATTAGTTTTTGGGGAAGATTGAGGATAGTTCTGAAAGATTGAATCCTCACATGTATGAGGACTTTTGTATTGATCTTTGAATGTATTTGGCCATAATTGAGAAGGCCCTATAGTCTGACATGTATGAATCAATTGATGATAATATATGAAGTTTTCTTCATTCTCCCTTCCCTTTTTTGTTTTGCTTCTATGTGTGTGATTTTTGCAAGGGGGTTGTGATTAAGGTGTGCCTTTGGCCCTTCGTCCTGCCCTGCCTTGCGTCAGGTGGTATTAGAGCCAGGTTGAGATCTGGATCTAGATACGTGAATCTAGGTTCATGGTTCCTTCTTGTTAAATTCTATTAGGAATGGGAACACTGAGGGGGGGGGGGGGGGGTGAATCCGTGTTGACTATATTTTAATCTTTTCTTTTACTTTTGAAACTTAACTTGAATGCTTAAGTACTGAAATGAATATTAACATAATAAAAATACATCAAAACAAAACATAACACCAATATGGTTATGGGGAAACCCAAATAGGTACAAACCCCAGTGGGAATTGACACCCACTAATAAATTGCAATAGTGTTTTGTGATCCTTGTTAGAAGATCTTTAACCCTGTTAGGAGTTATCTTTACATTGCTTTTAGTATAGTGACCTTGTCAAGGGTCAGACCCTGTTAGGAGTCTTTTAAAATAACCCTATTAGGGGTGGGGACACACTTTCCTAGAGCTCACTACTCAAGTGGTGAAGGCTACAACCTTCTAATCTCAGATACACACTATATCTGCTGGATGAATTGACACTATGACATTGCTCGTCTGATTAGTTCCTTTGATGTACTAATGCTCTGACCTCTTGCAAAGCTCTAATACATCTTAACTACTCTTCACACACTTCTACTCTACTTATCTTTTCTCTTTATCAACTTTCATACTTATTACTAAGGGCACATCTCATATTTATATGCGCTTATCAAAACAATTAACTAGGTCGACCTATAACTGATTACATACAATGCTTCCAATTGAATTGGCTCAAGCGTGTTTACATACAAACATAATTACATGTCTACAACTTGATTACAATTGGCGCATAGCCTTTACAAAGCAATATTATAACCACTAAACAAAATAGTACTAGTCAGCTGCATACTCTATTCTATTCTGGCATTCATTGGCTATACCTCTTCAACTGTCTGTATCTTCATCATATGGTCTCATCTGATCATGCTCTCTTAGACATAGCATGAATATGTAGATCTCTATAATTTTGTTGACTATTAGTGTCTTACACTTAGTCATATATCTAGGCAAGGATGGTCAGTCATCACTGCGACCAAGTCATTCTGTAAAGGCTGAGTTTTGTATTGTATACTTACCGAGCAGTAGTACTACCAAGTAAAGTCATGGTCACAATATATTTGTAACATGCTGAGTATAGTTATTGCTGAGCTACATATATCAATGATTATCGAGTGACAGAGAAGTTCAATAGATGCCGAGGACAGTTGATGCTGAGTGCCAGGGATAACTTTTGTTGAGTTAGCTAGAATTAACATACAAGTCTGAAATGGCACAATGATTGAGGTAAACCATTTTTGAGGATAATTATATTTTGTATATTATCTATTGAGGTAATCACAAAGGTGGTTACACATCCATATTGCTATCATTGATTCCTATGTATAACATTTAGCCAATCAGAAAATTGTATAGTATAGGCGGCAATAGGAATATATCTGGACCATAGATCTTGTAACGGTAAAACATTTTTGTTACTATATAAGGGAAAGATCTAGGAAAAAGATATGAGTGTGAATTAGAGAGAAATATAGAGACATTGAGATCAGATGAATACTATGAGTATTCAGATTGAGTTCAATGACTGAGCAGAGCAGTGAAAGGATAGAATCAAGAATAATCTGATAGAAGAGATCACAATTATACAGAAAAGAGAAGATCTAAAATCAGCATATCAATGCAAACCAAAGGATCATATACTGAGACATTTTAAATAGTGTATCAGGGTAAATCTCTTAACCGAGTAGTCTTAGCAGACTTTTGTAAATCTCTTTACCCAGTGCTTACTTTATTGTAAGTTTACAAATCCTTTAACAAGGTAGACTAAATAAGTCTCTTAGCTTTTAACGGAGCAGACCTTTCACAGGGTAGATCATGATATGATCAAATTTTGTAAGCCCTAACAGGAAAACTTTATTATCTGCAATAGTGAAGATTTGTGGGTGTCATCCCCACCCCAGTTTTACCTTTCAAGGGTTTCTGGGTTACCAAATATATTGTGTTATGTGTGATTTCATGTATGCTACTTGACATGATATATTACTTAGAATGTTCAAGTTTTGTTTACATGATGCATAAAGTTTTAACATTTTAAAAGAGATAGAAGTTAGTAAGTTCTGACTCACCCCCCCTCTCAGTACTACTTTCCCATTTGTATTTCCAACAATTGGTATCAGAGCAAAAGGGTTTCTCATAAGAAAGTCTAACCACTTGAGGAAAAGATCTTAAGATGGAAGTTTACAAACTAGGAAAAGTCATAGAGAAGCAAAAGATTGAAGTTCAACTAGCATTACAACAACTGGAAGCAGCCAGAGGGGAACTGAAGAAATCTTTGAGCAAAAGAAGAGAAATTGCTATTCAACAAAGTGAGCCACTGTACAAGGAAGAAGACACCACTGGACTATTTGATACTGGTAATTCTATAGAAAATGACAAAGCCATGAAAGAACTACTGGAGAAAAATACCATACTGAATGATGAAATCAGGACTCTAAAAAGAGAACAGGAAATTCAATCTATCAGACTCTATGAAGTTTTGGAGTAGAAAAAGAAAGCTGAAGATGATAAAGCAATGGCTGAAGAAGACAAAAGACAAATTACAATAAGGCTAGATGAAAGAACAAGTGATATACAAAGGTTGACTAATAATCAACTAGATATGGTAAATCAATTACTACTGGCCAACCAAGAATTGGGTAGGAAAGACTTGGAAAACAATCAACTAAAACATGAAAATGATCAGCTGAAACATGAGTTGAGAACTGAGAAAGAAATCAATGAAAGGATGAACAAACCTAATGAAGCTACAAAGTATTTTGAAGAACTGTTAAGGTCACCTAGGAGATCTGGTGATAGATCTGGATTTGGATTGAATGAACAATCATCTACTGAAGAAAGAGAGTCATCAAAAGATGGAGAACAGAAGACTGCTAAATCAAAGAACAAAAAGCCCACATGTCATCATTGTGGGAAGCCAGGACATATAGCCAACATATGTAGAAGAAAACATGGTAAGACTAATTCTAAACCTAAGTTTAATGGCCATTGTTTTAATTGCAAGAAGCATAGACATCAAGCACATGAATGTAGATCTAAAGCTAACATTTCATCCACCTCACCCAAGTTTCAAGGAAGTAATTTCAATTGTCAGAAGTATGGGCACAAAGCTTACGAATGTCGATCTAGACCAAGGTGGTCAACTAATGAGAAAAAAAAGCCAGTCACACAACATAAAAGTTACAATTGGGATTACAACACTTGTACAATTGTCATTATTGTGGTAAGTATGGACATATTGGAGTAAACTGCATGAAGTTTTATTTTAGAGGCAAATCTAAAAGCTGGATGAATGGAAGCATGGTCTGTTATAAATGTATTAAGGTCGGTCACTTAAAGAGAGATTGCAGATCACCTATGCCAAGCAATCTTAACAACCAGAATGAGGATATCTGTGAAAAAATGAGGAACCAGATGGAAAAGTCATGGAGGAAGAAAGAAGAAGGAACAACAAGTGAAGCAAGCACATCTGAGGTCACCCAATCCGATGGATTAGGTGATCACACTTCTTCCAACTAAGCATGAAAGGTATGTCTGGAACTGATTCTTGCAAAGCCTTACTTTACATCAGTTCTTAACATAGAATTGAGAAAAAGTCCATATCTGCATAGATTAAGATGCATTAGGACATATGTATGAAAGAATAGAAAATTTCATTTTGATGCTGAGCATCAGTGTCATGACCAAGCTAACAATGTTTTCCGAGCACCTGTTATTGCCGAAATGCTATGCCAAGCTATATCGCAATGGTTACATCGACCGAGCTTGTGTTTAATCAAGTTTAACATGAGTTTGTCAAGATAGCTGTATTTCACCTAAAATCTGTACGGAGCATTTATGAGGCCCTAATCCTATTTTTTTAGATTCTATAAAGCGGAAAGTTGTCATTAATTTCATTTCACTAGGCTATTCAAGATTTTAGAGCGATTTAAAATTTGTGCAACCCAGATCAAGCAAAGTGATTTTGAAGCTTCTCAGCGTGCCGTCAACAAAATTCATCTGCAGGGTTAATTGACAAAAGGTACTTTACCGAGAAACTATTTTCTTTTTGAAAATTACAGTTTGAAATGGCATCGTCTTCATCCGCACCAGGCAGGAAACAAGGAATGGAAGTTTTTAATGTTCAACTTGTAAGGAATGAGGTTTGTAAATCGAGGATATTCAAGGTAATATCTGAAAGTGGGATCATAGGAGATTTGAATGGAGCCCTATCTGCAACTTTGAAAAATGTGTTAATGATGAATGATGTTAGGTCATGCTATATGTGCAAAATTGGAGAAATTAGTGATTACGAGATCAGGGAAGCATATGACAAACTGTGTATCAACGGAGTGTTGAAGCCGGAGCACAAGGTCATTGTTGACCAAGGGTTAGTGCATGCCCTAAATTTCCCTCAAAATTTAAAATTTTAATGGATAAAGATCATGTTGGGTCAAGTGCATGACATACAATTATGGCTAGAAGATGGACCGGTGAAGATTACGAAGGAAATGATACATGTTGTCACTGGTTACCCTACCATTGACAGGAAGAGAACAATGAAATGTGCAGGAAAAGAAGATATTCAAGCAAACACACAAGCAGTCTGGAACAAATGTGGAATGACAATTTCCACCATCACTGATCCAAAAATTGACTTCACTATTAGAGTTATCTCGCATAAGTTTTACCAATCCAGTCAGTTGGACAACGTCCCCTGTATGGCAGTGGACCATGCTTGGAAGATAATTAAGAAAGGGCACACATATGATCTTGCCGAGCTCTAGCTGACTCAACTTGCCGAGAACTTGAACTCCATTAGGATGACAAAGAACTATATGTGTAAGTTTGGTTCCTTGTTGATCTGTATATTCTTTTATGTCAAGAAGTATTTTCCTACACATGGTGATTTGAAATGGAATAAGAAGAAACCCATTACTATTCAGATAAATGATTTCATAAATGAGATTGGTGATAATTTTGAAGGAATCATGGACAATTATTTCATTGAGTTTAAGAAGAAAATGAGGAATAGGACCAGAGTCCCTATGTCTCTGATTGAGAAATATAGTAAGGACATCTGTTTTCTAGTAGACATAGACTTTACCTATGCATAGGCAGTCCTACCTAGGGTTTCATGGTTGATGCCACTACCCTATGAACTAAATATTGATGAAGCTACTGCTACAATCATAGCCCTCCTAGCTGAGGAAGTTGATACTAAGGCACCTTACTTTGGTACATTTGAAGAGGCCAAATCCAAGATATCTTTGGGATTATTGGCTGCCACCACTGAGAGAAGAAGAAATAAAATAATAAAGAATTTGGAAGAATATGTTAAAGAATCTAACAAAGATGCATCACTAGAGTTAACCCAAGGGTTAGGAGAAGATGAGAAGAGTGCAACTAGTGGAAGTGAGGTAGAAGAAGAAGAAGAGAAGAAACCAATAATTGTTGAGTCCCCACCTAAAATAAGAGTGTTGAAACGTAAAGTGTCTAAGACACCATCATTTAGACCTCAGCCAAAAAGGACTACTACCGAGACCTCTAAGATGCCTCATGCATCTGCAAAGCAAAAACTCACTCAACCAAAGGCAGTGCCGACCAAGGTCATGAAGAAGCCGAGAAGGAAACTTGTTCTATCAAAAGATGAAGAAGAAACTGAAAGTGATGAAGCAATAAAGGGGAAGGCAACACAATAGGGTTCACATCAACTCATTGTTGATGAATTGTGTCATAAGTTTACTAGCACAACTGCAGTTGATGAAGTGAAGAAATTAAAGTTTGGACCACTGAGTATTGGAGATAAAGAAAAACTTGAGGATGCCATTCTTGAAATGTTATACACTTTCAAGATGCTGCCAATTGAAATTGAAAATAGGATTCCAAAGGAATTGTGCAACCAAGTCACACAAAAGTGGGAGTATGCTTTACAAACAAAGCAGGAAATAAGAGCAAGTACATTAGCACAAGTTGAATCCACTCTCACACCTACAAATATCAAACAGATAGTCAACCAATACAAAGGCAAGTTTGATCCTAAACTTAGAGCCTATCTTATCCTTCAATACAAGATTGAAGATGTTGTTCAAGAGAGTTTGAAGATTTGGAAGATAGTGTTTGGTTTTATACCGGCCCCGGTAGAAGACAAGGATGAAGGAAAGAATGACAGTTCAGTTGCAACCACTTCAACAGTTATTGAACCTGACAACAAGAAAATTACAAAGGAGATTGTCACTCCTAAGAAAGTGAAATCACAAGATACTTTTGAGGTTCATATTGTTGATATACCGGAGGAGATCCCCATTAAGACATCATTCCTAACTGAGGATGATCTAAAGTACACAAAAGAAACAGGAACACCCTTGCCAGGTAGTAACACTATACTATTGCAAGTCAAGGATTATCCCACCATCACAAGCACATAATCTATCATTGATAATCCTCCTATAACTAATGTTGCTACTATTGATAAGTTAGTCGGTACAAGTCTTATTGAGGAATCAATCAAGTCGGTACCACTAACTCACTCTGCCGAGAAAGAAGTTAAAGCAGAAGATAAAATTCATAGTCTTCCTAAGGAAGAACACAACACAGAAGGACATGGAACAAAGCTAGATGAAAAAGCTATTCGACCTCATGCTGAGGAAAAGGAGAAAGAAGAAGGCAACAGTAGAGGAAAATTCACTAAAGAACAAGTGCCGAAGGAACAAGAGGCAATCCAAGCTCTTGTATAGCTGCCGAGTGGAAGTACTCCACTGAGAACACAAAAGGAGAAAGAAGAGGTAACTATTGATGAAGTAATTGTTATTCCTAAATGGGATACTGATAACCTTACCTTCGAGCAGCTATAGATAATGAAAGATTTGCTAACTAGGAAAAGTAGAGAAGCAAAACTTTGACAGGAGCATCAGTAAAAATAGGTTCTTCATGAAATTAAGGACATATTTAATGAAGTTTATGACTTATCTGATGTAAATAGTTCCATTCCCATATTGGAACAACTTGTACATATTGTTCAGAAAGTAAATAATGACACGAGTTGTGCAAGTGATAAGTTATTTGAATGGTCAGAATGCAGATTTGAGACAAAGATGCTGGATAAGATATCTGCCGAGATAGCAGCAAAACAAGTTGAGTTGTCAACTTTGGTAAAGGAGACCAAGAGATTAGTTGTGGACAGACAGTCTCTACTGGCCAAAATATGAAATGTTGAATTATTTATAGATGAGAATCAACACTTGATTGAAACTCTCAAGCAAGAGATCAAAGTTTCAAGTCAGTCCCTGACTTTGGATGTAAGCACAAGTGCCAGACATTATGTTAAGGTAATACAGACACATGGTAAGTTAGCCGAGCTGATGGAAAATGATGGCAAGATTCTCTCTCACATACTTTCTATTCAAACTATTCTTACACCACATCTGGAGGCTATACAAAGAAAATTAGCCAAGGCTAACACATTAATCCAGAGTGATTCACATTTGTCTACAGCTGAAGGTCTCATCAGTCTGGTCACTAATTTAGAAGTACAAACTAAAGTGTTAAATCTCACTTCAACTGCATGGACAGATGCATTATACATGATCACAGTGCTTCACAGACCTTTTCTGGAGAAAATTTGTAACTTACCTACTGATGAGGAAATTAGTCATGTCAAAAACAAGGGGGAATTATCATGACAAGAGTGTGAACAGGGATAGGTAACACAATTTTGAATATGTATATATATCTCAAGGGGAGTTTTTAGGCTATAACATATTTTTGTAATTGTATATATGAATGTCATGACAAAGTGTTTTTGCCACTAATGTCAAAGGGGGAGATTGTAGATCTCTATAATTTTTTTGACTATTAGTGTCTTACACTTAGTCATATATCTAGGCAAGGATGGTCGGTCATCACTGCGACCAAGTCATTCTGTAAAGGCTGAGTTTTATATTGTATACTTACCGAGCAGTAGTAATGCCGAGTAAAGTCATGGTCACAATATATTTGTAACATGTTGACTATAGTTATTGCTGAGCTACATATATCAATGATTACTAAGTGATAGAGAAGTTCAACAGATGCTGAGTACAGTAGATGCTGAGGACAGTTGATGCCAAGTGGCAGGGATAACTTTTTTTGAGTTAGCCAAAATTGACATACAAGTTTGAAATGGGACAATGATTGAGGTAAACCATTTTTGAGGATAATTATATTTTGTATATTGTCTATTGAGGTAATCACGGAGGTGGTTACACATCCTTATTGCTATCATTGATCCCTATGTATAACCTTTAGCCAATTAGAAAATTGTATAGTAAAGGCGGCAATAGGAATATATCTGGACCGTAGATCTTGTAACGGTAAAATGTTTTTCTTACTATATAAAGGAAAGATCTAGGACATAGATATGAGTGTGAATCAGAGAGAAATATAGAGACATTGAGATCAGATGAATACTTTGAGTATTCAGATTGAGTTTAGTGACCGAGCAGAGTAGTGAAAGGATAGAATTAAGAACAATATGATAGAAGAGATCACAATTATATAGAAAAGAGAAGATCTAAAATCAACATATCAGTGCAAACCGAAGGATCATATATTGAGACATTTTAACTAGTGTATCAGGGTAAATCTCTTAACCGAGTAGTCTTAGCAGACTTTTGTAAATCTCTTTACCCAGTGCTTACTTTATTGTAAGTTTACAAATCCTTTAACAAGGTAGGCTGAATAGGTCTCTTAGCTTTTAACAGAGAAAACCTTTCATAGGGTAGATCATGATATGATCAAATTTTGTAAGCCCTAACATGCAAACTTTAATATCTGTAGTAGTGAAGATTTGTGGGTGTCATCCCCACCCCAGTTTTACCTTTCAAGGGTTTCTAGGTTACCAAATCTATTGTGTTATGTGTGATTTCATGTATGCTTCTTGACATGATATATTACTTAGAATGTTCAAGTTTTGTTTACATGATGCATAAAGTTTTAACAGTTTAAAAGAGATAGAAGTTAGTAAGTTCTGATTCGCCCCCCCTCTTGGTACTACTTTCCCATTTGTATTTCCAATAGAATACATATATACAAGCTTAACTTCAAGGGCGCATACCTTAACTAGGTCATATGCACGTGTGCTGACGCTTTGACCTTCTAGTATTCTGCTAACTATCCAGTCTTCTGTACTTAGCCAAATTCTAATCTTTTGATAATGTGCGTTGACTCCAAAAGACTATATGACTTTGTTGACATAATGAAAACACTATATCTAGTCATATACAATAGTATAGTCACTTTTACAACAATCTCCCCCTTTGTCATGGATGGAAACAAAGGAATATGGCAAAGTTACTAACTATACCCTTATACAATTTTTTTTTTAACATACTTTATCTTATATCTCCCTTAGACTCTGTACTATACATCTTCTTTACATATATGTAAGAATCCATATTCTATACATTACTCCCTCTTTGACATTAATGACAAAGGTTCTTAAAAAATGTATCTCTACAAGTACTTACAGTGTTAGGACATCCAGATTTGCTATCTGTAAGTTTTGGATCTCTTGCTTCCAGAATGGAATCAGTGCATTAACTATCTATAGATGGGTGCATAAGGCATATTGCAGCTTCTCCATCTTCTCCAAGTCTATGCTAGGACCTTGATCATATGTCACCATGGTGGCATTGATCTCCTTGATGTTTTGATTAAGTACATCCAGAGAGGGTGCAAGAGCATTCTTGAGCTGTGTCTGCCTTGCCCTTATCTTAGACATCTCTTTTTCAGCCTTTTCTATCTTATCTAACTGCCCCTGGTATACATTGTTGTACATGTTCAAATCAATGGAGGGAACTTCTACTGATTTCCTTTCTTTTTCTATCATTTCTTCTACTTCTTGGATTTTCTTGTAATGATCACTAGTCAGCTTATCCTGGTTCATACAATCAACAATAATTTTCTTGCCCTTTGCTGCAAACTCCTTCAAAGATGCTTGACCAATTTTTAGTGAACTTAGGTCAAGTGTAAAGTTTATAACCAATTCACTTAGCCTCATCTTCATGTATTTTTGGTCTGCAGCTAGGGATGCAGATTCTTACAAGCTAGAAAAATTAGTCTTGAAGTTTGAAAGAATTGTGCTTACATCATCAACTAAATGGACCTTAGACACTTTCTTGTCTGAAGGTAGCAGGCTATTTAAAATGTTGACTAATTCAAAAAATAAGGGGTTCCTCATTACTTACTTCTCCTTTTCTTTCTCCATGGATAAGACACTGATCTTGATTAGGTCTTCTTCTCCCCAAGAATCCAAACTAGTGGTGTCTGGTGTCAATCTTGATAACAATGATACATAAGGTAATGGAGTGATAAGAGTACTATCCATTACTTCTTGCTTTACTCTGATTGTCATCTCAATAGATGGCTCATCCGTTTGCTCACTTTCTTTTATTTCTTCTTGTCCTTTCTCCTTTTCTATTTCCTTTTCTTCTTTTTTATCTATCTCTTTCTCTTCTTCTTTTTTTGTCTCCTTCTCTTCTTCTTTACCCGTTAGATCTTCTATTAGTACCTCTTCCTATAACTTGGGTGAGTTGTCACCGCATAGGATTTCAGCTTCTTGTGTGCTCACAAAATCTTCCTCAAGCATATCCAGGTCTCTATCTATGGCTACCATGGCTATCTCTACATTATCAATGATGATAGTGTTATCTTTTGGTGTCTCTATCATGGGTGCAGACTTTTCTGCCTCTGTGGGTGTTTCAACTGTAGGTGCTGAATCCTAAGGACCTATAAATGGTACATTTGTGGGCACTTGACCTATGGGTGCATTAGGTGGATACATGTGCCTATTCAAGAAAACTTTTTCAAAGGCTTTCTCTATCTCTTTGGCTATTAACTAAGAGTTTTTATCCATTATGTGTAGAGTTCTCAACTTTGTTCTTAGGTGCAGCTTCACCAGATCTAGAAATAGTGTTTTCTCTTCTAAGGAACACACCAGGAGACTTTCATCAAGAATATTTTCCCTTATCCTAAGATCTTCTTCAATAGCCTATTTCTTTAGGGATTCCAAGATATTCCAAACATTGTCTGGAATGACTATCTTAAGTTCCAAGAATGTCTTCTTGAACTTAATCATATGTTTGATGATCATTCCATGAATTTCTGATTTGTCTATTTCATTATACATCTCTTAAAACTTTCCTATCTCATCCAATCTTCCTTCATCAACAATCCTTGTATTCAACACTTTAAGACTACGTCTGAAACCTACTTGTGGAGGTGCTTGAGTGTTCTTACTTTTAGTTTCTCATGAGGATGGGTGACTAGTGCTAATTTCCTTCTTCCTCTTAGGAATTTCCTTATACTCAGGAGGAGTTGTAAGATCAATTGTTTCCTTGGGCGCAGATTAGGTAACATCTATTTTGTCCTATTTGTCCTTTGGATTATTTGACTTTTCAACTTTGATCTTCTTTAACTTAGGATCATCTTCCTTAGCTTCTGCTGCAGATGTGCTCTCAATTCCCAAAGTAATATTTTCTTGTCTTGCTTTGTCAAGGTCTGCCTGAGTTACTCCATGAATTCTGAGTATCTTTGAAATAACCTTAGCTACTTTCGTCTTTGTTGCTCCACTGTTAAGAACTGCATCAAATTCTCTTGTTTACTCCTCATAAGTACCCCAGGGTGATCCCATGAAGCTGTGTCCCACTTTTAGGGACGAACAAAATCATGAAGTTGGGGAATTTTTTTTTTGGCACCTTCGTACGAAGTAAATACTTGACATGAAGTGGACTCCCTTCGCACGAAGTACCCCAAACAAGGGTCTTCGTGCGAAGACACCTCTTTGCACGAAGACCCCTACGAGGGGGTCTTCGTGGGAAGAGGGGCTTCGCACGAAGCCCCTTTTGGACTGGATTTTTTATAAATTTTTGACATTTTTTGTTTTTTAATATTATTTTCACTATCACTGTTTGCGGACCCTAGGCCTTGGAGTGAAGTACCTCAGCATGCCAGCACACCAACATGTCAGTGCCTCCTGAGCTTCTTCAACATCTTCAGATTGTTAGCAGTATTAGGTACACGTATTTTTCTCATTTTTTATTGTAAATAATATGTTTTATATTTATTTTAGTTAGTAATTTGTTTTAAATGATTTTTTATTTGTAGAAATGTTAGAAATTTGTAGTTAAATATTATCTAATATAATAGAAATTAATAGTAGAATGTTAGAAAATTGTAATTAAATATTAGAAAATGATAGAAATATTAAAAATCGTAGTATAAATGTTAGAATATGTTAGAAAATGGTAGAAAATCGTAGTAGTTTGTCAGCAACTATTAGAAAATATTTACAAAACATTAGAAACCGTAGTAGAAATGTTAGAAAACATTAAGATTAAAGTTAGAAAATGTTAAATTTTAAGTTTAAAGTTATAAATGTTAGAAAATGTTAAATTTTAAGTTTAAAGCTGTAAATATTAGGAATCTCTCTCTCTCTCTCTCTCTCTCACACACACACACACACACACACACACACACACACACACATGTACACACATTTTTAGTAAATATTAAAGTTAGTTATTTGTTTTAAATAATTTTTAGTTTGTAAAAATCTTATAAAATTGTAGTTAAATTTTTGAAAACATGATCTAGTAGTATGTTAGAAAATGTTAAAAAATTGTAGTACAGTAAGTTTCTAGGACCCTTATTCCTCCCTTAAGACATATTAAGACACTTAGGATCCCTTAGGAATCTCAAGATCTTATAATACATATTAGGATGTCCTATGACCCATTGATGTACATGTTAGGTTCCATTAATACATACAAGGACTCATTGTTTCCCTCAAGGATCCTTAAGACATTCTAGGATGACTTAATATAACCTATGATCTCTTAGGACCTATTATGAGGTGTACAACCCCTTAAAACATTCTAGGACCATTGTGTATTGCTTATGACATCTTACTTGACACATAGGACCCCTTAGGAACCATACGACCCATTATTATGTCTTAAAATGTCCTAGGACACATTCATCTATCTTAGCTTCTGTTAATACATATGTGAACCCATCATTGCCCGCAAGAACCCTTAAGACATACTAGTATCAATTAATGTAACCTAAGATCCCTTAGACCACTTATCACATCTACGACCCATTAAAATTGTTGGACCATTATACATCTCTTACGAAATTTTAAGACATATACGACCCATTTAGATCATCAAGACCCATTAACATATCTTAGGTTGTCTTAGGACACATTTATGTATCTTAGATTCAATTAATATCATACAAGGATCCACTAATGAAATGTAGGACCCCTTAGGACCTCTTATGTTACCCCTGACCCCTTAACACAGTCTACCTGACCCTTATCCATCCCTTACATTATCTTAAGACACATCTAGGAATCATTTTTACCCACGACCCCTTAAGACACTCTAGGACCACTTATTGCACCTACGACCCATTAACATTCTAGGACTCTTATCTGGATCCCTTAAGACCTCTTATGCTACATATGACCCCTTAAGACACTCTAGGACCCTTATCTATACCTTAGGACCTCTTATGTTACCCACGACCCCTTAAGACACTCTAGGACCACTTATTGCACCTACGACTCATTAACATTCTAGGACTCTTATCTAGATCCCTTATGAAATATTAAAACAAATATGAAACCTTAGGACCCCCAAGACCCATTAAACAATCTTAGGATGTCCTAGGACCACTTAGACCACTAATCACATCTATGACCCATTAATATTATTGGACCATTATACATCCCTTATGATATTTTAAGACATATATGACCCATTTGGATCCTGAAGACCCATTAACATATCTTAGGTTGTCCTATGACACATTTATGTATCTTAGATTAAATTCATACATATGAGGATCCACTAATGTATCCTAGGACCCCTTAGGACCTTTTATGTTACCCGCGACCCCTTAAGACACTCTATGACTCTTATCTATACCTTAGGACCTCTTATGTTACCCATGACCCCTTAAGATACTCTAGGACCCTTATCTATAGCTTATGACATCTTATGTTACCCAAGACCCCTTAAGACACTCTAGATTATGACATCTTATCTGGATCCCTTATGAAATCTTAAAACAAATATGAAACCTTAGGACCCCCAAGATCCATTAAAGAATGTTAGGATGTCCTAGGACCACTTAGACCACTTATCACATCTATGAATCATTAATATTATGTTACCCACAACCCCTTAAGACATTATAGGACTCTTATCTATACCTTAGGACCTCTTATGTTACCCATGACCCCTTAAGACAATCTAGGACCACTTATGTTACCCTTGACCCCTTAAGACACTCTATGACTCTTATCTATACATTAGGACCTCTCATGTTACCCACAACCCCTTAAGACACTCTAGGTCATATTAGGTCCTAATAGGTCATATTAGGTCATATTAGGAAACAAGGTATGTCTAAGTTGTTTCTCTACTTAAAGACCTAACTAGACCTATTAGGACTGGAGTAGACCTAACTAGGACCTATTAGGACCAATTAGACCTATTAGGACCACTTAAGATAGTCTAGGACCACTTATGTTACCCATGACCCCTTAAGATAGTCTAGGACCATTTATGTTACCCATGACCCCTTAAGACACTCTATGACTCTTATCTATATGTTAGGACCTCTTATGTTACCCACAACCCCTTAAGAAACTCTAGGTCATATTAGGAAACAAGGTATGTCTAAGTTGTTTCTCTACTTAAAGACCTAACTAGACCTAGTAGGGCCAAGTAGACCTAACTAGGACCTATTAGGACCAATTAGACCTATTAGGACCACTTAAGACAGTCTAGGACCACTTATGTTACCCACGACCCCTTAAGATAGTCTAGGACCATTTATGTTACCCACGACCCCTTAAGATACTCTATGACTGTTATCTATATGTTAGGACCTCTTATGTTACCCACAACCCCTTAAGACACTCTAGGTCATATTAGGTCCTAATAGGTCATATTAGGTCATATTAGGAAACAAGGTATGTCTAAGTTTTTTCTCTACTTAAAGACCTAACTAGACCTATTAGGACCAAGTAGACCTAAATAGGACCTATTAGGACCAATTAGACCTATTAGGTCTTTAACCAACATTAGTCTGACCAATTAGATGTATTAGGACCTATTAGGTCCAAATAGACCTAACTAAACCTATCTAGACCTATTAGGACCAATTAGATAGGTAACTAGACCAATTAGGACCTATTAGGAACAAAATTTAGGACCTATTAGACTTAACTAGACCTAATTGTACCAAGACCAATTATGACCCATTAGGAACAAAATTTAGGACCCAATTATCTACCTAATTAGACCCAATTAGACCTATTAGGACTATTTAGAACCAATTATGACCAGTTAGAACTAATTAGGACCTAATTAAACTCAATTATAACCAAATATGACCTAATTAGACTCAATTAGAACCGATTAGGACCTAATATGACTAATTAGGGCCAATTATGACTAATTAGTCTACTAATTAGGACCTCTTATGTTTCCCACGACCCCTTAAGACACTCTAGGATTCCTATCTATACCTTAGGACCTCTTATGTTACCCACGATGCCTTAAGACACTCTAGAACCCTTATCTATAGCTTATGACATCTTATGTTACCCACGACAATGTATGTAAGTTTTAGATATATGTAAGTTCTAGGACTCTTATCTATACCTTAGGACCTCTTATGTTACCCATGACCCCTTAAGACACTCTAAGACCCTTATCTATAGCTTATGACCTCTTATGTTACCCATGACCCCTTAAGACACTCTAGGACCACTTATTGCACCTGCGACCCATTAACATTCTAGGAATCTTATCTAGATCCCTTAGGACCCCTTAGGACCTCTTATGTTATCTACGACTCCTTAAGACCTAATAAGACCTCTTATGTTATCTACGACTCCTTAAGACCTAATAAGACCTCTTATGTTATCTACGACCCCTTAAGACCTAATTAGTACATCTTAGGACCCTTAAGACCTAATAAGATGACTTACGTGACCTAATAAGACCTATAATTTTATATATTTAGATATTTGTTCCCATTTTACATGCAGTTATAACATGTAATCAAGTACTTAATTATTAACACTTAGCTTTCACATGTTATGTATCTAGATGGCCACTCAAGGTGCAACTTAGACTCTTGATATGCAACTATTTTTCATATTGCTGATATAGAGATAGCTCAACTTAGAAAGTCTATCCGTACGTCTGTAGGGGATGGTATATATAGAGATACATGTGCTACTATATTGACTAGTTTGGAGACTATGACTGCTATATTGAGGTCTCACTCCTCCTTCACGCCTTAGGTAGTTGAGACCATTTTTCAAGAGTTGAGGGAGGAGGTCTTGGGAAATGTTT
This sequence comes from Chamaecyparis obtusa, assembly GCA_027943335.1. Lineage (NCBI taxonomy): Eukaryota > Viridiplantae > Streptophyta > Pinopsida > Cupressales > Cupressaceae > Chamaecyparis > Chamaecyparis obtusa. Next base: position 1,217,064 of record BSBK01008459.1, read on the forward strand.
CCTTGGTGATGGTTTAGAGCTTGTCCCCAAGGAAACCATCAAATGAGAGGTTTTCCCACATTATCAGGGGATGTCAGTGGTTAGGGCATATCAAGTCACATGGTATGTGATACCTCAGATCACATATATGATTTACCCTTGATTTCTTATAGCACATGGTCGTTATCCAAATAACGACTAGATTCCATTATATTTTGCACATCAGTTGTACACTAAGTTCTATTTGGGAATCAGGGTCAACTATTTAGATCTCCCATCATATTATGGTCAAAGGTTCGGTAGGGTTGCAGACCAAGATCATTATCATAGGGCTGATCAAGTTGTGCAACCTCATAGATAGCTAGTTGGGGACAAGACTCCGATAGTGGCACCGGTGATGGCTGCTACTATAGATAGAGTCATAATTGCTTCTTAGAGGGGAGTTGTGGATAGTATAGGATAAATTGCTTCTGCAACCACATCCATCACTTCAAATTTAGTGGAAAGATACATTTTGACTAGACCGAGTAGAGCTAGATCATCTTCTGAGGCTTCGTCTAGTACTACTGCAGGTGTGAGTGAGGAGACATATAGAGCTGCAGGTCTTCCTATACCTGGAGAGATACAAGCACTGTCAAGTCATCAGAGTACTTTAGATATGGCCCTTTACTTTTTGGAGGATCTCTTGCAGGCCTATTCTCATATTGCCAACACGCACAAGATCCCAATACATTCAGTCAGGGATTTCATTGCACTTGCGTGGGGTCCTGTAGTTCCACTGACATAGTGCAAAGCACCATACACCCACAGATCACTCTACAGCTACAGAGCCAGGTATACAGATTGGATATGTATGCATCACCACTAAGGGCCTAGATGCTTTTGATGAGTATTTGTATGGGTTCGGTCAAGTGGATGTTGGCACTGATGTTAGGTCATTTATGGATATGTTATTGCATCCAGATGGTTTAGGTTCTACATCACTCCCCTCCCAGCAAGTGTCAGCCCTACACTCCTTATTACTATAGAGGTTTGAGACCTTAGGTGGTGTGGGTGATGTAGTTTTAGTTGATGATATGATGGTGCAGTGTGTTGATGATCCTCCTGTTCCTGAGACCTAGATACATATAAAATTTTATTTTCTTGTTATTAGGAGTTTTAGTGAACAATTAATTGTAGACATGTGTATTGATGTTTGTTCAATGTATAATATTTTGTAGGCACAGTTAGCAGAGCATGTTACCTCTAGTGTGGGCTCAGAGAATCTTCCTATGAGAGATCCACATGATGTGACACCTACTAGTGGTCAGGTAAGTTTTAGATATATGTATGTTTAAGCATACATGTGTACACATGTATTTATATATTTCAAGTACTTTACATAATATATACTATGCACATGTATATAACCAACTATTGTACACTAAATTTACAGGGGTCAGTCATTGCTTTACAGCTAGATGATGCTTTCCATAGGAGTGATTCAATATATGTGACACCTAGTAGTGGTTAGGTAAGTTTTAAAAATATGCAAGTTTAAACATGCATTTATAATATTTTAATTATTCTAGATTATTATCATATATATGTGCATTTATATTCGTAGGTATCAGTTGCTATCTCATAGCCAGAGGATGCTCGTGGCAGTCACTTAGAGGGTCGCTCTGTTTGCATGTGCCTAGATGACTCCCTAGTTTAGGACATGTTGAACATATCTTTTATTTGAGACTCAGTTTATGATTCAAGACATATATTTGATTACAAACATATATATTTGATTAGGTGTACTTATATTTGATTCAAGACATATATTTTATTAGAGACATATGATTCGAGACATATATTTGATTAGATGATATGATTAGATAATATGATTTGATTTGATTTGATTTGATGATTTGATTTGATGATATATGATTAGATTAGATTAGATTAGATTAGATTTGATTTGATTAGATGATTTTATTTGATGATATATGATTTGATAAGATGATTTCATTAGATGGTTTTATTTTATTAGATGATATGATTAGATGATATGATTTGATTAGATAATTTTATTTGATGATATATGATTTGATTAGATGGTTTTATTTGATTAGATGATATGATATGATTTGATTTTATTTGAATAGATGATTTTATTTGATGATATATACTTTGATTATATGATTTGATTACATGGTTTTATTTGATTAGATGATATGATTTGTTTAGATATGATAAGTAATATAACTAATTTCATCATTCTTTAGTTTCTTAAGGGGATCTAGAATTAATATCATAAAAGATAACTAGTTAATACATGTAACTAATGGATAATAACCATTCTAACTAATTCTAAAAATAACACATGTCATAAGTAATATAACTAATTTCATCATTTTTAAGTGTCTTAAGGGGAGGTCTTAAGGGGATCTAGAATTAATATCATAAAAGATAACTAGTTCATACATGTAACTAATGGATAATAACTATTCTAACTAATTCTAGAACTAACACATGTCATAAGTAATATAACTAATTTCATCAAAGCATACATAAAATCTTTAACTAATATGCAATCTATAAAAATCATTGAATAATAAAAGTATACATATAAAATTCTATATATTAAAACCATTGAACCATCAAATAGGTTCATCATACATCAACAAATTATAGTCCATCATATGTTCAAATATATAAAAAAAGTATAATGAAATTTAATCCAGAGATATCAAGTAGGTCCTAACACAAGAAATAAGTATACATATTATACTTTTTAGACCAACTCAAGTGGTTCAGACCTTTCATGGAGAACATGTAATATTCTCTCCTGATCCTCACTATCTAGTCTCCACTTATGACGCCCACATTGAGATTTAACTGTATGAAGACAAATGGATGTGGCAACTACTAGGTGACTATATTGAAACACCTTATTGTCTAGTTCGTAATCAACAAAGTGAATACCATGTTGAATTACTTTGATTTTCTTGAAATATGTTCCCTCTAAAACAACTGAACTTGCAGGTCACAAATTTTAACAATATATAAATTTAAACAAACTCAATTTGAAATTTGTTAAAAGGTTGAAATTTAAAATTTACAAATTGAGTTCAATATATTGATGTAAACCATATACAAACCTATGGGGAACAACATTCCATCACTTTCTTCAGGTTCAAGTAACTTCATCCTCTTTGTAGTAAAACACAGTAAATAATTACCGACTCCTTCTACATTTCCATGCTCAGCAATCACTGCAAAGACATCTCCTACACAGTAAATTTATATATATACATGTGTGAGATCTTAAAATAAATACTTAGTTCAATCTATAGATCTATCTATCTATCTATACATGCAACTCAATGTACCATATAATGTGAAATATATATACTTACCAATTTTGACCAATCCCAAGATATGATCGTAATCGATAGAAATCAATGGAACATCATCGAAGTTTTCATCTTCATCTCTATCAAATGTATTGGTAACAACTAGTGGCACTAGATTCCATGCACCTACATATCCATGATCTTGATTGATACATTCCTCATAATTGTTAGCAATGCAGTGACAACAAAAGCATGCGTAGTCCCTAGTGTTCAACACCCAATTGCAACAATTCGTACTCATAACTGAATGCAAAGATCGCGTCTTTTCTATCCTATTGCAACCATGAATAATTTTTCTATCCACACCTGAATAAATGCATATATAATACATTCTATATAAATATAATTTGAGTAAAAAATATCATAAAATTTTTAAACACTTTCAAATAATTTAAAAATGTGTGCATAGCTTTTATCTCCCAAAATTTTCTATAAGGCACGCCCGAGTCAATCTTGATGATGTGTCATTCTCATTTGGTGTGAAATGTGTCTTGCACCATTCAACCACATCATGTGCATTTTTTATATGCACTCCCTTATAATTCATTTGATACTTTCATATAGCACGTTTGATGCAAGCTCCGACATCATCATGTTCACCTTTTCCATGTCCACTCTCAAAGAAACTCCAGACATGTGGTATGTTTTCATGACGATGATATATACATAGTGCAGACAATGGTCTTGATGATTTGAATTGTGTAGCACATCCATCTGACCAAACATAATGTTTATCAATTTTTATACCTCTTTCTTTCAAATTTGCAAAAAACATCTTGAAGCAGTGTTTCACATAATGAATGTCATGCTCTATATCATCACTTATATAAAAATGACATTCCTTCTTGATGACCCGTGCTTCAAATATGCTCTGAATACCATCCAAATCTAACTGTGCATGTCGATAACACACATGTACCATAATAGTAATTTTCTCTGAAAAATAGTATTCTGAATGAATTGCCTTTTGATGAACAAAAGAATAATTTTCTGCAAAATCAACAACTGATACAATAGTTCCAAGTGGGAAATTGTCTCTCAGTGTTTAAAATTGTTGTGCTTGCCACTTTGCAAAAAAAAGCATGATGAATGTAGGGTTGAATCAATTTTTTAAAATTTTCCATAAATACTCCAACATTTATCTCCTCTTCGACATATTCTAACCTTTTGGATTCTTTCCCAAATTTTGTTTCATTCTTTACATATTTGTAACTCTTGCAATTTACCATCTTTGTTACATCAATATTTTCATTTTTAAAAGGAAAAAGAGACAAATCAACACATGTTTGGCATATTCCTTTTATGCAATTTATTTGTCCAGCTCCATCATCTCTTTTGTCACATAAAATGGATGAGATGAACTCACTTCATCTAGTAGGAGGAGTCTTTTCAAAACCATAAGTGTCTTCTACAAACATTTGAAAAACCTGATAGTGGAGATCAAATTCAATATGATAACGACAACAAGTTTCAAACACTTTTTTTGTCCTGATATAATATGGCTTCAATCTTTCAAACAATGTTTGCCCAATGTTTATATTAGGATTTGAACTACAAAATGACACATACATTTCATGTTGTGTTGTGTCCAACCAATGTTTCGTATGATATTCATATTGATTAGCTAAAATTCTATGTCTGATAACATCTTTAGTGTTTGATGAAGGATGTGTATTATCATTCCAAAATGATGTGACCAAATTTTTGGTTCCTTCATCAATCCTATCAGAACAAGGAGCTCTACACATGATTGCCCAATTGCCTTCCAAGGTGCTATCATCCAAAAGTATCTCCTATAAACATATTGTGATATTGTTTTCCTATTAAAATCAAATTGAGATGAAACTAAAGATATCTATCTTTTTCATCCCATAGTGTTACCTACAATGGATGTCAACATAACTTTTCTTGTAATGGACTTATCTATAGTTTGAGATCACTTCCCTAGCTGGTTCAAACCTTTCTTAAGATTTTCAATCATATCAGTTTGCATATCAACAACTTTTCTCTTCTTTGATGATGTGTCTATACCCAATAATTTTAATTCTCCTTCCAAATTTTTGTTTATAAGTATAAGTGAAAGCAATTGAGCTTGTTCAAGTGTTTCAAAATTATCAAATTTATCCAATATTTCTCTTGCTATCATTTTCATTGATCTCTTCTTCGCAAGACTTAAGGGTTGATCATTAGCAAGTGATCTCAAATTCTCCACATCCATTGTATGTAAATGATCTAAATTTCTATAATTAGTAGTTTTCTTTACAGTTTGAGCTAAATTTAAAATTTCATCCATACCAGTAGGAGCACGTGATGTTGACCCTTCTCCAACATCAATTGTTTGAGCTTCCATATGGAGTAATCCCGACCCTTCTTCAATGTGCAATTCTTCAACTTGACTTGACCCTCCTACTTCAGCTTGTCTTTCAACTTCTTTAGTTTTATGATAATATGTCAATGCAGATTCACGATTTCTTTGTTTAGTACTAGGTGATCTTTTTCTAGAAGATTTACTTTGTCTTCCCTTCTTGTTTCCCATTTCTTCGAGCTCCAAAAAATGTCTTCCACAAGATCGTCAACAAAAATTTTCTTCTTCAAAAAATACTTTAATCTAATATTTTTCCTCTTCAAAATTATGCCTTTGAAAAAATAGAAATATCAATCCTCCTTCAAAAAATGCCTTCAATAATAGAAAATGTGAATTTATTAATTGCAATTCAATATAAAATAGAAACAAAATGTTTTACTTTTATACCATTCCAATTTTTTTTTACAAAATAATTTTACTAGCCGACTTCCCTCGAAGTGCATACATCATGCGAAGTACCCAAGGCAAAATTATGGTGGGTGTCTTTTTGCTAGGATTTTCACTTGGAAGGCTTCATGCGAGGAGTCTTCACATGAAGCCCCTCAAGTGTCTTCGTGCGAAGGGGGTCTTCACATGAAGACCCCAAAATTGAAATTTTGCACTCATAAAACATCTAAACTTCAGAAAAATGGTCTTTTGGGGCCTGAAACAAGGACTAAATAAGATGATTTTTTCAAAAAGATGATGTCAAATGATGCTATTCAAAACAAGCTTTCTAATGAATATAATTTTAATACATATTGAGTTCATTATCACTTTTAAATATTACTTTAACTAAACATAGGTTGTTTGGTCATTCAACAATTTGTCTCTTCAAGACTTCAAGAAAATAGTAAATTATAAAAAAAAAATTAAAAAAATATGTAGGAAAAGTATATTTGTGTTACCTTTCTATGAAAAAAATAAAAAATGAATTTAAATATACATAGATCAAGTTAGAGCGATCCAAGTAACCTTATGTCTAAATTATAGTTACTGTCACTTTAAAACTTAATAAACTATGAAATATCGATCCAAAATGAATAAAACCAATTGCATCCTTTAGATATTGAAGTTAAAAATCTAATCTCAAAATAATTACATCGTTATCATATTTAAAAAAAAAGTTATGCTGATCCAAGTGACAGTAACTCCTTAAAAACATAGTTTTTCACACAAACCACTTTTCGAAGGAGAAGGAAAAATGAATTTAAATGATTTTTAAAAAAATAAATAAAATATATTTAGAAACTAGAAAGAAAATTATAAAAGACTCTAGTTTACATCATCTTCAAATTCCTAATAGTTTTGTGGCAAAAAATGTTTGAAAGTGAAGTTTTTCTCAGAATGTTGAACTCTGTGTCAAAGTTGGCCAAAAAGTGGGACTCACTATTGTGGGACCACCCCCCACCTAGATTCGTTAGGGTCCTTAGGTGTTGATAGTAGTACTTGAGCATAGGATTCCAATATTTGTTAATCAACCTCATATCCAAGTGGATGAATCCACTTTGTTCTAGGCTACACTGCTTCCATGCAAGTTGTGTCAGTTTCTACCATGAAGAAAATGGTGTCTTTTTATTTCTCAACAATGCTCTCTGGTATTCTATAACTCATTTGCATTTTGGATCTAAATGTCTTCAATTATAGCGTTATGTAATCCTTGAGTGTACTCTTAGTAGATGCCTTAAAGGATATATGAGGCATTGTAGGGAAACTCTTGTCCAAATACAAATCTAACCTTTCCAAGTATGTGGAAGTACATGTATATGATCAAAGAGCCAAACCTGAATATTTTGGTCTTGTCATGCTTAATGGCTTTAATATTGTCTATCAGTTGTGCATGTAGGATCTCACATAAATTGAACTCCCCATTTTCTCTCACAAGTCTTATTGCTACACGAATAGTGGCCATAGACACACTATTCACCCTGTTGGTGTGTTGAAACCTATATCCCAATATCATGAACATCAATTTGATGTCTTTCTCCTCTATAGGCTCAATTGTCATTCCGTGCCTATCACTTCTTGACTTACATGTTTGCTCAACTATCTTCCTTACATCCTTACCCACTGGAAGAGCAATGCCTTTCTTAGAAAGGCATGCCATCTCATGAATTAGGTCACCTGTGATTCTCACTGGTACTTCACCTATCCAGAATAGGTCATCATGAATTCTGCTAAGTAAAATATTTATCCATTCAGACTCATAAAACTCATATGCTGTAGCATATTCAATTATGGGATGGCTTTCCAACTGCACAAACTCATCAAGGAAGGTTTTATCTAGTTTCATCATAGTTTCTATGTGCGCTCTAATTCTGTCAAGACCTATTGGCTCCTTTTTATAGTAAATGTATACATGGATGTCTTCAACATGCATAAAACCCATAGGGGTTCAGGAGAATGCTCATTCTAAATCATCTATGGTAGATTTGAAAGGGTGCCTCTTGAAAATATATCTCTTCTTCTCCACAACATCAAACACAATAGGAGTAGTCATAACTTACTTGTTTATTGCTTTAATTAGGTTTCCAAGAACTTCTGAATCGTCGCGACAGATTAGGGCTTTCACAACTGATCAAATACACTTCTTCACTGGTGAATCAAACTTCAATCCTTCTCAATTAGTTGCTAGGGATTTTGTTCTCTCCAATCGCTCAAACTAGAATGCAATGAGTGATCTACAAGTCTCCGAGTACTTTAAAGTGAAAAATTCTGCCATTAATACTTGCCGCATAAACCAGAATTTCACTAAAAATATTCAACTTTCATTCTACAATCAATCAGGTAGTGCACTCTTGCATATAGATTCTTCTAGTCTCCAAAAGGTTAAATCTAAAGGTGCATACTCTGAGAGTGAGTATACCAGCCGCGTAGGGGTCTAGAGCTAAATTAGCTCCCCCTATGACCTTAAGGGTCATTCATCCAGATGTAGAGGGTGCGTCCACTATGGATGCAACCAATACATTCTCAACATCCTTATCCTTCTTTTCCTCTATCCAAATCAAGCTCGCATCTTCTGAAACTTTCACAAACCTGACTTCTCCTTCGGTATCCAAAATTGATTCTTCTGGCTTTTTAGGGCTTTCCTGATTTTGCATTCTTGATCTAAAGAATTTTGAGATGTGTCCAGCCTTGTTACACGAGTGAAAAATAATTGGAGGCCTCAAATTCCTTGACGCATTGACATGGGTTACCATTTGACACTGTCTAGCTAAGTGACCATTATAGTTACATATCTGACATGTAATACTCTGGGAACTTCTTGCATTTGGTTGATTCTGATTTCTTTGATTATGCTGAGTCTTGTTCTTCTGACTTGTTTTACAATTCATAGCTTTATGACCAAATTTATTGCATGAATAACAGTAACCATTGAAAGGTCTTACCTCTTTACAATTCCTTGCTCTGTGTCCATGCTTGATACATGCATAACAAGTTCGGTCTACTGGTTTGCACTCATCTTTAGATGGTTCAATATTATCTTTAATTTGACTTTCAGTCATCTTGGCATCTGTGGTGTCTTCTGGTGCTTTCATCCTTGCTCGCATGTCATCAATCTAAATTTGTTCTTTATTGAATCCAATGCCGCTGGTATCTCCTTTAAGCTTTTGATCATATAACTAAGATTCTATCAGATCCTTGCTTGTGTGTAATTTGTCAATGTGATTCTTTGCTTCTTTTAACTCAAATTCCAAATTTTCTTTGTTGTTTCTTAGTTCCAAGATTTCCATGTTTGCTTGCCTCAATTCTTCATTCAGTTGAAGGTTCTCTTTGATCTGTTCATCATAAAATTCTTGATTGTTAGTTAGCTTTTCATCCAAATCTTCAATTTGATCTTTCAGAGATGTGTTCTCTTCATTTATCTTTTTGACCATCTTCCCTAAATCACTGTTTGAACAATCTTTCAAATCTTTTCTTAGTCTTTTGATGACTTCTTGAGAATCACTAACTTTTTCTTTTAGTTCTTCAATTTATTTTTCAGATCTGTCAAGGTCTTCAAGAGTAGCGTCAAGATTCTTTTTAAAATGTTTCATTTTTGTTTTATCCATGATCTCCTCAAGTGGTTAAACTTCTTTGCTGAGGACTAGAGATCCTATACCAATTTTTAGGAATGGCAAGACTAAGAGGGGGGGGGGGGGGGGGTTGAATCAGTGTTCACTATATTTTAATCTTTTCTTTTACTCTTGAAACTTAACTTGAATGCTTAAGTATTGAAATGAACATTAACATAATCAAGATGCATAAACACAACACATAACACCAATATGGTTATGGGTAAACCCAAATAGGTAAAAACCCCAGTGGGAATTGACACCCACTAATAAACTGCACTACTATCTTGTGATCCTTGTTAGAAGATCTTTAACCTTGTTAGGAGTTATCTTTACATTTATTTTAGTACAGTGACCTTGTCAAGGGTGAGACCCTATTAGGAGGCTTTTACAATAACCCTATCAGAGGTGGGGACACATTGTCCTAGAGCTCATTGCTCAAGTGGTGAAGGCTACAATATTCTGATCTCAGATACACACTATATATGCTAGATGAACTGGCACTATGACACTGCTTGTTTGATCAGTTCCTTTGATGCACTGATGATTTGACCTCTTGCAAAGATCTAATACATCTTAACTAATATTCACACAATTTTTCTCTACTTATCTTTTCTCTTTATCAACTTTCATACTTATTACAAAGGGCACATCTCATATTTATATGCGCTTATCAAAACAATTAACTAGGTCGGCCTATAACCGATTACGTACAACACTTCCAATTGAATTGTCTCAAACGTGTTTATATAAAAGCATAATTACATGTCTACAACTTGATTACAATAGGCACATAGCCTTTACAAAGTAATATTATAATCGCTAAACAAAATACTACTAGTTGGCTGCATACTCTATTCTGTTCTGGCATTCACTGGCTATACCTCGTCAACTGTCTGTATCTTTGTCATATGGTCTCATTTGATCATGCACTCTTAGAATTAACATGAATACATACATACAAGCTTAACTTCAAGGGCATATGCCTTAACTAGGTCATATGCACGTGCACTGATGTTCTGACCTTCTAGTATTCTTCTAATTGTCCAGTCTTTTGTACTTAGCCAAATTCTGATCTTCTAATAATGTGTGTTGACTCCAAAAAACTATATGACTTTGTTTCCATAATCACAACACTATATCTAGTCATATACAATAGTATAGTTAACTTGCCAACAATCTCCCCATTTTTTATTGATGGAAACAAAGGAATATGGAAAATTTACTAACTGTACACTTATACAATTTTTTTTTTAACATACTTTATCTTATATCTCCCTTAGACTCTGTACTATACATCTTCTTTACATATATGTAAGACTCCATATTCTATAAATTACTCCCCCTTTGATATTAATGACAAAGGTTCTTAAAAAATGTATCTCTACAAGTACTTACAGTGTTAGGACATCCGGATATGCTATCTGTAAGTTTTGGATCTCTTGCTTCCAAAATGCAATCAATGCATTAACTATATGTAGATGGGCACATAAGGCATATTGCAACTTCTCCATATTCTCCAAGTCTATGCTAGGACCTTGATCATATATCACCATGGTGGCATCGATCTTCTTGATGTTTTGATTAAGTACATCCAGAGAGGGCACAAGAGCATTCCTGAGCTATGTCTTCCTTGCCCTTATCTTAGACATATCTTTTTCAGCCTTTTCTATCTTGTCTAACTGCCCCTGGTATACATTGTTGCAAATGTTCACATCAGTGGAGGGGTCTTCTACTGATTTCCTTACTTTTTCTATCATTTCTTTTGCTTCTTGGATTTTCCTGTAATGATCACCAGTCAGCTTATCCTAGTTCATACAACCAGCAATAATTTTCCTACCCTTTGCTGCAAACTCCTTCAAATATTCTTGACCAATCTTTAGTGAACTTAGATCAAGTGTAAAGTTGCTAACCAATTCACTTAGCCTCTTCTTCATGTATTTCTCTTCTGCACATAGGGATGCGGATTCTTCCAAGCTAGAAAAATTAGTCTTGAAGTTTGAAAGAATTGTGCTTACATCATCAACTGAGTGGACCTTAGACACTTTCTTGTCTGAAGGTAGTAGGCTATTTAAAATGTTGACTGATTCAACAAACAAGGGGTTACTCATTACTTGCTTCTCCTTTTCTTTCTCCATGGTTAGGACACTGATCTTGATAAGGTCTTCTTCTCCTCAAGAACCCAAACTAGTGGTGTGTGGTGTCAATATTGACAACAATGATACAGAAGGTAATGGAGTGATAGGAGTACTATCCATTACTTATTGCTTTACTCTAATTGTCATATCAACAGATGGCTCATCTGTTTTGTCACTTTTTTTTTTTTCTTCTTGTCCTTTCTCCTTTTCTATTTCCTTTTCTTCTTGTTTATCTATCTCTTTCTGTTCTTATTTTTATGTCTCATTTTCTATCTCCTTCTCTTCTTCTTTATCTGTTAGATCTTCTATTAGTACCTCTTCTTGTAACTTGGGTGATTTGTCACCGCATAGGATTTTAGCTTCTTGTGTGCTCACAAAAGCTTCCTCAAGCTTATCCAGGTCTCTATCTATAGCCGCCATGGCTAGCTCTACATTATCAATGATGATAGTGTTATCTTTTAGTGTCTCTATCATGGGCACAAACTTTTCTGCCTCTGTGGGTGTTTCAACTACAGGTGCTAAATCTTGAGGACCTATAAATGGTACATTTGTGGTCTTTGACTCCTTGGATACCTTTGTGGGCACTTGAGCTATGGGCACAATAGGTGGATACATGTGCCTATTCAAGAAATTTTTTTCAAAGGCTTTCTCTGTCTCTTTGGCTATCAATTGAAAGTTTTTATCCATTATGTGCAGAGTTCTCAACTTTGTTCTTAGGTGCGGCTTCACCAGATCTAGCAATAGTGTTTTCTCTTCTAAGGAACACACAGGGAGACTTTCATCAAGAATCTTTTCCCTTATCCTAAGATCTTCTTCAATAGCTTATTTCTTTAGGGATTCCAAGATATTCCAAACATTGTCCAGAATGACTGTCTTAAGTTCCAAGACTATCTTCTTGAAATTAATCATTTGTTTGATGATCATTCCATGAATTTCTGATTTGTCTATTTCATTGTACATCTCATAAAACTTTCATATCTCATCCAATCTTCCTTCATCAACAATCCTTGTATTCAACACTTTAAGACTAGATCTAAAACCTACTTGTGGAGGTGCTTGAGTGTTCTTCTTAGTTCTAGTTTCTCATGAGGATGGGTGACTAGTGCTAATCTCCTTCTTCCTCTTAGGCATTTCCTTATACTTAGGAGGAGTTGTAAGATCAATTTTTTCCTTAGGCTTAGGAGAGATAACATCTATTTTGTCCTATTTGTCTGTTGGATTATCTGACTCTTCAACTTTGATCTTCTTTAACTTAGGATCATCTTCCTTAGCTTCTACTGTAGATGCGCTCTCAATTCCCAAAGCAATATTTTCTTGTCTTGCTTTGTCAAGGTCTACCTGAGTTACTCCATGAATTCTGAGCATCTCAGAAGTAACCTTAGCTACTTTCCTCTTTGTTGCTCCACTCTTAAGACTTGCATCAACTTCTCTTATTTTCTCTTCATAAGTACCCAACCTAGGTTCATTAGGGTCCTTAGGTGCTGATAGTAGTACTTGAGCATAAGCTTCCAAGATTTTTTCATCAACCTCATATCCAAGTGGATGAATCCACTTTGTTCTAGGCTCCACTACTTCCATGCAAGTTTCTACCATGAAACAAATGGTGTCTTTTTATTTCTCAACAATGCTCTCTGGTATTCTGTACCTCATTTTCATTTTGGCTTTGAATGTCTTCAATTGTAGCATTATGTAATTCTTGAGTGTACTCTCAGTAGATGCCTTAAATGACATCTGAGGCATTGTAGGTAAAATCTTGTCCAAATACAAATCTGACACCTTTCCAAGTATGTGGAAGTACATGTATATGGTCAAAGACCCAAACTTGAATATTTTGGTCTTGTCATCCTTAATGGCTTTAATATTGTCTATCAGTTGTGTGCATAGGATCTCACATAGATTGAACTCCCCATTTTCTCTCAAAAGTATTATTGCTACAAGAATAGTTGCCGTAGACACACTATTCACCTTGTTGGTGTGTTGAAACCTATATCCCAATATCATGGACATCAATTTGACGTCTTTCTCCTTTATAGGCTCAATTGTCATTCTGCGCCTTTCACTTCTTGACTTACATGTTTGCTCAACTATCTTCCTTACATCCTTACCTGCTGGAGAATGATGCCTTTCTTAGAGAGGCCTTTCATCTCATGAATTAGGTCACCTGTGATTCTCATTGGTACTTCACCTATCCAGAATAGGTCATCATGAATTATGTTGAGTAAAATCTTTATCCATTCAGACTCATAAAACTCATATGCCATAGCATATTCAATTATGGGATGGCTTTCCAACTGCGCGAACTCATTAAGGAAGGTTTTATCTAGTTTCATCATAGTTTCTATGTGCACTCTAATTCTATCAAGACCTGCTGGCTCCTTTTTACAGTAAATGTATGCACAGATGTCTTCAACATGCATAACAACCATAGGGGGTTCAGGAGAATGCTCATTCTAAATCATCTAGGGTAGATTTGAAAGAGCACCTCTTGAAAATGTATCTCTTCTTCTCTGCAACATAAAACACAACAGGAGTAGCCATAACTTACTTGTTTATTGCTTTAATTAGGTTTCCAAGAACTTCTAAATCATTGCGATGGATTAGGGCTTCCACAACTGATGAAATACACTTCTTTGCTGGTGAATTACAGTTCAATCCTTCTCAATTAGCTGCTAGGGCTTTTGTGCTCTCCAATTTCTCAAACTAGAATGTAATGAGTGATCTACAAGTCTTTGAGTACTTTAAAGTGAAAAATTACACCATTAATGCTTGCCGCGTAAACCAGACTTTCATTGAAAATCTTCAAATTTCATTTTGCAATCAATCAGGTAGTGCACTCTTGCACATAGATTTTGCTAGTCTCCAAAAGGTTAAATCTAAAGGCACATAATCTTTGAGTGAGTATACCGGCTGCGCAGGGGTCTAGATCTAAATTAGCTCCCCCTATGACCCTGAGGGTCATTCATCGGGATGTAGAGGGTGTGTCCACTGTAGATGCATCCAATACATTCTCATCATCCTTATCCTTCTTTGCCTCTATCCAAATCAAGCTCATATCTTCTGAAGATTTCACAAACTTGACTTCTCCTTTGGTATCCAAAATTGATTCTTCTGGCTTTTTAGGGCTTTCCTAATTTTGTGTTCTTGATCTATAGAATTTTGAGATGTGTCCAGCGTTGTTACATGAGTGAAAAATAACTGGAGGCCTTAAATTCCTCAGTGCATTGACATGGGTTACCATTTTACACTGTCTAGTTGAGTGACCATTATATTTAGATATTTGACATGTAATACTCTGGGAACTTCTTGCATTTGGTTGAATTTGATTTATCTGATTATGCCGAGTCTTGTTCTTGTGACTTATTTTACAATTCATAGCATTATGAACAAATTTATTGCATGAATAACAATAACCATTGAAAGGTCTTACCTCTTTACAATTCCTTGCTGTGTCCATGCTTGTTACATGCATAACAAGTTCGGTCTACTGGCTTGCGCTCATCTTTAGATGGTTCAATATTGTCTTTAATCTGACTTTCAGTCCTCTTGGCATCTATGGTATCTTCTGGTGCTTTCATCCTTGCTCACATGTTATCAATTTGAATTTGTGCTTCATTGAATCTAATGCCACTGGTAGCTCCTTTAAGCTTTTGAGCATATAAATGAGATTCTATCAGATCCTTGCTTGTGTGTAATTTGTCAATGTGATTCTTTGCTTCTTTTAACTCAATTTAAAAATTTTCTTTGTTGTTTCTTACCTCCAAGATTTCCATGTTTTCTTGCCTCAATTCTTCATTCAGTTGAAGGTTCTCTTTGATCTGTTCATCATAAACTTCTTGATTGTTAGTTAGCTTTTTATCCAACTCTTCAATCTGATCTTTCAGAGATGTGTTCTCTTCATTTAGATTTTTGACCATCTTCCCTAAATCACTATTTGAACAATCTTTCAAATCTTTTCTTAGTCTTTTGATGACTGCTTGAGAATCACCGACTTTTTCTTTTAGCTCTTCAATTTCTTTTTCAGATTTGTCAAGGTCTTCAAGATTCTTTTTTAGATGTTTTATTTCTATCTTATCCATGATCTCCTCAAGTGGTTAAACTTCTTTGCCGAGTACCAGAGCTCTGATACCAATTGTTAGGAATGGGAACATTGTGATGGGGGGGTGAATCAATGTTCACTATATTTTAATCTTTTCTTTTACTCTTCAAACTTAACTTGAATCATTAAGTACTAAAATGAACATTAACATAATCAAGATGCATAAAAAAAACACACAAAATCAATATGGTTACGGGGAAACCCAAATAGGTAAAAACCTTGTTGGGAATTGACACCCACTAATAAATTGCACTAGTGTCTTGTGATCGTTGTTAGAAGATCTTTAAACCTGTTAGGAGTTATCTTTACATTCCTTTTAGTATAGTAACACTTTCAAGGGTCGGACCTTGTTAGGAGTCTTTTATAATAACCCTATTAGGGGTGGGGACAGACTTTCCTAGAGCTCATTTCTCAAGTGGTGAAAGGCTACAACCTTCTGATCTCAACTACACACTATATCTGCTGGATGAACTAGCACTGTGACACTGCTTGTATGGTCAGTTCCTTTGATGCGCTGATGCTTTGACCTCTTGAAAATATCTAATACATCTTAAATACTCTTCAAATTTTTTTTCTCTACTTATATTTTCTCTTTATCAACTTTCATACTTATTAGAAAGGGTGCATCTCATATTTATATGTGCTTATCAAAACAATTAACTAGGTCGGGCTATAACCGATTACATACAATGCTTATAATTAAATTGGCTCAAGCGTGTTTACATAAAAAAATAATTACATGTCTACAACTTGATTACAATAGGCACATAGCCTTTACAAAGCAATATTATAACCGCAAAACAAAATACTACTAGTCGGTTGCATACTTTGTTCTGTTCTAGCATTCACTGGCTATACCTCTTCAACTGTCTGTATCTTTATCATATGGTCTCATCTAATCATGCACTCTTAGACTTAGCATGAATACATACATACAAGCTTATCTTCAAGGGCGCTTACCTTAACTAGGTCATATGCACATGCGCTAACGTTCTAACCTTCTAGTATTCTGCTAACTGTCCAGTCTTCTGTACTTAGCCAAATTCTGATCTTTTGATAATGTGCGCTGACTCCAAAACACTATATGACTTTGTTGCCATAATGAAAACACTATATCTAGTCATATACAATAGTATAGTCAACTTGCCAACAAATCCTAGTTGATATTTGTTGTGGGGTAGCAGATTGTGATCTGACCTGCAATTGCAGAGGGTTTTCAAGATGGTTCGTGGGAGCCAAGATGTAGATCAAGGATTGGTAGATATGATAAGACAAATTTTTGCTAGGTTAGAAGCTATTGAGACAACCTAGTGTGAGGAAGACATCTTGAAGATGTTAGTGATGAAGAAATTTAAGAGGAACAAGGTGATGCAGAACTTGCACCTATGATGGATTAGGGTGAGGAAAGATTGTTGAAGGCATTGACAAATCTAAAGTTTAAACCACATTTCGATCCTCTTGAGTATAGTGGAAAGCTAGATTCTGATGAATTGATGGATTGGATCACTGAGATGGAGAAGTATTTTGAGTATGAAAATGATCACGAGGAGAAGGTGAAAATTGCAAGCACTAAGTTGAAAAGTCATCCATCCTTATGGTGTGAGCACCTCCAATTGGACATAAAAAGGAAAGGCAAAGACAAAATAAAGGTACATAATAAGATGGTGAAAAATTTAAAAGGCAAGTTCTTACCATCTAATTATCAGATTAACCTAGTTAGGCAAATGCAAAGTTTGAGACAAAAATATAGCTCGGTAATAGATTATACTGAGGAATTCTATAGATTAGATATAAGATCTAGACATGTGGAAGATGAAGTGGAAATAATTTATAGGTATCTGAATGGGCTAAGAGTTTCCATCCAAGAGGAAATAAGTTTGGTTTAGATAGAAAACATTGAGGAAGCTTATCAATTTGCCTTGAAATCTGAGGAGAAATGGAACAAAAGACCTGAGCAAAGACATAATGGAAGAGGTGGTAGATTCCCTAGAGGAAGACGTAGATCTTATTGTGAAAAGAATAGATCTAATCAAGACAAAACAAATTTGGATAAAGGCAAGACCGAGTGGAAAGGTGAAAGTTCTTGTAGAGGAAGAAGTAGTGATTACCAAGGTGGCTATAACAAAGATGGATTCCAAGGTACTTTTAATAATTGTGGAGAAGATAGACATAGATCATTTGAGTGTACACATGCAAGTAAGAAGGTTGGTAGCAGTAGAAATTCTTTGGTGCAAGAAGACTCATGAATGAAATTGAGAAAGAAAAGAACTTGATGATCAGGAGAGCACTTTGGAGTGAAAGTAATAAGGAAGAACCGGTAAGGAAAATTTTGTTCAAGACTAGATGTAGAGTTTCTAATGAAGTGTGGAAGGTAATTATTGATAGTGGAAGCTTGGAGAATTTGGCATCTGAGGAGATGGTTGTGAATTTGTAGTTGGAGAGGTTGAAACACCCGAGACCCTATCAAATTTCATGGATCAAGGATGAGCATACTTTATTGGTAAGTGAACAATGTTATGTGAATTTGAAAATTGGAAATTACTATGATAAGGTTTTATGTGATATCATGCCTATGGATTATTGTCATATTTTGTTGGGTATACCTTGGCAATATGATAGACATGCTATATATGATGGAATATTGTATAAATATACTATTTGGGCTGATTGGAGAAAGAAAATCTTGTTTCCTTTGATTGAAGAACTTGGTAGTAGTGTTTGTACATCTATGAAATTTTCCTTGATGGAAGGAAGAAAGTTTGTTAAGGATTTGAAGAAGAATGATGTATGTTTTATTGTGATTTCTAACAAACCGAGTGAGAAAATAGTGGATAACATCCATGAAGAGATTGATAAGATAATCACCGAGTATAAGGAGATCATTTCTGATAATGTACCCAATAGTTTACCATCGAAGAGAAGTATTGATCATTGTATGGATCTAATTTCTGGAGCTAGTTTACCGAATAAGGGACCACATCGATTAACACCTACCGAGAATTAGGAATTAAACTAACAAATCCAAGAATTGTTACAGAAAGGTTTGATTTGAGAAAGTTTGAGTCCTTGTGCAGTACCAGTTGTATTGGAACCTAAGAAGAATGGAGAATGATGAATGTGTACTGATTCCAGAGAAATCAACAAGATAACAATGAAATATATGTTTCCTATACTGAGAATGGATGACATAATGGATAGTTTGACTGGAGAAAAGTATTTTACCAAAATTGATTTGAAAATTGGATATCATCAAATTAGAATCAACGAAGGTGATGAGTGGAAGAATTCTTTTAAAACAAGAGAAGGTTTGTATGAGTGGTTGGTTATGCCTTTTTGTTTAACTAATGCATCGAGTACTTTTATGAGATTGATGAATGAGGTTTTGAAGAAATTTTTGGGTAAATTTGTGATTGTATATCTAGATGACATTTTGATATTCAGTAAGACCAGAGAAGAGCATTTGTTTCATATTAAGCAAGTATTGCAAAGGTTGAAAGAAGAAAAGTTGTTGATTAATCTAAAAAAGTATTCCTTCATGAAAGAGGAGATTGTGTATTTGGGACTTGTGATTTTAGTTGATGGTTTGAGAATGGATCCTGAAAAGGTTGAAGCTATTTTTAATTGGCCTACACCTGAAAATGCTAGTGAAGTAGGATCATTTCATGGTTTAGCAAGTTTTTACCGAAATTTCATCATAAATTTTAGTTTAATTTTTAATGCTATGACTGAGACTATGAGAGGAGATAAAAGAGAATTTAAATGGGCACATGGAGCTGATAAAAGTTTTAAGACTTTGAAGCAGAAGGTTGCTGAATTCCCTGTATTAGCATTTGCTGATTTCAATAAGGCATTTCAAGTTGAATGTGATGCAAGTGGAAATGCAATAGGAGCTGTGTTGAGTCAAGAAGGTAAACCTGTTGCTTTCTTTAGTGAGAAGTTGAATGAAGAAAAAAGAAAAAATTCTGTGTATGATCAAGAATCCTATGCTATTGTTCAAGCCCTAAAGAAATGGAGACATTATTTGATACCGAGTGAATTTGTGTTGTATATTGATCACAAGGCTTTATAGTATTTGGGTAGTCAGAATAAGTTGAATCAGAGACATATGAAATTGGTTGAATATCTACAAAGTTATACATTTGTGATAAAAATATAAGAGTGGAGTCACTAATTGAGTTGTTGATGCATTGAGTAGAATAAGATCTTTGATGACCGAGATGAGAATTGAAGTTCTTGGTTTTGATGAAATGAAAGGTTTGTATGAAACTAATCCTGATTCTTTTGAGTCATGGAGGAAGTGCAGAGCACCTATTCAAGATCAAATGAGTACTAAATGAGAAGACTATTTCATTCAAGAAGGTATGTTGTGGGTATGTGCAAGATCATGAGGGGCCAAAAAGTGGTGATGTCAGTTCAAAACTTTGACAATGTAGTTGACGACTTTTTTTTCACGTGAATTTGATAAAATGAAAAGGGTATCTTAAGGAGATTATCAGCTTTCTATCGATATAATTGTTGCCAATTTTGAATTTGGTAAGTAATTATTAGTTATTTTCTAATTGAGCTACCTCTAAAGTGCTGATTTATATACTAATTGAAAAATGACTATAACTTTCAGACGGTATAACATTTTTGAAATCCAAAAAATGTGTCACATTCTATGCTTCACCTAGTATAAGGAAAAAAATAAATAAATTAAATTTTGTAAAATTTTGAATGAGTTAAGGTGGTTAGACACGGGAGTTTTTTTATTCTAAAAACATTGTAGCAAAAAATTCATAATTAATTATTTTTTTGAAATAAAATTACAAAAAAATATGCATCACATCCGGGCATGAGTCTAATACTTATATATAAAATCTGATAATAAAATATTATCATTTGATTATGATTAAGGTGGTCAGACATACACCTACTTGTTATTTTTTTCCTAAAATTTTTGTAGTGCTGCATTGAAATCTATACTTTTCACCAATCATACTAACTTTTTCTCAAAAAATGCCTAGTATTTTAGAAACTACATTCAATTTTCTATAGATTCTATTGTTACAACTTTTTGATATTAGGTTCATAGCTAGTTGAAATTTTCACATCAATTTGACTAACCCTGATTTTCTAATTTTTCATTGCCACTTAAGGGCATAGTTTGGCCCCTCATGATCTTGCACATACCCTTGTTTAAAGGTATTCAATTGTGTATACCGAGAGGATCAATGAGAACTAATTTGATAAAGGAGAAATACTTTTGGCCACATTTGTATAAGGATGTTTAGAAATTTGTGAAAAGTTGTGGAATTTGTCAAGTTGCAAAGGGAGTAAGTCAGAATACTAGATTGTATATACTGATTTCTGTTCCTGAGAAACCTTGGGTTGATATTAGTATGGATTTTGTTCTTGGCTTACCGAAGATAGTAAGAGGGAATGATTCTATATTTGTTATTGTGGATAGATTTTATAAGATGGCACATTTTATACCCTACATAAAGACATCAGATGTAGTGCATATAACAGATCTTTTCTTTAAGGGAATTATCAGATTGCACGGATTACCCAGGAGTATCATCTATGAATGAGATAGTAAGTTTGTTGGATACTGTTGGAAGACTCTTTGGAAAAAGTTGGGCACCAAGTTGAGGTATAGTTCTACATTTCACCCATAGATTGGTGGATAGACATAGGTTGTGAATAGAAGTTTGGGTAATCTTTTGAGATGTTTAGTTGGAGATAAACTGAGTAATTGGGATTCTATGTTGGCACAAGTAGAGTTTGTAAATAATAATTCAATGAATAGGAGTACTGGGAAAACACCTTATAAGATTGTTAATGGCATACAATTGAGAGGTATATCAGATTTGAAGGATATTGCTGATGAAGAGAAGAGAAGTGTCGAAGGATAAAAATTTGCCGAGTTCACGAAAACATTGCATGAGGAAGTGAAACATAAGTTGGAAAGTAGTAATAAAAAATACAAGGACAAAGCAGATTGATCAGGAAGACATAAGAATTTTACAGTTGGGGATGAAGTAATGGTTCATTTGAAGAAATGTATATTTCCTATTGGAACATATGGGAAGTTGAAAACAAAGAAATTTGGTCCTTGCAAGATATTGAGGAAATTTGACAGTGGAAGTGCTTATGAGATTGAATTACTTGATGACATGGATATATCACCTATATTCAACATTGTAGATTTATATGAGTATTATGAACCTGATGAAGACATGACAATACCAAATGATTATCCTAAGAAATAGATAGAATAAGTTGAGAAAATTTTGGAACAAAGAGTTGGCAGAAGCACAAGAGGAAAATAGTATATGGAGTATCTGGTAAAGTGGAAGAATAGACCAATTGAAGACAGTTCATGGATTTCATAGTCTGAGTTGGATTTGGCTCAGGTTGTACCTGTTGCATGATTCATAGAATCATTTCAAACAACTCCAGGTGTTTGATGCAAGAGAATCTTGGGTTCTTGAAATACCATGTCAACAAAAACAAGTTTGAGTTGTTCATTTTTCTCAGTAGTTGCTTGGTTCCTTCATTGACCGAGTTGGCGTGGTAGTTGCTTGGTTCCTTATTTGACCAAGTTGTTTGGTTAATTTGCCAAGTTATTTCCTGGCCCTTGGTAACCTTTCTCACTGAGTGGTTTATTTTGATTTCGTGTTGAGGCCGACTTGTGCATTGAATTTTGGTCGCAGAGTTAATGTTGGTATCGATCATTGGGAAGCCTATGGACCTAGATCTGGTCATTCCTTTCTCCAATGATGGATCTAAAGGCTGACTTGTTTTGATAGCCTCTTGTACAAATAAAGTAGTTGGTTTTAGTTTTAGACATTAGTTTTTGGGGAAGATAGAGGATAGTTCTAAAAGATTGAATCCTCACATGTATGAGGACTTATGTATTGATCTTTGAATGTATTTGGCCATAACTAGGAAGGCCTTACAACCCGACATGTATGAATCAATTGATGATAATATATGAAGTTTTTTGCATTCTCCCTTCCCTGTTGTGTTTTGCTTCTGTGCATGTGATCTCTGAAAGGGGGTTGTGATTAAGGCATGCCTTTGGCCCTTCATCCTTCCCTACCTTGCATCAAGATTGGAGAGAAGCGGCTTAGGAGAGGCTCTTGGAGTAAAGTCTAGTATCGGGCCCATTTGAAGATTATGCCACTACATTATATAGTAGTATATTTTATATGTATATGAGTGACAATATGAGAATATTATATTGATGGTAGTGATTAAACCTGAATATAACCTCAAATCATCCTGTTCAATACTTGAAAGAAGTTTATATGTCTGTAAATTACTACCATTTTTGTATATATATAAAGGAGGGCATACAGTTATGCTTAAGAGGGTCAAAAACCTAATGCACAATAGAAAGTAAGGTGTAGTCTTTATTATAAGAATTTCTATATATTAAAGGCCTATAGAATCTTAATGAATTCAGATTGAATATATAAATCTATGTTTATAGAAATATTAATATGTATTCATACACCTTTGAGAAAAAATAGTATATATGGTTAGTTACCAACCTAGACAAACATATGTCACATAGATTTGTTTTAGAGGATTTGTTAAATTCAAAATCAGGTGAACCTTCCATTTAGTTGGTAATACCTCTATATCATATTAGTTATGATACATGAATTAGCCCAAGCCTAGCATGTATATTTAATATATATTTATAAATCTATGTTAATATTCATATATGAATATATATATGTAAGAATATAGTCTACTTTGAATATATATATATATATATATATATATATATATATATATATATATATATATATATATATATATATATATATATATATATATATATATATATATATATATATATATATATATATATATAGGAAAACATAAATTTAGTCTTTAAAGAGGAATCATTAGACTAGAGAACTCTATCCTTAAGGGAGTAAAGAAGGTGATCTTTAGACTAAGAATCCCTGTTATTATTAAAAGGCTATCCAACCTAAAATGTCAGCTAATATATCTAAATCTATACATTTATATCCATTTATATCTATATAGAAACCTTTAAGAATCATTGCATGTGAGAATAGATACCATCTAGTATAGGCTATTGTCATAGAGTCCTACATGAGGATAAGATACAATTAAAATATCATACTTGAAAGGATCTTGGCTAGAGCTAACCAATTCCTTTCAATCTCAGCTCTAGTAGTTTGGACTCAAACCTTTGCGGGCCCTAGGAAGACTGTAAACATTATAAGAATCACCCTATTCCTATTTTGGTTTTGTCTACCCCCAAATTCACCAAGTTTTCAGCTATACTATTTCCTTCTTAGAAGATATGGTTTATCGTATAATGTTTAAAGAGGGAGAGAATATCCACTATCTGATTTACCATACTATCTAACTGCCAATTTAGGGTCTTCCCCTTTATAATAGCATTGATTACTAATGTGGAGTTTCCTTCTATCTCGATCCTATCTAGACCTAACTTACGACATGATTTAAGGCCTTTTAGAAGTGCAGTAAATTCTGCTACATTATTAGTATGAGTTCTTGTAGGATCAACTAATTGGTAAACAAGTTTCTTTTCCTAGTTATGAATGCAACATCCTATATCTGCAATTCTGGGGTTACCTCTAGAGGCCCCATCAAAGCTCAATTTATGCCAACTAGTTGTTGGGTCCCTACAGACACACTCCTTTCTTAGTTGGTCCAACTCTTTCTTCTTGAATTCCCCAACATGAGGAATTTTAAGCCCAACCCATTTGTTTCTGATATTTTTATCCCATGAAGTGAATCTCACTTCTTTCAATTGGAGGTTACTATTATTAATGGTCTCCACAATAGAGGCTTCCATTTTATTTGAAAATTGGACAAAACTCATTTCAATATCCTTGAAAATTCTTTTATTATGCTCTTTCCATATCTTCCAAATTATTAGGGAAGGGGCCATAGTCCAGATATTTCCATAAAGATTTCTCCCCATGTCCTTGGCTAGAACTTAAATAACTCCCTTATGGTGTTTGGGAGTGTTGATTTCCAATTAAGTTTGAACATCAACTAGACCCATGATTTGTTTGAGAATTCACAATTTAGGAAGATATGATCAATAGTTTCTTCCATTTCTTTACATAAAACACATCTAGAATGGCCATAAAAGCCTATTTTATTGAATCTTTCTGCTATTAGGATATTGTGTTGTAAAGCTATCCAAGCAAACATTCTTGCCTTAGGAAAACACTCCTTATTCCAGTAGAGATCCAGTGGTAACTCATAATTAATAAATTTGTGGGTCCTATAAAAAACTTCATACCCCTCTTTGATATTACTCTCCTATCTTCGAGCCTGTCCAGACTTTCTTGTCTTCCTTAAGACTTGGAGAAATAAGTCTTTCTGGAAGGATTTCCTTCAATTGAATTCTAAAATTAGGCGGGATCACTAGATCCCCATCTATTTTCTAGTTCCAGCCTAAAGTTGGATTACCACTCAGAATGTTCATGTAGTCTCTAACATAGTTACCCATTCTATTTTTTAGAAGGCCAATAGAATTTTGGTCCTCTATCAGGTTTTGAAGGATAGGATATCCACCCCAAGAGTCTTCCCAGAATAGTGCCTTCCTCACATCCCCAATGTTCCAGGAGACCAAACAACTAATGGTAGGTTTGCATTCCTTTATAAAATTCCAAAATCTTGATCCCCCTAGGGGAGCCTCATGATGAAGAATTCTCGTAGGATCATTTCCTTCCAAGTATTTATTCCTAATGATTTTCACCCATCTTGTCTCAGGATCTTTAATCATCTTCCATATCATTTTAGCACCCAACACAAGATTTTGGTCTTTTAGGATTTTGAGGTTAATCCCTCCATCCTTCTTTGCCCTAAAGATCTTATTCCAAGCAATTAAGGTGGGCCTATTTTTGTCTATAATCCCTTGCCAAAAAAATCTCCTTAACATTTGATTCAATTTATTATTAGTCTCCGATGGTAATTTACAATAGGACATCTGAAAAATAGGGATTGATGATAGGACCGACCTCAACATCGTCGCGCTGCTTGCAGAGGAGAGCCTTTTTCCTTTCCATGAAAATGAGGATTAGGTTATTAAAATATAATAGCAACAATGCATTAAGTTTAACAAGGGTTTGTTTAAAATTTTATTTAAGTGATTTAAAAATATAATATAATTTGAATAAAAATATAAAGTGATAAATACTAATTAATTTTTAATTTAAATAAAGAATTAAATGTATCAAAAATTTTAATGTTAAGGTTTAATTGTTATTAAATTAGTATGAAGACAAAAGATTAAATTGATTTATGAAAGCTATATTAAAGAAAAAAATTAAAAAAAGTAAAATTAAACTAAGAACAAAGTAATGTTTTTAAAACAATGTGAAAGTTTGATTTTAAGTAGTAAAACAATGTGTTTTTAAATAATTTATTTGAATGAATATAAGGAAAATGAATTTAGATATGTGAAATTAGTCAACCTAAATAAAGAATCGTTTAAATAAAACTAAACTTTAAACTAAGCCATTTTCCATCTAGCATAGATCCACACATCACCATTTAATTTGCAGATAAAAGAAATAAAAACTGAGGAGAAACTGAAGGATTGGTTAAATTGAATGTTTCATAATTCAAATTAATTTAAGTATGTAATTGAAATATATATAAAAAATTCAAATAGATTTGTTTAAAAAAAATGTTCAAACAAATAATCAAAGCGAATGATAACCTAGAGCAATGAATGGAGTAGAGACGTTACCAAAATACTAGTAGAGAAGACTCCACAATGAAGTGGATAGGATCAAGATTGACTAAGAGTTTATGATATATCTTTCAAACTTTCCTTATATAGCTTTCAAAAGAGTTTATGAATTATCCAAAGCCAATCAACAAGTAAGCAAACCGGTTAGCCAAAGCCGAGCCCACACCTCCATAGACTCATGACACTAACCTCACATAGTAAACAACATAATCACATTACCTCGTAAGACCAATAAAAATGGTTGCAATGAAGGAAGAGCTAAGGGGTACGCAAAGAGGAAATATACCAGAAGCTATGAATGGAAGGGATGTTACAAGAGAATATAATGATTCCAAATGTCAAAAACTGATAACCAAAGGACTGGGCAAGGGAAGAGCCAAGGTTGTGTAATGAGAGATAGCACAATGATGGAGAGATGAAATATGATTAAAACAATAGTTAACGAATCTACTATTACTGGATAAAATATTTTTCTAAATGGTGTTTAAAAGCATACCAATATGTTCTCTTCTTCTATTTATCTCCTCTTCCCTCTCAGTCAGGTTCGAACTCATGCCCCCAATGTTTCTAAATATTTAATTTAACAACACACCACACGTGTCCGGAATCTAGTTTCTTTAAATTATTTGAATCAGAAAGCTTATTACCATTTGCACTAGGTACTGGAAACTGAAGTTTTTTAGATCTTTAGCATTTCAGTTCCCTCTACTTTAGACATAAGGCAAAAAAAGAATGTTCAAAATGCCACAAAGGGGAAACATGATGCAAAACCAATCTATATCATACTTATGAGCATTTATATTTTGAATCTACTAATATCACAGGGTTTGAATTAATTTTTTCTTTATTTTATTTTATCAAAATTTAAAAGAGATTTCTCTGAAATAAGGTGCTAAGTGCAGGAACCAACAAGAGTAACACAAAACTGAATTTGGCAAAAAAATCTATAGAAAAATAACGTTTCATAATAAAGAGAAACAATTCAAAGACGCATGACCTTATCGAAGAACCTCCTTTCTCCCAATATTCCTCCAAATTTTGGGATGGATTATCAACCACAAAACCAACAGATCAAAATATTGATATGAATGTGGGAAGTCTACATATCAGGAGCATATGTCAGGCATTATTTTAGAGTGTCATTTGAAGACATGTCAAGTGAGGTAGAAGCTACAATCTGAAGAGTGATAAGAGAAGGTGTCCTTGTCCCACGAGTGCCCAAAAGTATTTACCAATTTGAAGTGGTGGAAGTGTTCCTATCAAACTTATACAATCTCTTGCTAGAGTATGAGACAGTCATGGCTATAGCGCAAAGTTGTGTGAAACAAGAGTTCATGACACCACCGATATTAGATAGAGAAATCAACAAGTATGACTTGGACTGGTCAAGGGCATGGGTGGGAGCTATAATCCCAATCTATGATTTAGAAAATAACATGGTGATGGTCTGGTTACTCAACATACTAAAGATCAGATTAGCGCAAAGAGATCAAGGCTACTTACAACTTGAAATAACATATATAGCTTGCATGCTTAAACCAAAGAAAGTGTCAAAGTATTAGCCATGTTTGATGTGATCATATTGCTGATATAATAGTGTACCAAGGTGTATGGTGAAAATGTGACCACACTTCTATGAATCCTTACATGCAAGGAAACTCAAGAATGAGCCCTCACAAATCAATCCATAGCTCTCTATGCATGGAGTTGCAAGATTTGTAAAATTGCTCTCAGCTAGAGCTATAAACTCATGACCTTGCTAGTCAACCACACAATGAGAGATTCCAAATCAAAGACAAGGGAAAGAGTTCCAATATCTCCAATGAAATCAATATGAATGCAATGCAATGCAACCTATATGAGTATGCAAATTACTCTATGAAAGTGCAAGTACAGATTATGCTATGAAAGGAAAGTACAAAGATTACAACCTTCCTAATTAGGCTATGTGAGATTAAACTATTGCATAAAAGGAAATCTATACTAGAAATGCCATGATCATGCAACTATGAAAGCAAATATGAAACTAGATGAAATGCAACAAAAGACTTCAAAGCTTGAATGTAAAGGTGTCTTCAAAGAGCTCCAAATAGACCTAGAAAACCTACAGCATAACAATAGCATAAAAACATGATGATAAAATGAGGAGGAGAGCTCTCCTTTTATAAGAAATGAGGTGAAATGGACCATTGAGATTAAGAGGCAAAAGACTTAATCAACGATGGAGCTTGAAAGAGGAGCAATCCATGTGCACAAGTATCCTCCAATAGGAAAATAAGAGTTGACTTTTGTGTCCATATGAGACAAAAAGTGTTTTTCTTCTTTTTATAAAATAAGAATAATGCTTTATTTGTGCAACTTAGGATAAGATGAAAAGGTGGGGGTTTTTTTATTTATTAAAAGGGGAGGAAATATTCCTTTTAAATAAATAAAGACTTTAGGATAAAATGGTTAGCCCAAGGAAAATAATTGAAAATGATAAAATAGGATTTGATCAAGGAAATTGATATAATGCAAAATGTTAATTTTTGAAAATATTGATTCAGGGATTTGATAAATTGTAGAATGGGGGCCCAAAGTCTAGGCGACCATTTTAGGGTGCATACATTTGCCCCTCTTTCATTAATGTGTGATCGATCTGGGAACACATGCAGCCAAAGAAGAATTGAAATGTGAGATCGATCTGGGATCACAAAACAACTCAAATGTGAGGTTGATTTAGGATCATATCCAAAATAAGAGATAAGAATCTCAAGCTTGAGCGAAAGCTCACAGAAAGATAGCTGAATCAAGAAAATCAAGGAATCAATGATTAAAATCCAATAGGTACTGCCCCCTCAGAATCGAAATTTAAATCAGGTAGAGGAGAAGCAAAAAATTGATAAAGATGATCAAATCATAATGAAATCACAATCAAAGATAAATGATAACCATTAGACAGTGAAAACATGCCCTAGTGATGAATTAGAAGAAAAGAAGTGGGGTGAATGAAAGACTAGAAGTTTGAAAGACATGAAAAGGAAGAAATTCCATCAAAGATCTAAGAATTATGCCTCAAAAGGTCAGTCAACTGCGTAGAAGAATGAGAAAACTTGGAAACGTGACTTAGATTTCAATTTTGAGCCCGAAAATGGATAGAAAATGATGTAATATGAAAGACCAGAAATGAAAGATATGATCAAGAAGAATCAGAAAATGAGCACAGTTGACCAACTAGTCTGTAGATGATAAAAATGAGAGCTCTCTCCATATGCAAGATGCAAAAACTAAACTATGATGAACCTAGGAATGCAAGCTACTATGAAAAGTGGTTGACTTGAAAGGTCACAATGCTTATAGATATCTAATTATCATCATCGAGCGTTATTGGTAGTGTTGTAAGATCACACAATACTCACTAGTATGACTATGGGTATATGAATATGATCTATATCAGAGGGAAATGTGAGAATCCCACCTAGGCACCAAAGACATGTAGGTCAAGATGACTGGTGCAATGAGATTACCTAAGTTTGATATGGTGAGATTATGCTTGTATCAAGACACATGAAAGTCAGGATAACCAGAAGCATGCACTCACAAAAACAATCAAGGATAACACCTTGTAGACCCTAATGTCAAGTGGAACAAGCATAAATGCTAATGACAGTTAGGACCAACAAAATATACCCATAAGCAAAAAAAGCAATAAAACATGTCCTCATGCCCTCAGTCTTCTAGCTCAGCATCATCGAAAACTATCATAGGGAGAGAACACTCATCAAAGAAATCATCATAGACAACACACAAAGAAATAAAGTCAAAAAAGTCTCAGTGAGTCAAGTGTTTAAGTGCGTGTGTGTAGGTCATAGAATCAATCTTTGAGTATCACATCTGCTAGTGAGAAATATTGCATCATACAAGACTGGTAGGTAAGACATTTGATAAGTGTTGAAAAACACTTGACGCAAGGGTAGTGTTGACAAACACTGCTGGGGTGGTGTTGAAAAACACCTGATTGTGAAATGCCCCAAGAGACAAATGCACCTAAAGGACCTATGCTAACAGGTATGCTCCCTAGACAAAGATAAAGACCAATTCCAGACTACGCCAAATAAGGTCAAGACATGATGGAGAAAGGTTCAGTGTCGAGGATGCATGCTAAGAGACAAGGGTGCAAAGGCCTCAAGTAGCACCTATTTCTAGGTTTTCACCACTTGGATTTTTATTGCAATTTTTCTATTTTTTCATTTTTTTGTATTTTTGCTACCAAGGCGCCTGTTTCCAGGTTTTCACCAAGGCACTTTTTCTATTTTTTTTGAATTTTTGCATTTTTTGATTTTTTTTGTGTTTTTTTCAGGACTTTTTATGCTTTTTAGGATTTTTTCAGCATCATATATGAATTTTTTTGGTATTTTTTCAGGATCATAAAATATGTACAAAGGATGCCCCCTAGACAAAATAGGCATCATGGATAGAACTTCTTAAGGTGCAAAACATTGATGGGATTGGGGAGCTGCTCTCCCTCCTCATCAGTTAACAAATAAGCACCTATCCCAAGAGCCATAGTAATAATGTATGGTCTAAGCCAATTAGGTTCAAATTTTCCCTTTTGTTCCCTGTTCTATTGATTCTTAGGATTCTCACGCAAGACAAGATCTCCTACTTGAAATTCCCTAGGGTGAACCTTCTTGTTGAATGCCTTAGACATACACTTCTGATACACTCTCATGTGATCAAAGGAAGCCCTGCGCTTCTCATCTAGAAGTTCTAATTCTTGTAACGTCAGTGCACAATAATCTTCATCTGTTACTAGACCTTTGAGAGAGACTCTGAGTGAAGGGATCTCTACTTCTAAAGGCAATACTACTTCAGCACCATAGGTAAGGGTGAAAGGAGTATCCCCTGTAGGTGTGCGAATACTTGTCCTGTAAGCCCATAGTGCTGGATTGATTTGCAAGTGCCAATCCCTACCATTCTTATGTACTGTCCTATGAAGAATCTTGAGAATGGTTTTATTAGAGGGTTCTACTTGTCCATTTCCTTGTGGGAATTAAATAGAGGACCAATGTTGCTTGATTTTAAACTTTTTGCATAAATGCTTTAGGTCCTTATTCTTGAATTGACCTCCATTGTTAGTGATGATCTCAGAAGGCACTCCAAATCAGCAAATAATATGATTCAGAATAAAAAGTGAAACTGTTTTGCCTGAGGCAATAGAAAGAGGGACTACCTCTACCCATTTCATGAAATAATCCATAGCTGTGATGATAAACTTATGTCCACCTGATGAGTTGGGGTGAATTTTCCCAACAAGGTCAAAGGCCCAGTGCTGAAATGGCCAATGAGAAATAGAAGGAATTAGCTCCCTACCTGGAGAATGAATTAGGTTTCCATGTTTTTGACATTTCTCACAAGACTTAGAGAAAGCTACTACATCTGTTTGCATTGTGGGCCAGTAATACCCCACCCTAAGAAACCTTCAGGCCATGGCAAGACCATTGGAATGTCCACCACAAATGCCCTCATCGATGTCAATGAATGCTTTGTCGGATTCCTCCTTTTCCAAGCACCTAAGAAGTGTCCCATCTAAACCCCTCCTATACAGATCACCAAAAATAAGGGTGTGGCAAGAGGCATTATGGATGAGATTTCTACGTTTAGAATGGTTGAAAGTGTCAAGGATGATGCCATCACGTAGATATGAATAGATAGCACCATAGCGGGAAGACTCATGTGTGACAAGGGTACAAATGACATGGCTTTTAGATGAGTCAAATATGGGATGGTGTAGCTCTTCCACCAGGAATTCAAATCTAGATTTGTGCTGTTCCAACTATAGGAGTGAAGCTAATGTAGCCATAGCATCTGCAGCTTTGTTTTTTGCTCTAGGGATTTGTTGAAAAGTCACCAATGTAAAGTAATGTCTCAATGAATCAACCATATTTTTGTAAGGTATCAACTTTTCATCCTTGGTTTGATACTCCTCATTGACTTGGTTGATAATTAATTATGAATCCCCAAAGACATGCAACTCTGTTATGTTCCACTCTATAGCTAGTTTCAATCCATTGGTTAAAGCTTCATACTCTATAATATTGTTAGTACATGGGAATAGAAGTTTGTAAGACTTTGGTATGTTGTACCCATGTGGAGAGACAAACAATACTCCATCACCTGATCCATTTTACATGTTGGAACCATCAAAGAACATCTTCCAAGTGCGAGAGGTCATATATAGTATATGTTCATCTGGGAATTCCACCTGAATAGGCATATTATCCTTAATTGGAAAATCAGCTAATTGATCAGCGATAGCTTGTCCTTTTATGGCCTTTCTCTCAACGTACTCTATATCAAATTTAGATAAAACCATCATCCACTTAGCAAGTCTACATGTGAGGGAAGCCTTACTAAGTAAATATTTAAGAGGATCAATTTTTTCAACCAAATATATAGTGTGGGCAAGCATATAGTGTCGCAATTTTTGGGAAGCAAACACTACTGCAAGACAAGATTTTTCAATGCTATTATAATTGATCTCATAAGATATGAGAGTACGACTAATGTAGTAAATAGCTCTTTCTTTCCCAGTGTCATCCAATTGAGCCAACAATGCCCCTAAGGAAGAATTTGTCGTTGAAATGTACAAAATCAAAGGTTTCCCTGGAATAGGAGGCATCAAAATTGGAGGATTAGCCAAATACTATTTTATTTGATCAAGGCTCTTTTGGCAATCCTCATTCCATATACATGTGGCTCCTTTATGCAATGTTTTGTTAAAAGGTTGTGCTCTATGTGCAAGCTATGAAGTAAACCTCCTGATGGATTGGAGGCGTCCCTGAAGACTTCTCATCTGACTAATGTTCCTTGGAGGTGGCATATCTAATATAGCTTGGACCTTTTCAGGATCAACCTCTATTCCATTTGTTGAAATTATGAATCTTAGAAGTTTGCTTGAGGCAACTCCAAATGTACACTTTTTTGGATTCAATCTAAGTTGAAACTATTCCATGCGATCTAGAATTACTTCCAAATCGTCGAGGTGTGTATCCCATTTCCTAGACTTAGCCAAGGTGTCATCCACATAATCTTCCATGTTCTTATGCATCATATCATGAAAAATTGTGGTCATAGCTCGTTGGTATGTTGCTCCTGTATTCTTTAGGCCAAATGGCATGACGTTCCAATAATAGGTTCCCCATGCACATGTGAAAGCTATTTTCTCTTGATCTTCGGGAGCTATTTTTATCTGATTATATCCAGAAAATCCATCCATCAAGGAATATATCTCATAACCCACCATCATATCCACTATCATGTCTATGTTTGGGAGTGGAAAGTCATCCTTTGGGCATGCTTTGTTGAGGTCTCTGAAGTCTATACATATGCGAATGGATCCATCATGTTTTGAAACTGGAACAATATTTGAGATCCACTCAGCATAGTCACTAGCTCTAATAAATCCAACTCTTAAGAGCTTCTCTAATTCTTCTTTTACAAGGAGAGCTACATGAGGGTGCATTTTCCTCAATATTTGTTTGACCAATTTTATTCTTGGAGTTATAGATAGATGATGCATAATAAGATCAGTGTCAAGCCTTGGCATGTCTGAATATGTCCAAGAAAAGTTGATTTTCTTCTTTTGAAAAAACTTTGTATATGCCTCTTTTTCCTCAACTGATAGAGACTGAGCTAGATGCACTATTTGAGGAGCCTCTTCTGTATTCAAATTCACTAGTTGTGTAGGCTCAATGAGAACTAATGACCTGTCTTGGAAGTAGCTCTGCAAGTTATTAAGTACCCCATCCTTAGGTGCCTTGAAGAGGTTTTCACCCTCGGATATGTCATTTATTTTTACTATTCTGGGTTCTGATACCGCCACAAGGTGGTTTTCACCATCAGGACCATTTTTCTTTTTATTTTATTTTCAGACTAAGGTACTTAATATCAAGCTCTGTCATACTTTTTGTAGGTTCATTGGTGGAAGAGACTACGGGTTCAAGAACATTTAGGTAACAGGCAATTTCGTACTCATTCTGAAATGTGAGGAGTTGTGGCTCTTGAGAGAGTTGAGACCAATCAATCAAATGACGGTTGACAAGGGGTAAGTCAATGATTGGTTCAACATTGTTTATGTGGAAAGTGTTATTTCTGGTGACCATATAATTGGGATTCATCAAGTCTTCTTCTAAGATACCCGAATTGGGATTTGTCCTACCAAACAAAGTGTCGTCCACTAAGGCAATTCAGGGAGTCCAATCCTCTAGTCCTATGATAGACTAATCGGTTACATCGGGTTGGGTACTATAAGTATGGACAACATCCATGTCTAAATCAACTGTTGCAACTGAGAATGAGTCCCATTTGAACTCATGTGAGTCTGTCTCTAAATCATTATTGGGGCCTCATGATGTAGAAGCCTCAAGGTTGGGAAGGGTTTCCCCTTCCCTAACACTAGCATTGTTACTATCTATCGCAGCTAGGATAGCAACACTTTCCATTGTTAATCTAGCATTCATATAGTCACTATTCATCGCAGCTGGGATAGTAGGACTGTCAATTGTCAAATCTTTTGAATCTCCGCAAAGGAGATTTGTTGAAGGCACCCAATCGTCAGACATGTCTTGTTGATTAGAAAGATTAGGTTTGTAGTCAGAGTCATTGTCACTATCCATCACAGCTGAGATAAGGATGCTTGTTTGTTTCTCATTGTCAAAACCTAAGCCAACTATTGACTTATTCCTTCGTCCAAAAAGGGCATGGTTAAGAGGTTCAGCTTTGGCATCCAACCTATGACTAAGGGGACCATGTCCTGGATAACCCATATTCTTGACCAATGTATACCCTCTCCCATAAGCTCTAGGAGAAGGTGCAAAATTCTCATTATGTCGGTATTTCTCTTCTTAGTAAATCCAGTCCCTAATGACAACCTCTTCTTTTTCCTCTTGAATCAGAACTGAGGACTCTACAAATTTATCAAACAATGTCATGGTTGAAGACGAGGGCTTCATTTCTTGAGAAGGTTTTCCATAAGACCTAGGGGAAATTGGCAGTTTTGTGAATGAATCTATTTTTTAATCCCCCATACCAAGGACTATAGTCTTGAATTTATTCTTGCATTTTTCAAATGTAGTGTAAAAAGTATCAGCCTCCCTATTCAAAGGAATATGGGACCCTGCCGAAATTGTGTTGACTGATAATGTGCTGTCCCCTGGTATGTAAATTTCTACTCCATTATAAGGGAAATTCACACACTAATGATAAGTAGATGGGACTACTTGCATCTCATGTATCCATGGTCTACCCAACAAAATATTGTAAGCCAAAGGACCAGCGTCAACAATCTGAAACAAAATGTCTTTCTCTACAAGACCAATTTGAATAGGAAGAACAACCAACCGGTTATAACTACATTCTACTTCATCATAAGCCTTAATGGTGATCTTCTTTCTTGTATCAATGACTTCTTCTAAATATCCCAAGGCCATCAATAAGCTTAAAGAGCATATATTAAGCCCAACACCCCCATCTATCAACACGCACCTCACACGGGTCTTATAGATCATAACCTCTATATGAAGGGCCAAATTGTGTGGGTGGCTTAATGACTTGTCATCTTCTTCTGAGAATGTAAGGTAGTGAGGGCTAGCCAAGTGGTTGACCATATTTTGGAATTGGTCTACATCTATATCATTGGGGACACTAGCTGATCGTAGAGCATCCTCAAGGACAT
Source organism: Chamaecyparis obtusa (assembly GCA_027943335.1). Classification (NCBI taxonomy): domain Eukaryota; kingdom Viridiplantae; phylum Streptophyta; class Pinopsida; order Cupressales; family Cupressaceae; genus Chamaecyparis; species Chamaecyparis obtusa. Next base: position 1,253,542 of record BSBK01008459.1, read on the forward strand.
GGTTATGCTTGGGGGAAAATTCCAAAAGCTCAAAAATAGATATTTTCACTGGTGTCCATTGTAATTGATCAACAAGGTTATAGTTCAAATTAGGACCAATGACAGGCTTAGGAAGAACACCTTTTGTCATTGGCTATTTAGACTTGTTGGAGTTAGGACCTCTAATAACAATGGGAGCTTGAGACTGACTCCTAGTGACAACATTGAGGGGTTGAGACATCCTTTGTGAGTGAGGACCTCTAAGCACAATGGGTTCTTCATCAAATATGGGAGGTGAGTCATAACCATAGGGGTCTTTCCTTCTCATCATGCTGACATTATCATCAACAACTTCAAGCATATTAATGACATTCTCAGCAGCTATGTAAGTGTAGTTGATAGCAACCTTGCCATTCTTACCGTTAGAGTTGTCTCCTTTTTTATATTTTGGCAAGGGTTCTTTAAAAGCTTTGTGGTCAACATTTGTGGTCAACCCATCAACTTGTAATCTTCCACTTTCAATAAGATCTTGGACAAGATGCTTAAGTCTAAAGCAATTATCTATATTGTGTCCAATTCCATTGTGAAAAACACAAAAAGCCTTCTCATCCCACCAACAAGGCTTAGGATCTGGTATGCGGTGTTTGACAGGATCTTGAGGTTGTGCCAAATTATGAGCAATCAATTTTTTGAAAATATCTGCATATGAGTCTCCAAGTTTGGTAAATTGTCTCTTTTCTATTTTAGGTCTCCCTTGATACTTGGGTTTATTCTCTTGTTGTTCTGAGGATGTTTGCAGCTTCATGGCTTGGACTGCATTAGAGAGATTAAGAACTCCTTCATTCTTAGGTTGTGATGAGTCAACAACTTTGTCATTTACCACTTGCTTATTCTTATTCCAATAAGAGTTCTTTTTATCCTTATTACCGTTATTATTGTTGTTTTGACCATTGTTGTTATTAGTTGTTTTGGCCAAAATGCCTTGTTCTTTTAGGACATCTTCTATGCGACATGCAGTCTCTACCATGGTATCAAAAGAGTTAAAAACCATTTTCCTCACTTCATATCTTAGCTCTAGTATTAAATTGCTCACAATTATGTCTATTCGTTCTTCCTCAGGAATTGTTCTAGGATACTTTGAGCACAACCGTCTCCATCTTTGCAAGAAGGTGACAAAAGGTTCTTCTTGATTTTGTTTGAGTTTACACAAATCAAGCATTGTGACTGACCTTGATAGATTGTAAGCAAAATGTTGGACAAATCTTTGGACAAGTTCTTTAAATGTCTTCACTGGAGGAGTAAGGTTGGTGAACCACTCCATAGCTTGACCTTTTAGACTCCTTGGGAATAATCTCATTAAGTAAGAGTCTTCATGATGAAAAGCAAAGCTCATTATATAAAATTGTCTAACATGGTCATGAGGGTCACCACTGCCATCATATTTGTCATAAGTTGGGAACTCAACCTTCTTAGGAAATTCAATCATCACCACACTTTTGTCTATAGGGTTGGGACATATGGAGTCCAAGTTGAATGTACTCTTAGGAGCTCTCATTTTCTCTATGTCCCTTTGCATTTTCATGATCATCTCATTGGTTGAAGGACTTTGTTTCTTAATCTTTTGGTGCACATCAAAATCATATGGGACCTTAGCACCTTTGTTGATGAGACTTTCTAGAAACTGATCCTTTTTTTGTTCCACATATCTTTCTACATATGCTTGGAAAGATGGTTCTTGCTGCATAGTCATAAAATCTATATGATCAAAGTTGGCATAACTTCCTCCATGTTGTGAGCCATGATGTGCTCATTGGGAGGGTTGCTGTGATCGTCTAGGAGGTGATTGTCTCCTATGGTGATCATATCTTGAAGTCCTTCTACCCCTAGGACTCGGAGATCTTGAGGGTGTCCTTGACCTTCTTCTAGGACTTGGTGAGGGGGTAGATGGGGGTGAGTTGGTCCCACTATTGGTACCCCTCCCATTGAATCGATTTTGGAGTTGCTATGCATAGAGCCTATCTTGTTCTTCTTGAGAAAATATTTTTCTTATGTCTAATAATGCACGTTCCTCTTCTTCTAGTTGTCTAAATTTCTCCCTTTTGGCAGCTTGTTCATCTAGATAGGCTTGTTTCTCTCTTTCAATGCTTTTCAATCTTGTACTTGAATATCGAGAGGTATCTTTTAGTGGAGAAGATTGCCTTGAATGTCTGATTGCATTAGCTGCATTGATATGGTGGTCACTAGATTCATTGTTTTGGTCTTCATGTTGTGACCCTGAATCTGAGTGATTTTGTTGGTAATGTCTCTCAGCTCGTTGGTGAGAATCAAGATATCTTGTGCCAATAGGAGGTGATCCAGGCAGACTAGCATATGTAGACCCATCAGACGTCATGTTACACCTATGTCGTTGAAATATGTCATCAAGAGTTTGGTTCATTGCTTCTCTTTGTTGTCGAGTGAAAGTGTAACTCATGTCCATACTTTTTGAAAGAGGTGCTAAAGAGGTACTCACTTTACTGGGATTAAAAAAAACCTTGGGTTCACTTTTAGGAAATTGATCGAAAAGGGGTTCTTTTCCCTTGTGTTGTTGATGAGTCTTAATTGGTGGTAACTCGCTAAAGACAATAGGGGGTCACTTCCCTTGACTGACTTGGTACCTTGTTGTAACTGACATGAAAGAAAAAGATTCTTAATGATAGGGTGACCTCTCAAAGTGTCAACACCAAACTAGGATAATCAAAGTTCTCTAATGTCCAAAAGAGATGAAAAGATAGAAATATCAAAAGGGGCTTTACCAACACTATCAAAGAGGTGCTTTAAATCAAAGGGTGACTATGCTTGCACTTTTGAACCAGGAGGTTGGACTAGGCCAAAATGTAATTGAAATGAGATTAAATGAAAATGATTTGGACAATAAGAGTACTAAAATTTTCCAAGAATGTAGCTAACAATTCCAGAGATAAACTTTTTCACCAAGAATATCCTTCTAACTTGACAACTATTTCCAAAGTGACCTTGTAAATCAATTGATACTATCCCTAGAGGGAAAAAGCCAGAGATTTAGAACCAAGATAGGTCTCTAACGACAGAGTAAGAAACCTACTTCAAATACCTAATCTGACTAACAACTGAAGCTGAATGAACTAGAAACACAGTAGAAACTACCCAGGCAATAGACTCCAAGCTAACTGGGTGATATACCTGTAACAGGGCGATATTTCACCTTTTACCAGGCGACAGACCTAATACCTTCCAGGGAACAAACACTAGGCAAGGTAGGTGATAGTCCAGAAGGTGTGAACTATCACGTGATATAACTTCTCACTACAAGCGATACTGTTGCAGAATTGTTCAAATCTTGACCAGAATTGTGTAAAATTTGCATTTTTGGGTCCGTTTGATCAAAGTTTTTAGTCTGAGGGTTGATGTTTTCAATTTTAATCATGATATCAGTAGAAATTTGATAGGTTTGCAAACAGCATGGGATCAAACATGTCTCAAAACACTTGAAACAAGAGCAAAAGCAACCTTGCCAAGACAAACACTTGTGATATCAAAATTGGAAAAAAAACACCCTATGAATGCTACCAATTATTTATATGTTGAGAACGTTTATACTAGTATGACACAATCAAAGACACTTCAAGCAAATCTATCCTAAAAATTCAAGGCTCAATACTTACCAACTTAGCCCACAACTTGATGTTCCCTTGCCTCACATAAAGTGGTTACCCACAATAGATATTGGCTTTGTCATGGAAGTGCCAAAGACACAACCAAAGGAACATAGATGGTGAGTATCTTAAGGTGATCCAGGTTGTTCCACTTGGATCAATCCTTGCACTAAGAAGATAAGCGAAAAAATAAGGTGGCTTCTATCTAATGGTTCATAGTTAGGGCGTCCGTTCACAACACCCCTCTTGCTCCTCATAGAGGACTCGGACCTCACAGCCTCAAGGGTACCTTAGGCATTCTTGCTCAATGCTTTCCCCATGGTCGCAATCCCATGAGCTACTCACATCAAGCAACGACAAGTGTTATGTCTACCAAGGTTTTGTGTCCTCGATAGCCTTGAGTTTATAGTGGGTTGGAATAGCTCAGTATTAGCTTGTCCCCACTTGGGTCATTCCTCTTGATTGCTCAAGAGTAGGCCCGCTAAAGGATTCTAATGCTAAACAAAGAATGGACTAACTCTTGAGGTTCAAGGTTTTTGGTTCACCACAAGGGTGAAGAGCATACTCCCCTATCTCAAGAATTTCTCCCAAACACACCAAAAAGGGGTTCAATTACCCTCTTGCTTCCAAAATTCCAAGATGGGTCAAGATTTTTTGGGTCACCACAAGGGTGAAGAGCAGACTTCTCCTACCACCTCAAAATCCCTTCCACAAGATATTAAGATTCCTATGAAAATGAACTAGTGATTGCCACACTTGAAATGAAATAAAACACAAGCACTTGATTTAGTTTTTATGCTTAGGGCAGCCTTGCAAAAACTGTTAGTAGCCCTCTTTGACATGCGTTCTTTTAGCAAAATATTCAAGCAAGAGGCACCTATAAGCACAACTTGTTAAACCAAAAAGAGGTTAGGAAAAAAAATAAAATCTAAGTGAAACAATGCAAGATCTAACTAGAAGATGTAAATAAACTCTGTTTAAATGCAGTGAATAGAAACAACAAGCTATCTAAGATCAAACTCAGCTAAATAACTCAAATTAAAGCTCTTTGCTGGTACAGGTGACACACTACAGACACCAAAAATATCACATGATACAGTTCTATATAACAGTGTGATATTTTAAGTCTGAGTGATATTTCACCTTAAGCCAGGCGATACTTCGTCTGACACCAGGCGATAATTCCTACAACAGTCAAGCGATACTTCAATCAGGTGAAGTATCACATGATATGGAGTGAACTATCACGTGATATACTGGAACAGTATCGTACGATATATTGAGACCAAAAAAATAGAGACTGAGAATTAAGCTAAAATTAATCAGAAAAATTAACAGAAATACAAAAATGAAAGGACAAAGTTAAGCTACTTTTCCCCACGGTGGGTGCCAAAAATGTATGGTGAAAATGTGACCACATTTCTATGAATCCTTACATGCAAGGAAACTCAAGAATGAGCCCTCACAAATCGATCCATAGCTCTCTATACATGGAGTTGCAAGATTTGTGAAATTGCTCTTAGTTAGAGCTATAAACTCATGACCTTGCTAGTCAACTACACAATGAGAGATTCCAAATCAAAGACAAGGGAAAGAGTGCCAATATCTCTAATGAAATCAATATGAATGCAATGCAATGCAACCTATATGAGTATGCAGATTACTCTATGAAAGTGCAAGTACAAATTATGCTATGAAAGGAAAGTACAAAGATTACAACCTTCCTAATTAGGCTATGTGAGATTAAACTATTGCATAAAAGGAAATCTATACTAGAAATGCCATGATCATGCAACTATGAAAGAAAATATGAAACTAGATGAAATGCAACAAAAGGCTTCAAAGCTTGGATGCAAAGGTGTCTTCAAAGAACTCCAAATAGACCTAGAAAACCTACAGCATAACAATAGCATAAAAACATGATGATAAAATGAGGAGAGCTCTCCTTTTATAAGAAATGAGGTGAAATGGACCATTGAGATTAAGAGGCAAAAGACTTAATCAACGATGGAGCTTGAAAGAGGAGCAATCCATGTGCACAAGTATCCTCCAATAGGAAAATGAGAGTTGACTTTTGTGTCCATATGAGACAAAAAGTGTTTTTCTTCTTTTTATAAAATAAGAATAATGCTTTATTTGTGCAACTTAGGATAAGATGAAAAGGTGGGGGGTTTTTTATTTATTAAAAGGGGAGGAAATATTCCTTTTAAATAAATAAAGACTTTAGGATAAAATGGTTAGCCCAAGGAAAATAATCAAAAATGATAAAATAGGATTTGATCAAGGAAATTGATATAATGCAAAATGTTAATTTTTGAAAATATTGATTTAGGGATTTGATAAATTGCAGAATGGGGGCCCAAAGTCTAGGCGACCATTTTAGGGTGCATACACAAGGAACCAGAACTAGACCCAAGTGGGTATTCATCAAAAGGGAACAACTTCAGAGTAGTGGATATTGAAGAATCAAAGGCATGAAGGAAGATTAAACAAAAAACTAGATAAATAGAATTAGAACAAGCGTGCAAAGTTTCATTTTGGTTTACTTTTTGATTTGAGAGAATATGTAATGAGTTGAATTGAAATATTTAATATAAAATTGATTTGAGATGAGCAAAAAGAGTATTTAAAGAAAAAAGTTACTATATGATCTTAATCAACCCTCAATATGCATATTTCTTAAAAAGAATTAACAATATGATGAATCAAAATGACATAAGACAAATATATATCTTGCATATGATTAGTTCAAAAGGAAAGATTAATAGGCATTTTGAAGCCCTTGTGGTCTCCCGACGGAGGGTACAATTATTTGCATGCAAATTTAAGACAAAGATATCAAAATAGAGAAAACTAATCAATGGGTTTGGCGGTGAACCATCCAAATAAAAAAAAACATCCACTTTAATCTCTGGCAGGACTAAAGAAGGTTAGAAACTTAAAAGATAAAATAACAAGGAAACATGAGAGAGAGAGAGAGAGAGAGAGAGAGAGAGAGAGAGAGAGAGAGCAATAACTCCATCTTTTGAGAAGTAAGAGAGGATCATCTCTTAAATAGAGATTAGGAGAGCAGTTACTAAGTAACTCACCATTTTATGAATGTCATCATCCATAATAGGTGTGTGCAAAGTGTCAAGGTTCTCTTAAGGAGGAATAAACTAATTTACTTATAAAGTAATTACAAAATGTGAGTTTTCCTCCTACTTGGACTAGAGGAAAAAATACAATTAGAATACCTTGGCTTATCCAAATTTAAATAACGCACCAAGTAAAGATTAATAATTTTAACATATTCCCTTCTCTTGAAATCCTGTATCAATATCTATTGGAAGATTCTCCTCTTGAACTCTCCTTCTTTTGGTGGTTGTCCCTGATCAAGTTCTTTGAGCTAGGGGCACCTCACTGTGCTCCATATCTTCCTCCTCTTATTCTCATATAGTTTCCAAATGGGGGGATGTGGATGACCTCATCCTTTTATACACCTCATTTTTTACCCTAGTTTCTCTAGGCCCTATAACGTTTATTGTTGGGGAACTTTGTGGAGAAGATGTTTGTCCTTGGGCACTAGAGGATGGAATAGTAGGTGGAGCAATACTCCATTTAATCCTAGTTTTGACTGGCTTTTTCTTGGGATTAGAACCATAAATGGTCAGCTAACCATGTGTTAGAATTTAATCTTTCCTTGGTTATTTATGTATTTAAAAGGATAAACCAAGGTATCCTTTTGTTTTTGTCCTATAGTCCAAGTGGGAGGACATGTCATATTTGTAATTCCTTTATTAAGGAAATTAGATATTCCTCCTTATGAGGAATCCTACATTTGTCTCACACACTAGTGAAATGTAGCATACTTAGATATGGGAGCTACAATGTAACTCCTTTCTCACATCTCTATTAAAAGAGATGCTTCTCCTATTCTCATTCATTCTCAAATGAGATTTTTCTTCTTTTCAAATATTGTATGAGCTTTGCTCTCATTCTCTCTCTCTCTCTCTCATTCTTAGGCATTTGTTGCCACTTTCATTAATTTCATAGGGGTTTTTTTTATGCTTTTCCCCTTCAAAATCTTGTCTCCTTGTTTCATTGTGCTTTGGTGAATGCTCCTAGCTTTGTGTTTATTCATGGTAAACCTTCTTTTCCTTGCTCATTGATTAAACAATTTCCTAACTCTATATTTTGTTATTATTATTTTAACATGGTATCAGAGTAGGTTGATTTAATCATTTATTGAGTGTACAGGTGAAGGAGCTACCATATCTTGGAGCACTCCAATATCGAAGACTCTTGAGAGAGTTATTCTAATATTTTTTTTTACTAATCTAATTAAGAGAGAAAATTTGAATTTTTTTTTAGTTTTGGCTGGTTTACCGCCAAAACCTATTTAACTATTGGTCTCTTGTTTGTTCTAACTTGTGCAGGTTTTGATATAGGAAATTACACAAATTTAAATCTACCAATATCATCATTTTATCTTATTATTAATTTTTTGTTTTAATATTATTCTAATAGAATTCCAAGCATTTAAAGCATCTTCATCTTCTTTCTTGTTCTAATATCGGTTCCTGGTTATATAATTTTTCTTTCAAATTTGCTATAGAAAATAATTCCAATTAATAAAAATAATTCTCTTTTATAATTGCTTTGTGCAGGTAATATTATTTTTTAATTTAGTTTCTTTTTTTGATCTATTTTTTTCCTTCCTAAAGTTCCTTTTTATCTCTTGATTTATTTTAGTTTCAAAATTTAATATATCATTATATAATCTTAAAAGAACTTATAATCTAATATCAGCTCTTGCATGTTTAGAATCTTTTTCAAAATTAGCAATCATTACTTTCGGTTAGATATTCTTACTCTGCATGCATTTTTTTGTGAAAATCATTATAGCCTCTTCATGCTGGAATAAAATTCATTATAATTTCTTTATTGCACATCATTTATTTCTATTTTTATGGCTGCATGTATAGATTCTTCTTAAAAATTTGCTATGATTACATAGAAACTAATCAATTCCGTTTCATTTTTCACTGCATTATCTGTTGTTCTGCATTCAGATTTCTTTTCCTTATAGTGCCGTTGTTTTCATTATTTCTCTATGCATGCGTTTTCCTTGCATACGTGCCTTTGTTATTCCTTTTTATGTGTGTTATTTTGTTTCATTCTTATATCTTTTCTTCCTTGCTCTGTCTTCGACTGTAAAAATCATGGATTAATTTCTTTATCATCTTATCACTTTAGAGATCTACAGCCACTCCACCACTTGTGGAGTTATATCTCTATGTTTTTCTTGGTATTGTGTTCTTTTCCACCGTATCGTGCTCCTCCTCGCTCTTTGCCTCCTCATTTCACCCCCAACCCCTCCTCCGCCTCTTCTCGTAGCAGCAGTCACCAATATCCTGCCTCCATTCAGATCCAATCTTTTGTCTTCAAACTGTAATCTTACCCCCATCGCTCTCCTGTCTCATTTTCTTTCACCCTCTGTTGATGTTCATGGAAATGTGGAGCTGAGATCAAGGAACTAAACTAATCTATTCTATGCTTATGTTTGATAGGTGCCTTTTTTCTTCTTGTGTTTTTGGCTTGCATTCACTGATTAGTGTTTGTGACTTGCATCTTATACTGCATGGGATTCTTATATCTGAATCAAACCTTTGTGTCGTGTTTTGTGGGAGTAACTGATTCATATCAGTGGGAAGCCTGTGAAGGATTTTTTTAGTGCAAAATTTCAACAGTGGTGGTTATTTTTCCAAGGTTCTAAACTCACGAAGTGGCCGCATTTCATCATTGTAATTGGTATGCATTCATTTGAGCTTGTCTTCTTAACGTTGATTCATAGCATTCAAGTTTCGATCTTTGTTTGCTGAAGGTGTTCTTTTCCATTCATTGGCATTTGCTAGGTTTATTTCCTTGGTGCTAACGTCTTTGTTGTAGGACACTCTCTCCAGTCCATGCTCTCCCTTTCTCTGCATTCATTGTCTTTGGTTTCCACTGTTAGCCCCTGCAGAAGCATGATGGTGCACAAGGGCGCTGCTATCTCCCGCCCTCACCAGTTTCACCGTTAGATCTAATTTATTATTCTCTTTTCTGTCTTGTTTTTTAGTGTTTATAAATAGTTCATTCCATATGTACTCCGCTAGTGCTCAAGCTCTATTTCCTTTTGCTCATGGTTCGTTGCTATCTCAGTTTCCTTGGTTGTGTTATGGAAGCCTAAAATTGGTATTACATTTGCATGCTTAATATATTGCTTGATTTAATTGCAGTTTCCTTAAGCTTTGCATGCTTTTCTTTATCTCTTCCTTGCATACGGTTTTCTATTTATAGCTTTTTATATATAAACGCTAGCGGCTGCTTCTGGAGTCATTAGCAAGACCTGCAACAATCAAATCTTATGTCCATTTCCATACACTTTGCAGAGCTAGAGTAGAATACCCATCTGAAAATTTCTAACTGTGAAAATTTCTTTGCTGTTCATGCCCATCTTTCTACAATCTTTTTACCAGCGTTTTGTCATTAGAGATCTAACAGTAAAAGCCCACTTTGTTTCGGTCATCTTCTCAGCATTTTCTTTTCTCTATTCGACAGTGACTTTTATTTAATATTTTTGTTATATTATGTTTCTCAACTTAACATTTAGTTAGTTTGCGTTTGGTAGTCTTGCATTGGTTTTTTGTTTCTATGTTAGAGGTTGCATGCGTGATCAGATTGGCGGCTCAAGTGTTCAGAGTTGTATTTATTTAAAAATTTGTTAGGTAAAGATTTGGTTACATTTTTTCTATTGGCTTCAGAATAATTGAATTGATAAATTGAATTCATTAATTTTTGGTTAAGAGTCCAAAATAAATTCTTTTCACCGAGTGGCTATATTTATAATATCATGTTGGAGCTGTGAATATTTTTGGTACAAGCATTGGCGTGGATGAATCTGCAAATTTGATTTTCGCATTTCAAATATCATTGATGCAATAATTCATAGGCAATCTGATTGCTAAATATAGGATCATACATATAGCTCCTCTTAAGGAAAAGCTCCTCTTCTAAACTCTTTCAATCTAGTTATTTTCTTTAGATCTACTCATTATCTTAAAAATATTTTTTGTAGTGATCTGTTATTCATTGTCTTTTCGGGCTCGGTTAATCTAGCTTGATCGGGTTTAGCATCAGAAAGTTTTTTTTGAATCTTCTTCATAGTCTATTATTGCTGTAATGTTTTTTTTCATATCTTTAAATTTGGTTTGTTCATTTTTTGTGTCTTCCTCTTGTAGGTTTACCCTATCTATGGTATATTTATCCAGTTATTATTTTTGTTGCTAACGTTTCTTTGCAGGTCTGAAGTTTTTTTTAGTACCCTTTTTTTTAGTAAATTCAGTTTTCTAACTTTTTTTGCAGGTTGTAACATTTTTTTATAATTCATTTATCACTATTTTTCTAGTAATTTTGTTTCATCATATCTATGTCAATGCCAAAATTTAAACTCACTAGTTCCAATTATACTATTTGGAGGCCTCACATGTTTGATCTTCTAAAAACTCGACACCTTTTGGATATTGTGTCTTCACCAAATTTGAAACCGACATCCACCACTCCTCAGGCTAACCAGGATTCCTGGCAGTTGAAAGATGAGGAAGCATTTGGTCTAATCAGATTCTCATTAAATCCAGATTTATATCATCTTATCTCAGATTGTATTGTAGCACATCAGGTTTGGCATGTCTTAGAAAACACATTTCAAACTTACGAGAAACCTATTCCCCTTATTAATCAAGCAAATCAAAACTCTTCACTGTACTGTGACATTATGTATCCTTTAAGTGATTTTCCTATTTGGGATGACCCATGTGATGATGTTTGTTTTGGGGATGATCCCCTCACTTCCTATTTTTCTCATAGAGATAACTTTTTATAGGTTGATGATGATGGTAATAATCTATTTTCTCCTCCTTGCTCTCATGTTGATGATATGTTTGACCAAGAAGATGAAATTATATCTAACTTTCTTAATGTTACCTTGCAAGATATGTTTATTACTCAAGATGAAATTCATGATAATAGTACTAATCCTATGATTGTTGTGGAAGTTAATGATAATGATGCTTATATTAACTCTCCTATTAATGCTTCATATTATGATGAATACACTATAGATTTGTCTTATGCAACTAAAGATTTCATTTCTAATTCTATGACTCATGAACATGTTACAAATTTGGTTTATGCAACTAAAGATTTCATTTATGATTCTTTGACCCATGATTCACAATATGAGTTTTTCCAAAGTGTTACTGATTCAGCACTAGGTTATCCCAATGATGGGCACTCTACTAGTGGTTTTTGCCTTATTGCAGGCTTAAGTATTGATTATGCTCCACCTCTATTTTTTAATGGAAATGAATATACAAACTGCATAAATGCATCTCAAGAATCTCAATGGTCTCTTAAAGATTTGGGCTCTCCTCAACATGCTAGTCACTTTGCCAAAAGTCCTATGTACCATTCAAGCTCCAAAGCACAAGTTCTTCATGCAAGATGATCAAGCCAAAGACATCCTAGTGAAGACTCTTTCAAAAGAAACATCTCCAATTCATTATAAATATTTGGGTTTGATACCTATTGATGTAATTACCCCAAGTAAAGATTAAAGTGGGGTGTTAGAATTTAATCTTTCCTTGGTTATTTATGTATTTAAAAGGATAAACCAAGGTATCCTTTTGTTTTTGTCCTCTAGTCTAAGTGGGAGGACATGTCATATTTGTAATTCCTTTATTAAGGAAATTAGATATTCCTCCTTATGAGGAATCCTACACTTGTCTCACTCACTAGTGAAATGTGGCATACTTAGATATGGGAGTTACAATGTAACTCCTTTCTCACATCTCTATTAAAAGAGATGGCTCTCCTATTCTCATTCATTCTTAGATGAGATTCTTCTTCTTTTCGAATATTGTATGAGATTTTCTCTCACTCACACACACACACACACACACACTCTCTCTCTCTCATTCTTAGGCATTTGTTGCCACTTTCATTAATTTCAAAGGGGTTTTTTTATGCTTTTCCCCTTCAAAATCTTGTCTCCTTGTTTCATTGTGCTTTGGTGAATGCTCCTAGCTTTGTGTTTATTCATGGTAAACCTTCTTTTCCTTGCTCATTGATTAAACAATTTCCTAACTCTATATTTTGTTATTATTATTTTAACACCATGCCTATAAAATGTCTCAGGATTTTGAGGGGCTACTCTTTTGAACTTTGGAAATAGAACCGTTTCCCGTTTTCTTTTCTTTTATTTGGAAGAGGGGCCAAGCTGTTGTTTCATAGACATAGGAAGTAGATGAGTAGAGAATATTATGCTAGTTCTAGGGTCTTTGAGAAATAATATCATATCTTAACATCGTAGTCATCCATGCAATTCATCCAGTGATCCTCAAAATTTGGTTCATGAATGTAGTGTCTTCCCATGATGCAGTTGTAGGTGACTATGGGGTCAAATCTGGTCCTGATCAGATTGAAGAATTGTAAGGGGAATTCATCCCATTGAAATGCTAAGGACTTGTACACTTTGATACCTTGAAGAGAATGTGACCTGATGGAAATAGGAAATTCCCATCAGTCTTTCTTTTTGTGCTTGATATATGATCATAAGCATTAGAGAACTATTTGGCCATCTCCAATAGGATTATTTGATCTGATGGATATCTTGGAAGCTTCTTTGGAGTCAGAGTGTTTCCTGGCACTCTAATGTATGTGAAGGTCCTAAACTAAATGTAATAGGCATCCAAGGCCTTGAATTTGGCAACTTCTTCTTTTGAAAGTCTTTTTGCATAATCACCCTCAACAAAGAGAATGATTGGGTAGACTAAGGAATCATTAATAATTCTATATTCCACACTGTCTTCCCCCAAATGTTATTTCCTCATAAGCTGTAGATATACAATGAAGGGCCAGACATTAGGTTGACCCATCGCTCCTACTTTCAATAAGCCTGGATAGAATTCCTTTGTGGCTAGTAGGTAAATGATGTATGAGGTCAAATAGAAATAAGGATCATTTTTAATTGTGGTCAACATTTTTTCCAAAATTTTAGTAAGGATAGTGGCCCAATCGAGCCTAGCCCTCCTTCCTTTAAGCTTCTCTATTAACTGAATCATCCAAGGCTTGAGTTGGATAGACTTGGGTATGTCGTACAATCTTCTTTTCATAATGACTACAACTTGGATGTCATCCTTTAAGTACCCCCTCCTCATGTCTATTCTTTCCACCTTTTTTTTAGGAAGAGGTTGTGGCAGGTACTCTTTATTAACAACTTCATAAGACAACTGAGTGTCCTTGTTGAAAAATTACATGCCTTTATCCATGGAGAAAGCGTAGAATCTATCAACTCCTTTAGGGAGGTGAAAAACATCTTCAATATTATCTAGCCTAAGGTCAAGGATTGCCTCAACTCATTGTATTTTTCACCAACATCTCATCAAGCACATAGTATTGTGTGAGACTTATGATCAACTCCAAAGATAAAATTGACACTAGATCGGTTGTTGCATTAACAAGGCTTAAGTACACCAAGGAAGTGCAATCTTTAGATCTACCCTCTGGCTTGGCACACCTCGTGAGAAAAGGAACTGATCAATAAAAACCTTATTGGAAACCATTAGGATTTAAGCAAGAAATATCCCAGATAAGAAAACCCATAATTTGTAGACAAAAAAGGCTAGAACTCAAATTTTGGGTTTTGGGAGGTGCAGACACTGAAGAAAAACCCGACCTCAGACAAGCTAAAAGGGTAAAAAAGGTCTTAGTATAGTTTTAAAAGCTTTGAGTGTTTTAGGGTTCGGGGGTGCTTGAATTTGTCAGAGGCCAAAAGATAAAAAATGCAAAAGAGATCATCATTTTATTTGGTGTCAAAATGTTTTGAATTCTTGGGGTTTTAGAGGTTTGGTGTTACACTAGATGACCAAAATGCGAAAGGCCAAAAGTCTAAAAGATAAAAGGGTTTGATAATTTTAGCAAACCAGAGGTCTCTATGTTCTTTAGACACTACAATGCTAAAAGGCCAAAAAGGACAATTCAATAAATGTACTCGACTTCAAGGACTGAGGACATTTAGAGGCTGAAACTCCTAAAAGAAAAAAGGGTTTGTAGAAGCCTCAAAGGAAAAACCCTTTCAGACCCTCATGGATTGAAACAAGGGGGGTGAAAACAAGCTAAAAAATGAGCTGCCCAATGAACCGATGCACAAACCAAGCTAAAAACTACAAACCCAAAACCTAAGGATGAGAAAATGAGACCTAATGATGAAAAATGAGAAAACCTAGACCTAAAAAAGTAAGAAACACAACAAAATGACAATAAAAGAATTAAAAACAAACCCTGACCTCAAAAGAAAATAAGGGAAAAGGTGCAAGATGATTGAAGAAGCTTTGTCAAGGTGAAGAAAACATGCAAGTTGATTTCTCAAGCACTCCAAATAAATTGCCTTGCAAGATGTTCAAAAACCTAAGACAGTGAATGAGGAAAATTCCAACTCGATTGTTATTTATAGACCCCTAGTGGAAGATGATGTCAGTTACCTTTTTCGTGATGTCAAAGATTTGGGGTTTAACAGTTTCAAAATTTTGGAGATCCGAAGAACCTCGACTGTTTGACGCATCAAAAGAATGAAAGTCTAAAACTTTGGTGCAGGGGTTTTAGAATTTCAGACTTTCAGAGGTCCAAAAACCTGTAAAGTCTGAAAGAATGAAAGGAGCAAAAAACTAAACCTTCTTACGTGAGAGATTTCAAAGCTTTAGACTTTTAGAGATTAAAAAACCTAAGAAAGTCTAAAAGTCCCAACATCCAAAAAAACCTATAACTTTCTTTGGAAAGAGGCTTGTTAGGAAAAAATAACCAAATAGGAGACAAGACCCAAAAAACCCAAAAAGGTCCGAAGGGAAAAATAACAAAAAAAAAAATGGGGCCCCCCTTGGCCAAGTGGCCAAATAGGGAAGTCTATTGTGGAACCATAGAAAATAGCCCTGACAAAATGAAGAAATGACCAAGGCATTTTTTATCAGAAAAATTCCAAAAGGACCAAGTCTTGCAACAAACTGAACACAATTATCGTCTATGGAAGTAACCCTCTATGAATGCTCAAAATTTGAAGACCTTGGTTGTCATTTCCAGTGTGTGCATGTGTGTGCTAATTCCTTCGATGCCTTAATGAAGGTTTATTGGATCCAAAAATCAACTAGAACTAACTCCTACCCATAAAAAATGACTTGGCCAAAATTTGTCAAACCTTTCTCTACTGCCTGTTAGGTGTTCATAGCCTCAGTAAAGGTTGCTAGAGTGACCCTTCTCTTTCTTCTAAAGATTTTTTAAAGTTATTAGTTTTCTGAAGGGCTCTTTAGAATTCACATTTTCTACATATGTGTTTTGAATAAGTTTCTTCAACCATTTCATTTGAGCATGCTTTGATATGCTCAAAGAAGCATTTAGGCTGTACCGCTTTAACATTTGGGCCATCGATTGCTTTTTGTTTTTACAATCTGGGAAGTGATTAGGCTATGGTACCTAAGTATTTTGAATTATGATCCTTAAATATTTTTTGGCATCCATCTTTTGTGCTCTTCCTTTTAACCTCACTCTTTTGTCAAGATTTAGATGAAGAAAGGTTCAAAGTTCTGACATCATCCATAGTCTATGGACCTTGATTACTTCTAGTTGAAACTTTTACCCAAGAAAACAAAAATTCTAGAATAATTTTAAAATGTGCATTATGTTGAGGATGATCACCTTCGAAAATCAGTTTGACTGCTAGCAAAAAGCACCACCATTTTTAATTACTATACCCAGTTTCTTGTAGGATAAATTCCTTTCAAAATAATTGACCTAGAAATACCTATGTCCTTTTGTAAAAAACCGCTTGATGTGGGACACTTTCTTGAAAGAAGCCCCGACCAAAAAAAACTAACACATAACCCAAGACTAAAGAGAGAAAGAAAAAATAAAGAAAAACAAAAGATCTAAACTAATATAATATAAGGGCGAATCATTTTCTTTAGGGTCGAAAATAATGTTTGAGGAATTAACCATTGATAGGAAACGAAACCAATTCCCCTTCTAGAGAATCAATCTTGAAAGTATTTTCTCCTAGGATTTCTATTATTTGATACGGGCTAACCCAGATTCATTGAAACTTGGCGTGCCTACCCGGCTTCTCCTTTTCTTTGTCACACATCAAGACTAATTAAAAAATCCTAAAGGCTTTAATAGTTTCTCTCTTTTCAAACCAATTCTTGACAATATCTTGATGCCTAGACACGTGCACCATGGCTCTTTTTTCTTCTAGGTCTAAAAGGTTCATGAGTTGAATCTACATCCTATCCTCACCCTTGATGCATTGGTCCATGGATTTCAAAATTGGTATCTTTGGGTTCATAGGAAAAATGGGTTACAATCCATAGACCAACTGGTAGGGGGAAGTCCCTAAAACATTTTTTATTCTCACTCAGTCTATCCATAAGGCATATTTCAGCTGTGTGTACCAATCTCATGGATTGTCATCTAAAAGGCATTAGATTGCCATTGTTAAATCCTTATTCATTGATTCTACAACTCCATTTCCTTGCAGGTAATAGTTAGAGGAGAATTTAATGATTACTTAATTTTTGAAATTCTATTGTGTGAGAAATGTGGATGAGAAAGAAGGTGCATTATCACATACCATAAAGAGGGGTATGCCAAACTGTACTATGATGTACTCCACCAAAAATATGGTTATTACTTCAGTGGTGCAATTTTGTAAGAATTCAACCTTCATCCATTGTGTGGAGTAGTCTATTGCTGTCAAGATGTACTTGTGACCTACTGAGGAAGGGAGGTTAATCATTCTAACAATATCTAGGTTCCACTGGGCCAATGGACATACCTCATAAACTAGTTGCATGGGCATAACAAGATGCCTTTCACAGGTAGCATTGGTCTTACACACATGACAAGTGCACACATGTTCATTTGTATCTTTGAATAGAGTTGGATAGTAATATATTGATCTTAATATATGGTGTGTAGTAGATTCAAAAGACCCATGGTATGTTCCATAATTATCATGAAATTCAGTAAGGATTTTTTTGGCCTCCATCCTATCCATACACCTTAGATACAACCCATCATAATTGTGTTTGTAAATATTTCCATTCTTCAATGTGTAGGAGCTAGCCTTAATCCTCAGGGCTCTCATTTGGGAACCATTTAGTCCTTCGGGAAATTGATTCTAGAGAAGGTAGTAAACAACATCCTGGTACCAAATATTAGTTACAACCCCTTGATTAGTGTATGCTTGACATACCAAATCCTACTCTGTCTCAGCTATCATTTTTGTTAGACCTTGGCCTCTTACCAGTTCAATGGGCTGAATCTCAAGATGAAACTCTAGTAGGATAGCCATCCATTTCCCTCTTCGTTCACCTAATTCATTTTGAATCAATAGGGATTTAATTGCAAGATCAAGAACATCGGGTATAACTTTGCTTCTGAGCATGTAATGTCAAATTTTTTAACGACTTTTCCAAGAGAAAAAAATTGTTTGTCTAGGTTTGGATATTTGATTTAAAATTTTTTTAGGGGCTGACTCATAAAATTTATTTTCTTCTCATCCTCTCCATTATTCTTTTGTATAAGGATACCAACACATAAATGTTTTGAGTTGAATGAGTAGACCTTAAATGATAGAGTGTAATCTAGACTGACTAAAACTAGAGCAATACTAATGGATGTTTTAATTTCCTTAAAGGATTCCTTAACTGGAGCACTTGATTCAATCTTGGCCTCCTTTATTAGCATGTTATTCAATGGGTAGAATATCTCTACAAAGCCACTAATGAATTTCCTAACAAAATTGATCTCTCCGAAAAAAGATTTTAACTCCCCATTGTTAGGAAGGACCAGCTTAAGGATGGATTAAACTCTTTCAAGATCTATAGAGATCTTGGTCTCTGATATGATGTGACCTAACAACTTACCTTGGGTTACTTTGAAGACACATTTTTTTAGGGTTTAGTGGTATCCCATAACTTTGAGATCTTTTAAAATTTTTTCATAAATCATTAATACGATCAGCCCAGTTTCTTGAAAACATGGTGATGTCGTTAATGCATATAATAATGCACTTGTTCATGAGGCCTTTAAATGCCTCATCCATTTCATGTTGAAAAGTAACCCTAGCATTGATTAACCCCAATGGCATGTGTCGATAAGAAAAAGTTCCCCATTTGGTAGTGAATATCATCTTCAGTCCATCTTCTTCTTTCACCATAACTTGGTTGTATTAGGAATAGCCATCAAGAAAGGATATCATTTGTGAACCATTTACTATCCACAACACTTTTTTGAGGGATGAAAATGGGTAATTGTCCTTTTGAGATGATTTGTTGAGATTATGAAAATCCACACACAACCTGACTTCTCCATTCTTTTTTCTCACAGGAACTAAGTTTGCAACCCAAGTCAAATGTCAGATGGGGAAAATGATCCTTGCATCAAGAAGTTTTTGTATCTCTTTCTGTATTACTTTCTCAATTACTAGATTGAATGGTCTCTGCCTTTGGAAAAAAGGTTTTGCACTTGGGTTTAGTGGTATAACATATGAACGATAATAGATGGGTCATAAGTTTTGAGATCTTCATAAATCCATGCTATAACATATTTATATTCTTTAAGAAACTAGACCATCCATTTTTTCTCTTCATTAGTACCAATCTTCCCAACACAGAACTCCCTCGATTCGTCATTGGTGCCCATATTATGGATCTCACAATCATCACCTCCTACTATTGGGGTTTTTTATTTTTCTTGAGTAGCATCATCTTTGTCCAAAATTCTTTCTAATGCTACCATTCCTTTAGGAATGGATTTATTTTTTAAGTTTAGTATTTTGAGGTCATTAGGTTCCTCTTTTCCATCAATTTCTTCATTAATGACATGCTTCTCAAAGACTCCAACATTCATGATGAACTTGAGTATTTTTTGATCATCATGGAATACTTGAAAATTAGTGATGTAATCTAGAATTGCTGGAGTAGCAATGAGTTCTAAAGATTTTTTTTTAAATTTTGAAACCTTCATGGGATGTAGGGAACTTGATGACACTACTAGTGCATCTTTGACTGTGTTCTTCCTTCTTGGCATGTTTTTTAGGTTGAATGCATAAAAATCCTTTATCAAATCCCAAATATGATTCTAGTATGATGTCAACCTCTTGTTGTTGTAGGAGTAATGGCTATAGATCTATCTAATGATTATTTGGTAATCACCTTCTAGTACTAAATATTTGATTTTTTTTCATGTGCCATGAGAAGACCTCGTACTAATGCCTCATATTCTGCAACATTTTTAGTATAAAAAAATTGTAGCCTATAGGAAGCATAATAAGAGCTACCTTGGGGATTAATTAGCTTAATTTTTGTTGCTACTCCTCTTTTTCACTTGCAACCATGAAACCTCAACTTCCAAATTTGATGACCCTTAAAGGGTTGAGGTTTGGGCTGAGATTCAGCCTGAATTTTGGGCATTGATAATTTACACTTAGATTCCAAAGAATTTCCTTATGATGTAGTATCTTCATTGGGGGGAATCTTTCCAACTCCCGGATCTATATTTCTATTCATAATGGGAACCCATCTTGTCTTTTGTTTAATCATATTTTCTTTCCCTAACCCTTGAAATAGTTGTAAGAAACCATCATTAGAAGAACTCCATTCTTCTTGTGGGTTACTCTCACCTTTTGGAGCAAGATTTCTTCCTCTTCCTGAAAAGCTATTAGGGATTCTTTGTCATGAGGCTAATGTTCATCACTATTTTGAAATGCTAATCCTTGGGTTGGTTTGAGAGTTTGGGCCATATGGCCCATTACCCAAGAAATGACCTTATGGAAATCATGGCATTCAAACTCTGAATGGTCTCTTGATGAAAGAGACAATATCCTGGTAGCATCCATATTTTTGGATATGCATCCTACCCAATATGTTTCATGTTCTTCATCATGATACTAATGAAATATTGAAGAATCTCCTCAGGTACTCGAGGGTGTATTAATCCCTACATAGGGCTACCTTTGGAATCAACTCCTTCTTTGATATGAAACATAAAGAATCTATCAAATTGGTACACCCCCAAATTAGGTTGCATGAAAAAAACATCATTAGGAGCATTATATTCAATAATCATATTCTTTAGCTTTAGTTTTGTGTTAATTTATGATTATTTAATCCTTTCTAGGGTAGCAACAATTGTGTAAAGTCAGTGGAAAACTAATCCCTTAAGGACCTAGTCCATTCTTTGCTGAGAAATATGCCATATGTCTTTAGGATGTCCACTATGTGTATATCTATGCAATATTGTATCCTTAGATTCATTGTTAGTTGTATGGGAGCATCTTTTAGAACTCCAATGAACTTGACTTCAGTTTTATCCAATTGAATTACTACTTGATTGGTTGGTTGAGGATTCATTCCTAACTTATGATAGATGGATAGAGGCATGACATTGCAAGAAGCCCCAAAATCAATCAAATAATTATGAAAGCTCTTCCCAAAGAACTCTATCCTTGAACATCATCGGTATGGCTTTAGCTGCATTAACGTTGGATGTGGGAGATCTCTTGTTTTTATTTTAGGTGGACTTCTTAGAATAATCTAGTGATTTTAAAAATGCTTATCTTTGTGCCAGACAAATTTGCAACATGTTGTACATTGAAATATTGGCCTTTACTCATTTTAGTTCTTCTAATGCACTATATTTCTCTATAGACCAAGCCAGGTTTCTAAGCATAGTGGGTGGATTTTATGGTATTGGAGCACCAACATTTGGGCCCCTAGGAGGTGAGGGATTGTTGTTAGCACACATATCTAGAGGGGTGGGTTACAATCTAGGGAGAACACCATCAGTTAAATGTTCCCTCCTACTTCTCATACTATAGTTGTTTTGATTATTATTCTGAAAGGCGTGAACCTTTGAGTATTCAGGTTGACTTTGTTAGTGGAATGGAAATACAAATTCCTCCTCTGGTATGCGATTGTTGAAAATATCCTTGGTCCCTAGTTCATAAGACTTGAATACCATGGTATTGAAATTCACCAGAGGATCATCAAAGCTTTGATTTTTCTAATTGTCTACTTCATTCTTGTATTCATTGTCACCCTGGCTAGTGCCTGTGATCCCTGCAAAGTTAAATTCAATAGAGTTGTAAGTATTAGTGTTATTAGTAGGTATACTCCCATTATTGGGTCATATGTTCCAAGGCCTATTTTTTTTTTTGTCCAAATTGTTTGTCTTGCAAGTTTTTTTCGTAGTTATTGTTGTTATTATAATTACTGTAACAACGACTCTAATTTTGTGAATAAGGATTTGGGATAACACCCATTCATGGATAGTTCCCTTGGGTTTGAGTTGGGTTTAGTTTCATTCTTGTGAATTCATTAGCCAACTATGACAATGTCTTTTTACCACATCTAATTCATTCACTAGGTTATTGTTAGGATCACTTGGAACAACTGCCTTTTGCTCAAAAAGTGTTTCTTTATGAGAATCATACCCTGGGTATGTGATGCCGAGTGGTGGAGTAGTAGAATATAAAGTTGGGATTGAATTGAGCTTTGGGTGTGATGAGCCAATGCATGGTTGTTAGCTATAAATGGATTAGAAATGGTAGCATTCCCCAATGAGGGTAGGACACCATAATTTCAACCATCTTGTGGATACATTTGTTGTGTGAAGGTAATGGCCTCATTTCACACCTTTTATAGAGTATCTATATCTGTCGATAGTAGTCTTTTCAAAAAAATGGATGTCAAAGGATCCAAGGCTTGTAGATATACTTGTATGGAAGCCCCAATGAGTATAGTGTAAGGAGCTTCAAGTTTTTGATGCATCTTATGGAAATGATGGTTAAACATTGCAATCAGTTCATTGGGCTCCTTCCTTGTAGAGATGAATTGGTGGTAGAGAGTAGCAGGATCAACATAGAACTTGATTTGGTTAAGAAAATTGGTTTCAAATTTAATTTAGCTAGTAATAGATCCTCACTGAAAATTTAAGTACCAATTATATGCAAACTCCCCCAATGTGTAAGGAAATAGATGACAAACAACATCTTGATGCACAATTTCCTTGCAATTTCATATTTCTTTGAAGGTGTGAATGTGTTCCTCCACTATCCTAGATTATTCATAGATAAATCATGGACAAAACTTCTCAGGGTTCTTGGGTAGTTCATGGAGCTCACCTTGTAGGTATAATGGATAAATCTGCACATTCACAAAAAATTCCATCGAAGGTGGTGGTGGGATAGTAATAAATGGAGCAGCAATGTGTGGTAATGGAAGATGGTTGAGTGGAGCCGATTGATGAGGAAGACTTTCCCTTGATGTTCCTTTATCACTGTGAGATCTACACAATTCTTTGAGTTCAAGAAAACCCCCTTTGTTAGGTGATGATCTAAGGACTCGTTCAAACCTTTCTGGAGAGAAAGATCCAATATTATTTGGCCTCTCTTTTGAGGGCCCTCCTTCTAGCTTCACTTTTTTTTAGCATCATTTTTACATGAGACAATGGCTAGGAATTTGAAGTAGAAATTCCCCTCTTAAAAGAATGATAAAATCAATCCAAAGGTTCCTTTTGGGCTGGGTCTCAATTGCCTAGATAGCTCAATCAAAGATAAATGTGAAACTATTCACGAGGAGGCCTTTGTTGGTTCAATCTTAGAGAGGCTGCAAAAATAATCTTTAAAAACTGATCTCTTTTTTTTTTTTTGTATTTTTAAAATCTTTTAAGAAATACAATTTCCTAACATGCAAATTTAATTTAATCTATTATGATCTATTTCTCAAAAAGTAGAAAAGAGTAAGGTAATGAGAATTGAATGAAATTGCAAAAAATAAACCTAATAGACATGAACCATAATTGCATAATCTTGCGAATTAAATTACCAAAAAGATGGAGGAAACTCACAAAACATAGATTAGAATTACTCACAACCTTGGTTTTGTAGATGTAATCATCAAAATTTATCAAATCATGAAGCTACTATGAACAAACGCACACATGAGACAAATTTATCTTGAAGGAATTGAAGAACAATCTTTCCAATAATTTGTCACAACAAGGTAATGCGACAATGATAAACACCAAATTAAAAGATTCAAAGATTAAAATCACCATACACTCAATTGGCTCTTTGAAATAAAGGAATGAGAAAACATACATTCAAGAATTTTGCAAAGATAGTAGAATTTTTCACACCACGATCGAAACACCAATTCTAGATAGCTGTATTGTAAAATTAGTCAACCTTAATTACATTTCTCTCTTACAATTTATATACCTTCATCCTTTTTGGAAAACAAGAAACCTATAGATAGGGTTTCAGCTACACATAAAACTAAAAATAAAAATTTAATCTAAAGCTTACTGAAATAAAACTACTCCTAAGCAAGTTCTAAACCACCTAGAATGAATCTAATCCATGTCATTACACATTTAAGAGAAATCAAGGCCAAATATGCTCAGAAAATAAGAGATACATGTTGGAGTTCCATTTTTTTTCGAACAAGAGTCTTCTTCAAAACTTGGAATTCTTCCTTAAAATATTCATCATGGCTCCTCTTCACAAATCCAACTGATTGATATCCCCAAGGCTAACAAAAAGGACCCCAAACATGCAGACAATCTAACTCAAAGTTATCTTTTCAAGACATGAAATCTTTGACGAAACGACCCCAAAAATTTTAGATCCAGGCCCTGACTCTGAAAAATGACATTTGCAAAATTGACTAAGTCAAAACTTTCTAACTCCTCCAAATTTCAGACTTTTAAAGTCTAAAAGGATGAAAATCTTGATTTAAAAAAAAATGGCTAAGTGTCAAAAAATTTCTTCAGTGCAAAAAATTAACTATGTCAAAAACTAAACACTTAGTCATTTGGGAGGATTTTTGGGTGAGCCTTCCACAACCTTCCTATGATTTCTTGTACTTCCTCAAAGTCCACTATTTGGATGTTATCAATGAATTGTTGCTGCTTTTCCCTGAAGATGACCAAATCTGTAGAAAAAGACTTAATTTCTTCCTCTCAACCCAACATTTTGTGCATATCCTCCTTTTGATAAAAGAGCTATTGGAGATCCTCTTTCATCTTGATACTAGCCAAAATTGATACAAACTTCTCGGCAATGATCTTTATTGGATACATTAGTTGATCATTTTCTTTATAAAATAAATCTAGGTCATTTCCATTGAAGAAATTTTAAACTTCTTTGACCCAAGCCATTATCTCTTCTTCCTTCCTACTTGTTTTATTTTGGCACCTCTGATAATCCTTCACAGCTCGAGTTATATCTTTTAGCCATGTTTCAAAATTTTCTAGCTCAGACCACTCGTATATCTTTACCAAAACTTGGAAGGGTTGCTTCCTTATTATTATAAGGTACCCAAGAACCTTATGCCATTTTCCAATCTATACATCTAGTCCTCCCTCATCACCTACCATATCTACCATCTTGGTTAAATATTGAAGGACACTTCTGAAAGGTCTCAAAATTGCTTGAATAGTAGCCTTTCCAAACTCTTCAAAATCCTTCTTCCAACCTAAGGAGGCTTGAATAAAACAATGTGGGATATCCGCTAGTAATTCCAAGGAAGCTCTCTTTCTAGGACAACTTATAACAAGGCTTCTAGATTATTTAGGTTAATGGGACTTGTTTTTTTAAGAATGAACCATTTCAGGGATTCATTTTATTCTATCAAAAATTTGATTATTTCCTGATCCTTGTCCATGAAACCCAAGGAATGATTTAAAACAAGTGTATCCAATGTATTTCTCCCATCCCTGGTGGGGTCACCTAGATCGACCTCCCATTACTCAAAACACATTTTGAAAGTTGATTACCTACTATGAAGTCCTTGCAACCTTGAGTAACCCTTGGAGATGGGTTTGATCCCCTAATTTTATCCAGGGCTTGTAGATATAATTGTATGGAAGCCCCAATGGGTAAGGTGTAAGGAGCTTCAAGTTTATGATGCATCTTATGGAAACAATGGTTAAAAATTGCAATCAGTTCATTGAGCTCCTTCCTTGTAGAGATGAATTGGTGGTAGAGAGTAGAAGGATCAACATATAACTTGAATTGGTTAAGAAAATTAGTTTCAAATTTAATCTAGCGAGTAACAAATCCTCGTGGAAAATTTAAGTACTAATTATATGCAAACTCCCCTAATGTATAAGGAAATAGATGACAAACAACATCTTGATGCACAATTTCCTTGTGGTTTCATATTTCTTTGTTTTAAGAATGAATCATTTTAGGGATTCATTTTATTCTGTCAAAAATTTGATTCTTTCTCGATCCTTATCCATGAAACCCAAGGAATTCTTTAAACCAAGTGTATCCAATGTCTTTCTCCCATCCTTGGTGGGGTCACCTATATCAACCTCCCATTACTTAGAATACATTTTGAAAGTTGATTACCTACTATGAAGTCCTTGAAATATTGAGTAACCCTTGGAGACGGGTCTGATCCCCCAATTTTATCCAAAAAAACTAAGGTGGCATTAAATTCTCCACCCAAGATAGCCTTATGTCCATCCAATTGCAAAAGAAAATTTGAGATGGAACCCCAAAGCTTTTATTTTCTAGCCATAGAGACGGACCCATACACATTTATCAATATAAATGTGAGGGAGAATATTTTTATTTCCACAACTAAAAAATTGCCACTAGATGATACCAAACTTATTTGATAGTTATGCTGGTTCCATAAAATTTCCAAACCCCTTGAAGCTACTCCGGAAGGATAATGAAGGAACTCCCAATTCTTTTGAGATTTCAAAATATTATTGCCATTATCATCTGAAAGTTTTGTCTCTTGATGTAATTAGGATTTGATCCTTGATTAGGCGAGCCTTGTTAGAGGCATTAATGCCTCTAACATTCCATGTGATAATCCTCATTCTTCCCTCAGAGAGCTGGTCTCTCTCCTTCCCATATTGAATTGTTTGGATATAAGTGCAACTACCTACTCTTTAAAATTTCTATGAGCTCTCTAAAAATTAATTGTCAATTGAATTCCTGAGCCCATTTCATCCTTCAATTTAGCTTCCTTTAAAGGTCTTCCCCTTGGTTTATTGATTGATGAGATCCCTCTAACTAGTGCAATGTCCAAATCCAACTATGTAATTGAGCATATGGTAGGAGCCAAAATTATTTCTTTATTTCCATTTGCATCCTTACAAGAATCCATAATCTCTTCATAGTTTGATAACCCTTCATGCCCTATATCATCAGACATTTTGTCTACTATTCCCAAAACTATGGTAAATACTAATCGGTCTAGATCTACCTCTATTAAATCATCGGTTTGAAGGTTCCTCCTACCTGCTTCTGTCAATATAGTCCCAATCCCTTCCTTAGTGAGATCAGTTCCTTTTAAACCCCCCATAATAACCCATTTCTCATCTTCCTTCCTAACCTTTGATGAAAAACATCCCTCATGATCCATCGTCTCAATCAATGAAAACTCAACAAACTCTCCAACACCCCTTATACCTGAAAAAACTTGAACCTGGTTTGTTACAACCTCATCCTCCCCCTAGTGAGGATCATCCATCACAATACTTGCTAGATTCAGTAGATCATGAACACATTTCCTGACCTTATTATTCAAGGTTTCCCTTATGTCAACCCCCATTGATATTTTACCCTCTATAATGTTTTCAGGGATACTTAAAATAAATTGTTTAGATCTCATGAGACTCTCCTTATATGTCACCACCTCCACAACTATTGAGTGAGAAGATATATTTTTTACTATTATTATCTCCTACTGCATATTAGATATAGCCATTCATTGCTAATTGTTAATAGAATCCATATCCACCCTACCTTCCAATAAACCATAATGTTTGATAGTGGGAACATTCACTTCATCGACCTTCGTCAATCTTTCTTCAAGGTTTAGAGTAGGATGACTTTCTTCCTTATTTGACTCCCGCCCCTGCCTATTTAAATGATCATCTTCCTAATGAGTAGAATCCTTATGATTAACTTCCCTTGATGCCATCTCCTTTTGAAGAATTCCCAAAGAAAAATGATCTGCAGATAAAATATGATTGACACACACCCCAGTCAGTTTTGTAGACCTAGCTGAATAGTGCATCATTAAGCTCCCTAGAGCCCCCTATCTTACTGTAACCCTTGAAGGGTCATCAAAAAGAGTACCCTGTCTAAATTCACCAAGTCTTGATTTGAAAAAAAATCTGATAACCATTTTCTTTATGCATCCTTTTAAACACATATTCTAATTGAACATTTATAGTCATCAAAGGAAACTAGATCAACTCAGAGGAAAACTCTTAGTCTATTTCCCACCAACTCCATCAGATCAACATCCCTATACTCCAATGGAAAACATGGGAGAGTGAATCATAAAGTAAATAATCAGAACTCACATTTTGTAGGATCAAAATTTGGATACCATCTCTGAGTATAAATTCCCCTCCCATTCATAAACCAATACTTTTTGAAATAGATGAACTCCCTACTATCTTTCTCTTTGAAAATGATAATAAAAAAATAGAACCTTTAATCAATGAAAAAATCCTCTCTAACTCCCAATTTGTAGAAACCCAATCAAGAAAATCATCATTAGATGGGGAATAGTTCCATACCTTGCTAATAAGAGCTCTATATTGTAGGTCTTGAATTGATGTCCCCATGAACTCCTCTGTGAATATCACTAGTTTATTCTTTAAATATCCACCATTTCCAAGTATATTTACATCTATAGATGTTGGATCTATATGCTTTGAGTTTATTGGGTTGAAGGTAGCTCCTACTATATTGCTTCGCGGTGAATCCTTGCCGCATATGTCAAAATATGTTGTTTCTTGACTTCCCTTGCACTGTTGGAAATGCCTAATGATCCAAAGATTTGGCTCAAACTAACCTCCCCACATTTCATCATACCTCCTCCTATGCCCAATCATCCTCTTTCTAAAATATCAAAACCATGCAAATTTACCTTATGGCCTCCCACTTAATTTTTCTTGAACCCATTTTCTCTAATTTGGATGTGTCACTTTTGTATCTAGAACTCTCAACTAAGAATAAGTATAAACACTTATTCACACTTATAAACAATTATAAACACATATTCACAATTATAAAAACATATTCACACTTATAAACTCTTATTCACACTTATTGATACTTATAAACATTTATAAACACTTATTCATACTTAGATATATTTATTCACACTTATTCACACTTATAAACATTTATAAACATCTATTCACACCTATAAACACTTATTCACACTTATAAATACTTTTAAACTCTTATAAACACTTGTAAATATTTATTCGCACTTATTCACAATTATAAAAACTTATTTGTGCACTTATAAACACTTATTCACAAATATAAATACTTATAAACACTTATTCACATTTATATATAAGTTTATAAACACTTATAAATATTTATTCACATTAATAAACACTTATTCACATTTATAAACACTTATAAACATTTATAAACACTTATAAACATTTATAAACACTTATAAATATTTCTTCACATTATAATTGCTTACTAGCTTATATATATTATATATATATATTAAATAAGTCGAGAGATATCCTTTCGAGGTGCCTATTACATTGAGAGAAATTAAGAAAATAGGCACCTCGAGAAGGATATCTCTTGACTTATTTAATATATATAAAATATATATAAGCTAGTAGCAGTCAAGCGCAATATGAATGACATTATTATTATTTTTAATTAGAATAATCTCTTGGTGTATTTTATTATTTTAATTATAATATATTAATAATATAATATTATACTTAGGTTATTTTTTATATTATTTTTCATCTAGAATAGTAATTTATAATAATTAAATATATAATATTAGTGTCTAGGGTTTAGAATTAGGATTAGTACCATGGTTAGGGTTAGGGTTAGGGTTAGGGTTAGGATTAGGGTTTGGGATAGGATTAGTATCATGAACAAGGTTAAGGTTAGGGGCCTAGTTAGGATTATGGTTACACTTATGATTTATGATTAAAGTTAGATTTACAATGGTAATTATAGTTAAGGGATATAGTTAGGTCTAATTAGGGTTAGGTTTTATGTTTGAGGTTAAGATTGGGATTTAGGGTTAGGATAAAGATTATAGTTAGGATTATGGATAGGGTTAGGATCTATGCCATGGTTAGAGTTAGGATTTTGATTAAAGTTAGGGTTTAGGATTAGGGTTCAAATTAGGGTTTAAGATTTAGAATTAAGATTATACTTAAGATTATGATTAGTGTTATGGTTTATAATATAATTCATAAAATTATTATGGTTAGGGTTTATGGTTTATGATTAGGGCTATGGTCATGTTGATGGTTTACATTATGGTTAGAATTATCCTTAATGATATGTTTTTTATGAGGGTTAGGGTTTAGGATTAGGATTAGGAAGAGAACTGAGATTCATACCATATAAATACATCCCTAGCATTCATATACATCCTGATGATGAATCACAAAGTGTGATTCAAAATATTGGTGCTAAAAATACACACCCAATCAAAACCAAAAGCTTCTTTATTACCTTTAATGGATTATGGAAATGTGATAAAATTGAGTCATACAATTGTTCAGGTTATGGTTGGGTTTAGGATTTGGGTTATGGTATTGTTTAGGATTAAGATTATGATTATAATTCTAGGGTTTAATGTTTGGTTTAGGATTTAGGTTTATTGTTAGGATTAAGATTTTGATTAATTTTAGGGTTCAAGGTTAGGGTTTAATGTTTAACATTAGGATTATGGTTACAAATCATAAGACTAAATTAAATTTATGATTAAATGCTACTTCATAATTTAAGATGCTTCCAAACATTTACGAAAAAGAAAGCTACAAGCCAAGGTTAACTTTGGAGTTCTATATGGTATATTTTTCACATGTTTGAGAACTTGTAAATATGGATATAAACATAATATTTTTCATAATGGTACCAAGAAAATTCATGGTGAAAATGAAATGAGCAAATTAAAAACCTTTGAATTAATTTTTTGAATGAGCATGGTAACCCATAATTAAACCTAGTCAAAGATAACAATGTTAATATTATTTAGAGCAACAGAGAGGGGGGGGGTGAATCAGTTGTTCTCAGGTCCAAAAGTACCAATTGAACTTATAAACACTTTAACAAACTTAGATCTAATCACCAACTCAACTTGGTCTTTAAAGAGCATATATCAAAACATATATAACATGCAGTCCACTGTCCTACAATAATTAACTTGCAGAATATCAAAACATCCACATCAAAACATTCACACAAGTATAACACCAGAATTTATAGTGGAAACCCAACTTGAGGAAAACCACTTTGCAACATGTTACTGGTATTTTCACTCTTCTAAAGTGAGCTCTATTAAAATCTAACCTTGTTAAAGGCTTACAAACACACTATTAGGTGTGAACCTGTTAAAGGATTTCAATCACCCTGTTAGGAGTGGCCTGGTCAGAGGAATTAAGTACATTCCATAAGAATGCCACCTTTATTAAAGGATTTAAATAATGATTGTTAGGTCAACCTTGATTAAAGGATTTAGATTATTACAATGGTTAGAAAGTAGCAGTAGTTTCTGATCTATAAAACATACAACTTACTTTGTAGATATCAGATCCAATTCCCACATATATGCTAATTTTCTGACTGAGTTCCATTTTCATCTCCATCACTGATCTGCTTGGAATTTGCTTCAAGAAATCACAACTCTGATCTTCACCTTCAATGTTCTTCTTAGACTTATCACTCAATAACATCAACATCACCAACATATTCTATAACCTCACAATTATGTTTTCTTTATACCTCTCCAGATAGGTAGATCTATCTTTTGCTGCTTTATCTCCATCGTCGATCTTAGGTTAGGTTAGATCCATTGGATCTTTCCATCATTTAAGTTCTTCATCCAAACTTCTAGAAACATATTCAATCTCCTTATTGAATCTATAGTAAAATGATTTAACATGCATTAAATTCTCCATATAATCAATTAATAAAGTCAACATGATTTACATAACCCAATAATTCATCTGTGTCAGTTGGAAATCTGAATTCTTCCTCCAAATATAAATTGTTGACGCTTGGTCAATACTGTGTTCATCTCCTTAGTCATCATTACATAACTTGGTCATCTCTTCAAATTGTCTTCCTCGGCTAACACTATTTTGCTTGGTAATTTCCTGCCACTCGACATATACTGATGTTCAATCAACAATAGATTTACTCAGTATGTACTGTCACTCGATCGACACTAACATCACTCAGCTTAAACTAAATTTCTTGACTTTTTCTCAGTTAAGCCTACTTTTTTAGTCTTTCTTCTTACTTAGATAAATAATACATTATCTTAGCATAGTGCTAAATAATCAAGTACTCATTGAAGTATCAAATAACTCAACCTTTCCCTAGGTGCTATTGTTATCCCCCTTTCCCTAATCCTTTGCATCAACCAATAGATATAGTACTTTCTTAGATAGAAACTATCTTACCATTTAAGGTTTGACATCAATGAAAATACAACAATTGTTTCAATTGCAGTTTCCAACAATCTCCCTCATTAGCATTGATGGCAACACCACATGAATAACACATGATTTACCAAAAAATCCAAAAAAATAATTGTGTAATATCCTTAGGTTCATTTTGAAATAACTTAGCCTTGCCTTGCTTGACCCTTTGTGTAGTAACTCCCTCTGAATCTTTGAATCTCTTCCTCTGTATGTGTTTTCATTTGAAATCTCTCCCTCTTTGACAAAAATGCCAAAGCAGAAACATAACTTACATCTTTCACATGTAAATGTCATCTTGTCAGTTCAGTATCAATATTTCTCCCCCTATCATCTTGCTTATGACTAATTATCATCTTTGTTGTGCATTTCACAACTCTAGGCAGCTCCTTAAGTGTGACCTTTCCTACATCAATTTGTCAGATACTCTGTTCGGCACATTTGATGCAGTTCTCCTAGTTTGACTAGGTAGCCTCAGTTAGGGGAAGGACCCCTAGTTTACCTCTTAGATATTCATGAGCATCCTTAGGTAAAGCTTTTGTGAATATGTTTGCTAGTTGTTCCTTTGTGTTCACATATTCCATTCTCACTTCTTTTTCTTGAACCAATTCCCTCAAGTAATGATACTTTATTGCAATGTGTTTGGTCTTTGTGTGCATTACTGGGTTTTTAGATATGTTGATAGCACTTGTGTTATCACAAAATATAACAACTAGTTCAGTAATCTCCTCTTTCATACCTTTCAATAATTGCTTGACCCATATCATATTTGAACAGTTCACTATAGCTACACATACTCAACTTCTGTTGTAGATTGGGAAATGCAATTTTATTTCTTGCTTGTCTAGGAGATTAATCTCCATCCAAGAAAGAAAGCTCCTCCACTTGTACTTTTCCTGTCATCAACATTTCCTGCCCAATTAGCATCAGTGTAGACTCTCATTCAAACTTTTCAGTCTTCTTGTAGGTTAATCCATACTCTTCTATCCCTTTAAGATATCTCATTATTCTCTTCATAGCCATCATATGAGTTTCCTTAGGATTGGTAGAGAATCTTGCAACAATCCCAATTGCTAGAGCTATATCTGGTCTGCTGTGAACAACATATTGCAACTTTCCAATCATGGATCTATACAGGGTTTGATTCACTTTAGCAGTATCATTAGTCTTAGATAATTTCTATCCAGTAGCCATAGGTGTACTTACTAGCCTTGAATCATCCATTCCAAAAGTTTTTAGTATCTCTTTGACATATTTAGATTGTGTTATGAAGATACCTTTCTCCATCTGATAGATTTATAAACCAATAAAGAATTTGATCTCACCAAACATAGACATCTCAAATTTAGTTTGCATCTCACTTGAAAATTTATGACATAGGGCATCTTGTCCACCAAATATAATATCATCTACAAAAATTTCTGCTAACAAAATCCCTTTACCTTCTTTAGCTTTCATGTACAGATTGTTGTTGTCATTTATCCTTGTAAATCCAATCTTTATCAAGTAATTGTGCAGCCTCTCATACCATGCCCTGGGGACTTGTTTCAATCCATACAACACCTTATTCAGTTTGCAAACCATGTTTTTCTTGTCTGGATCAATAAATCCTTCAGGTTTTTCAATGTATACTTCTTCTAATATACCATTTAAAAATGTAGACTTGACATCCATTTGGTACACCTTGAAATCTCTGTAAGCAACATATGCAAGTAGAGTTCTTAATCCTAATCTTTCTATAGGGGAAAATGTTTCCCCATAGTCCATTCCTTCTTCTTGAGCATAACCTTTGCATACTAGTCTTTCCTTATTCCTTGTGATGTGTTCATGTTCATTTAGCTTGTTCCTGAATACCCATTTTGTTCCAATAACATTCTTGTTTTATAGTCTCAGCACCAGAGTCCAGGTATCATTCTTTTTAATTTGATCTATTTCTTCATTCATAGCTTGAATCTAGTATTCATTCTCTAAAGCATCATTTACTGTCTTAGGCTCAAACAAACATAATGAACATGTAGGGTCTTTCAACTTACTTCTGGTCAAGACTCCAGATTCCTTATCTCCATTGATTTGTTTAGGCTTATGATGTCTTCTCACATATTGTGCCAGTGTAGGTTTAGATTTCTTTTCTTCTTGGTCTTCAGGTTCATCAGATTCCACTTTTGATTGCTTGGCAGCATCCTCCTGATGCTCGATAGTGCTTATCCAGGACTCAACATTTGGTGTAGGTGTGTTACTTGCCTCTCCTTCTTCTATATATATAAAAGATCTGTAATCTTTAGGTTAGCTCTTACTTTCTTGATCATTTTTCTCTGCATATTTATCAATTGTCACATTTCCACTTTCCACAATTTTGTTAGTGTTAGAATTCAAACACTTATAAGCTTTACTCTTAGTGTAATAGCCTACTAATATGTCTTCATCACTCTTTGTAACAAACTTTCCATTTCTATTATCCTTCAGTATATAGCATTTACTCCCAAAGATTCTAAAGTATTTCACATTAGGTGCATATCCATGCCATAATTCATAAGGTGTAACATTTATACCTTTTTTGATTTGTACTTGATTTAAGGTATAAACAACTATACTTAAAAATTCTCTCCAGTATTTCTATGTAACATTCTTCTCAATCATTAGTGTCCTTGCACAATCTAAAATAGATCTATTTCTCCTCTCAGATATACCATTTTG
This sequence comes from Chamaecyparis obtusa, assembly GCA_027943335.1. Classification (NCBI taxonomy): domain Eukaryota; kingdom Viridiplantae; phylum Streptophyta; class Pinopsida; order Cupressales; family Cupressaceae; genus Chamaecyparis; species Chamaecyparis obtusa. The sequence continues at coordinate 1,288,488 of BSBK01008459.1, forward strand.
TGGAGGGGTTCTAGGTGTAGACATCTATCTCTTGATTCCTCTATCATTGCAGAATAGATTATTCACTTTAGTAGTATCATTAGTCTTAGATAATTTCTGTGCAGTAGCCATAGGTGTACTTACTAGCCTTGAATCGTCCATTCCAAAAGTTTTCAGCATCTCTTTAACATATTTAGATTGTGTTATGAAGATACATTTCTCCATTTGATATATTTATAAACCAATAAAGAATTTGATCTCACCAAACATAGACATCTCAAATTCAGTTTGCATCTCACTTGAAAATTTATGACATAGGGCATCTTGTCCACCAAATATAATATCATCTACAAAAATTTCTACTAACAAAATCCCTTTACTTTCTTCAACTTTCATGTACAAATTGTTGTTGTCATTTATCCTTGTAAATCCAATCTTTATCAAGTAATTGTGCAGCCTCTCATACCATGCCCTGGGGACTTGTTTCAATCCATACAACACCTTATTCAGTTTGCAAACCATGTTTTTCTTGTCTTGATCAATAAATCCTTTAGGTTGTTCAATGTATACTTCTTCTAATATACCATTTAAAAATGTAGACTTGACATCCATTTGGTACACCTTGAAATCTATGTAAGCAACATATGCAAGTAGAGTTCTTACTCCTAATCTTTCTACAAGGGAAAATGTTTCCCCATAGTCCATTCCTTCTTCTTGAGCATAATCTTTGCATACTAGTCTTTCCTTATTCCTTCTGACGTTATCATGTTCATTTAGCTTGTTCCTGAATACCCATTTTGTTCCAATAACATTCTTGTTTACTAGTCTCAGCACCAGAGTCCAGGTATCATTCTTTTCAATTTGATCTATTTCTTCATTCATAGCTTGAGTCTAGTATTCATTCTCTAAAGCATCTTTTACTGTCTTAGGCTCAAACTCACATAACAAACATGCAGGGTCTTTCAACTTACTTCTGGTCAAGACTCCAGATTCCTTATCTCTAATGATTTGTTCAGGCTTATGATGTCTTCTCACATACTGTGCCAGTGTAGGTTTAAATTTATTTTCTTCTTGGTCTTCAGGTTCATCAGATTCCACTTTTGATTTCTTGGCAGCATCCTCCTGATGCTCGAAAGTGCTTATCCGGGACTCAACATTTGGTGTAGGTGTGTTACTTGCCTCTCCTTCTTCTATATATACAAAATATCTTTAATCTTCAGGTTCTCTCCTACTTTCTTGATCATTTTTCTCTACATATTTATCAACTCTCACATTTCCACTTTCCACAATTTTGTTAGTGTTAGAATTCAAACACTTATAAGCTTTACTCTTAGTGTAATAGCCTACTAATATGTCTTCAACACTCTTTGTATCAAACTTTCCATTTCTATTATCCTTCAGTATATAGCATTTACTCCCAAAGATTCTAAAGTATTTCACATTAGGTGCATATCCATGCCATAATTCATAAGGTGTAACATTTATACCTTTTTTGATTTGTACTTGATTTAAGGTATAAACAACTATACTTAAAAATTCTCTCCAGTATTTTTGTGTAACATTCTTCTCAATCATTAGTGTCTTGCACAATCTAAAATAGATCTATTTCTCCTCTCACCTATACCATTTTGTGGAGGGGTTCTAGGTGTAGACATCTGTCTCTTGATTCATCTATCATTGCAGAATAGATTATTCACTTTAGTAGTATCATTAGTCGTAGATAATTTCTGTGCAGTAGCCATAGGTGTACTTACTAGCCTTGAGTTGTCCATTCCAAAAGTTTTCAGTATCTCTTTGACATATTTAGATTGTGTTATGAAGATACTTTTCTCCATCTGATAGATTTATAAACCAATAAAGAATTTGATCTCACCAAACATAGACATCTCAAATTCAGTTTGCATTTCACTTGAAAATTTATGACATAGGGCATCTTGTCCACCAAATATAATATCATCTACAAAAATTTTTGCTAACAAAATCCCTTTACCTTCTTCAACTTTCATGTACAAATTGTTGTTGTCATTTATCCTTGTAAATCCAATCTTTATCAAGTAATTGTGTAGCCTCTCATACCATGCCCTGGGGACTTGTTTCAATCCATACAACACCTTATTTAGTTTGCAAACCATGTTTTTCTTGTCTGGATCAATAAATCCTTCAGGTTGTTCAATGTATACTTCTTCTAATATACCATTTAAAAATGTAGACTTGACATCCATTTGGTACACCTTGAAATCTCTGTAAGAAACATATGCAAGTAGAGTTCTTACTCCTAATCTTTCTACAAGGGAAAATGTTTCCCCATAGTCCATTCCTTCTTCTTGAGCATAATCTTTGCATACTAGTCTTTCCTTATTGCTTCTGACGTTATCATGTTCATTTAGCTTGTTCTTGAATACCCATTTTGTTCCAATAACATTCTTGTTTTCTAGTCTCAGCACCAGAGTCCAGGTATCATTCTTTTCAATTTGATCTATTTCTTCATTCATAGCTTGAGTCTAGTATTCATTCTCTAAAGCATCTTTTACTATCTTAGGCTCAAACTCACATAACAAACATGCATGGTCTTTCAACTTACTTCTGGTCAAGACTCCAGATTCCTTATCTCCAATGATTTGTTCAGGCTTATGATGTCTTCTCACATACTGTGCCAGTTTAGGTTTAGATTTCTTTTCTTCTTGGTCTTCAAGTTCATTAGATTCCACTTCTGATTGCTTGGCAGCATCCTCCTGATGGTTGAAAGTGCTTATTCGAGACTCAACATTTGGTGCAGGTGTGTTACTTGCCTCTCCTTCTTCTATATATACAAAAGATCTTTAATCTTCAGGTTCTCTCCTACTTTCTTGATCATTTTTCTCTACATATTTATCAACTCTCACATTTCCACTTTCCACAATTTTGTTAGTGTTAGAATTCAAACACTTATAAGCTTTACTCTTAGTGTAATAGCCTACTAATATGTCTTCATCACTCTTTGTATCAAACTTTCCATTTCTATTATCCTTCGGTATATAGCATTTACTCCCAAAGATTCTAAAGTATTTCACATTAGGTGCATATCCATGCCATAATTCATAAGGTGTAACATTTATACCTTATTTGATTTGTACTCAATTTAAGGTATAAACAACTATACGTAAAACTTCTCTCCACTATTTCTGTGTAACATTCTTCTCAATCATTAGTGTCCTTGCACAATCTAAAATATATCTATTTCTCCTCTTAGCTATACCATTTTGTGGAGGGGTTATAGGTGTAGACATCTATCTCTTGATTCCTCTATCATTGCAGAATAGATTGAACTCATTTGATATAACTCTCCACCTTGGTCAGATCTCAGACATTTCAGGCTCCTACCTGTTTCTTTTTCAACTTTTTCCAAATGCCACTTAAACACCTCAAATGCATCATATTTTTCCTTCAAAAATATTATAGTCATCATCCTAGTGTAATAATCAACAAACATAATAAAATACTTAGCGCCACAATAAATTTGGATACCCATTGGTCCACAAAGGTCAGAATGAACCAAATCTAAAATATTCTCAGAAGTAAATGTCTTGCTCTTGAAACTAGACTTTGTCATTTTTCCTAGCTGATATTGTTTACACATCACATTATCAGGTTTCTTCAATCTCAACAAACCTCTAACTTTCTTGTTTTTACTAATACTTACCAGATTGTCAAAGTTAACATGACATAGCCTCTTATGCCATAACCATACATCATCAAATTGTGAAAACACACATGTTTCTTTAGATAGATCTAGATAGAACAAGCTACCTCTAGTTTGTTCTCCACTTCCAATCAATTCACCAGTAGCATCAAATATTTTAGCCTTCTATGATGAAATTCCACTTGGTAACCAGTGCTATTAAGCTGTGCAACACTTAGCAAATTATAGTTAAGACCTTCAATCTAATAGGCATTTTCACAAGTGATCTTATCAATTAGCTTAATCAATCCTTTACCTTTCATAGGACATAGTGCAACATTACCAAACTGAACACTTCTACCTTTGTAATGATCTAGGGTTTTAAACTTACTTTTGTCACAAGTCATGTAATGTGACGAACCACTATCAATAATCCATTTATCTCCTTTACTCACATAAGAAATAACTGCAGTTTTCTCATCCTCATTAGAATCATCTTTCATAACAACATAAACTACTTCAATATCAAAATCATCACTGTCGCTATCAATTTCCTCTCTTGCAATATAACAAGATTTCTTACCTTTATTCTTGTAATCTCTGTATCTTCAGTGATCTTTTCTATCTCTCTTATCCCTGTACTTTCTTTCTCTTTCCTCATCCTTGTCATTCCTGTCAGGACACCTTGCAACAATATGACCAACTTTGTTACATGAAAAACAAATTATAGGAAGTTTACCTTTATATTTTCCTTTTCCTCTCTTCAATCTTCTAGCCATGAGTGCTTCAAGATCATCCAGTTCCTCATCAGAAGTGTCACTGTCACTTCCACTATCACTTTCACTTGTCACACATTTATTTTTGTCTCTCTTAGATTTATGCAAAACCATTTGTGACTTGAATGCAGATTCAACATTAGGAACATTGTAGTTATCATAGTTAGAAAGTTCAAAAGAAGTGAGCTTACCAACAAGGCTTTCTAGAGTTAGAGCATTACCAGGGTTACATCTTGATTCTTGAATTGTTGAAATTATGATAGCATATATAAGAAGAAAAGTTCTTAATATCTTTCCAATGATAGTCTCATAATCAATGATTCCATTAGCTCCTCTAATAACATTCACTATTTCCTTGATTCTTCCACAATATTAAGCAATATTCTCACCTTCTTGCATTTTCATTTCATCAAAATTACCTCTCAAGCTTTCAACTTTTTCCCTTAGTACATTTGTATCACCACCATAGATGGTTGCAAGAGTATCCCACATTTTCTTTGCATTAGTGCAGTCTTTGATGTCTTCAAATTCTAGATAACTTAAGGCAGATGCAATCTCCAACATTGCTTGATTGTGTTCATGTTTTTCTCTCATCTCCTTGACAGTCAAAGGTGCAACAAGTGTAACATAGGCATGTTCAACATAGTATTTTATCGAATCACTAATACCAGCTAGATGCAGTTTCATCAGACTTTTCTATGCAGGGAAGTTTTCCTTGTTCAACTTCAGTACCTCCTTATACATCTTGATCATATTGCTTCAAGTACCTTAAAATTTTTTCTCTGTAAGCACCAAGAGCTTTGATACCAATTGTTAATATTATTTAGAACAACATAGAGGGGGGGGGGGGGTGAATCAGTTGTTCTTAGGTCTAGAAGTACCAATTGAACTTATAAACACTTCAACAAACTCAGATCTAATCACCAACTCAACTCAATCTTCAAAGAACATATATCAGAAAACATATAACATGCAGTTCACTGTCCTATAGTAATTAAATTGTAGAATATCAAAACATCCACATCAAAACATTCACACAAGTATAACACTAGAATTTATAGTGGAAATCCAACTTGGAAAAAACCACTTTGTAACATGTTACTTATATTTTCACTCTTTTGAAGTGAGCTCTATGAAAAACCAACCTTGTTAATGGCTTACAATCACACTATTAGGTGTGACCCTGTTAAAAGATTTTAATCACCCTGTTAGGAGTGGCCTGGTCAGAGGACTTAAGTACATTCCATTAGAATGCCATGTTGATTAAAGGATTTAAATAATGACTGTTAGGTCAATCTTGATTAAAGGATTTAGACTGTTACAATGGTTAGAAAGTAGCAGTATTTTCTGATCTATAAAACATACAACTCACTTTGCAGATATCAGATCCAATTCGCACATATATGTTGATTTATTGACTGAGTTCCATTTTCATCTCCATAATTGATCTACTTGGAATTCGCTTCAAGCAATCAAAACTTTGATCTTCACCTTCAGCCTTTTGCTTAGACTTATCAGTCAATAACATCAACATCACAAGCATATTCTCTGACCTCACAATTAGGTTTTCTTTATACCTCTTTAGATAGGTAGATCTTTCTTTTGCCGCTTTATCTCCATCATCAATCTTAGGTTAGGTCAGATTCATCAGATCTTTCCATCATTTAAGTTCTTCATCCAAACTTCTAGAAACATCTCCAATCTCCTTATTGAATCCATAGTAAAATGATTTACCATGCATTAAATTATCCATACAATCAATTAATAAAGTCAACACGATTTACATAACCCAAGAATTCAACTGTGTCGGTTGGAAATATGAATTCTTCCTCGAAATGTAAATTGCTGACGCTCGGTCAATACTGTGCTCATCTCCTTGGTCATCATTACATAACTCGGTCATCTCTTCAAACTGTCTTTCTTGGTTAACACTATTTTCCTCTGTAATTTCCTGACACTCGACATATACTGATGTTCGGTCAACACTAGATTTACTCGGTATATACTGTCACTCGGTTGACACTAACATCACTCGACTTAAACTAAATTTATTCACTTTTGCTCGGTTAAGCCTACTTCTTCAGTCTTTCTTCTTAGTTAGATAAACAATACATTATCTTATCATAGTGCCAAATAATCAAGTACTCATTGAAGTATCAAATAACTCAACCTTTCCCTAGGTGCTATTGTTATCTCCCTTGCCCTAATCCTTTGCATCAACCAATAGATATAGTACTTTCTTAGATAGCAACTGTATTACCAGTTAAGGTTTGACATCAATGACAATACAACAATTGTTTCACTTGTAGTTTCCAACAAACAAAAGAATCAACAAATTTCATATGCAATTATTATTGTTGATGATTAACATATTAACCATTGTATGTATATATTTCCTGTTTAACTGACCATCCACCAATAATTTCTTCTAATTGACAAAATAAATTATTTAAAAATATTGCAAACCATAAAAAAAATAGTTTTTATTTATAGATATAAAGATTAAAACTTGAAAATTGAAATCTTATCATACATTCAATTGATTATGAAAAGAGACATGTTTTTATGGAAGTTTCTTTCTTTATTATATATTTTTTTTTCTAAACTTTATGCTTTTTATTGTGAAGATATCTTTCTACTATGAATTTGATAAAATAAATAAATTTTTGTTAAGAACACTTTTTTCTAAAGAAATTTTTTTTTTAATGAAAAATATTTTTTTCAATAAATTTCATATTATTTGTTATTTTATTGAATTTCTTTGAATATTTCATCGTAAAATTAATTTAGAATAATTAAACTTTCTATCTTAAAATAGAGGTTTCTATTTTAAATCTTTAAGAAATCAAAGTTTCTTTATTTTTCTTTCTAAAAAGAAAGTAAAAAAAGCTTGTAGGATTCTTAATATTCTATTTGGAAAATTTTGTTGACATCTCTAATTTCATTTCTTAGGTTCTAGTGTTATGTTGTCTCCTATTTAAAAAAATCACCAAACACATTAGAGAGATTTAAAACTACTAACATATTTAAAAGAAAAAATATATCAATTATCTATTGCATATATGTGGGTGTGATAATTTTTCTGATATCTTGTAAGTAGTTGTTTTGACAGCCTTAAGTTTTAATTATTAGCAGTGATTTGTTGCCCCCTATATATTTGTATCATTTATCATTTGTATTTATTTAATAAATAATAATAATTATTTTCTATCTCATCGACCTAAAAAAGTAAATAGATATTCTGCTTCTATTAATTAAATTTTTTTAATCTTTAATTATTGAATAGAATAATGTTTAAAAATGACAACTTTCTATTAAAAAGGTATATTCAAAAAGTCCTTACTTAAATCAGTTGCAGACATCTTACTTACCAAAACAAATTCTTGTCTATGTGTAAGTTTTGTTGATCTGAACAAATTATTATTTTCTGGTCGTTTGACATGGGAAATTGAACTTATCGTAAAGCTCAATTAAAAGTTCAAGCAAATGATGAAAATATCTGCAGATCTAAAATCAGAAGGGAGAAGAGAGAAACAAGTATATAACACATCTACTTTTCAATTACTTCAGTGTGGTATCCAAAAACACTAGTTACTATGAATCTCTGTAACAACATAAATATTCTTTAACCTTGTTCAAGAGTAATTAAAGAACATCTGGATGAGACCTTTTGGATATGACTATGTAACAGAACATTTAAAGAACTAAAAAAAAAATAGTAAAAATTTTAGGTGCTGAGAGTTTTCAGATTGTTTTTACTCGTAATTTGAATATCAGCCAAGGAAGCCTGTTTGATTCTACACCACATTTTGAACCCGGCTCAAATCTCAGCCCTTAAGCTTTCTCCCAACACCTTCCAGGACCAGCATGACGTCCACGTGGCTTCTGGCGTGCTCTCTAGAAAGATACTCATGCGAAGTCAACCTCTCATTGTCATCGTCATCCACTCTCAAGATGTTACGGTGTGGCGATGATGAATCCCCAGTATTTTGGTCCAGTCTGGTGCAGACTCGTAAATAATACCTTTTTCCTCCTGCATTGAGGGTTTCAACATGAGGAATGACTTGTGAGCTGGTGACAAACGACATGTCATAGGGTTGAAGCACAGGGTCCTCGAACGCCATAGACAACCCTGAAATTCCCAGGCTGTCGTTCAGCTTTACAATATTAGCATATTTTTGTCAGAATGAAAAGATTTCTTCATCTTCTTCTTCTCATAGATGGAATCTTCCTGTGAATGGAAATAATTCTTTGTTTTCTTCTTCTCCTGGAAAAAATCTTCCTGCAAATGAAAATAATTGATCATCTTGTTCGTCTTGTCGCTGAAATCATCCTGCAAATGGAAATAATTCCCCGCTTTCTTCTCATCACCGAGATCTTCCCGCAAATGAAAATTATTCATCATCATCTTATTCTCATCACTGAAATCATCCTGAAAATGGAAATAATTCATGAAATGCCTCCATTATCAATCCAATACTTTAAACCTTCCAAAGATGATCTAAAAAGAAAAAGGAATCATGTAAAGAAAGATTATTGCTGTAACATTAAAAATGCATTAGGGTTAGCCTAATGCTGAAAGTAAAATGAATTTTTTTAGAATGCATCGATTACCCATTACCTATTCAAGTGAAAGAAAAAATCAAATTAGCCTAATGCATATGCATCTTCACTGTCTTCAAATTACGGGACTATCTTCCATAATCTGAAGAAGGAAAAACCAAATTAGGACAACCTTCAAAGCCTATCTTACAATATATTTACGATTGCTGAGAGATTTGAAATGATAGACTCTTCATATGGTAGGACTCTTCACATTCTATTATTAATATGCTACTTCAAATTACGGGACTATCTTCCTCCTATTCATCAGTTACATTCGAATTTATTAATTAGTCTAAAATTTAGTGGTAGGCTTTTTGCATGCCTCTGTGTAGAGATTTTTGTAATTGCCATTTTTTTTTAACAAATTTCAACAGACATTTGCACGTCAAATTTTTTTAAATGTCTAAATGTTTACATTGTGTTGGTAAACATATTGTTCTTTTTGGATTTAACTCTTTATTTTCCCAAAATCTTCTTAAGAAACAATGTGAATACGAACAGTTGGAAAGTTGCTAGCTGTTCAACTAACTTTCCTATGAATTTTAATAGGTACAACTCCTTTATGTAAAGATATGTAATGAATTTTGTTTGTTCTAAATCCTAATGGGGTATGTTCTTGACCAGAGAACATCAGAGGTAACCAAATTAGCCCTTGGTGAGAAACTAATCCAGGTGATGATTTGATCCTAAATTCTAACCAACTTTGTGAATTCACAATGCTTATGAACTCACACTAGTGGTGATGCAGGAATGAATTCTACTTGTATTAATGAAATATAGTAAAAAGACATAGATGAATCTAATCTAAATAGGACACATGAGTATTTTTTGAATTTCCAAGTAATGCTCCGATTATTGTCAATTAGTTGCACTAAGAAGTAGAAACAGAGCTCTGTCTATTCCCAATTTCAATCCAACTTAAGGAAAACAAACATTCAAACATACAAAAGCATGAAATAGTAAATAAATGGCACATAACACATTCCAAATTGACTCCGCAACAACATGTATTTCACACCAAAAATTAGCCGACCCTTTCATTGATTTTCAAAGTATTACATATAGGCTTCAAGAATCAAGCCGTTACAAAATCAACTGAATCGATTCATATTATACAAAGTCAATAGCTGACAAGTGGCCATTTACTAACTATACAGTGTATATCAAAAAGAAGAGGGGAAAGCTATTTGCTCTTCACTGGATTCTTCGCCTTCTCCAAATTAGCCTTATGAGATTTCGCAGCCGCAAGAATTGGAATCATCTTTTCAGAATTAGGAATGTACACATTTTTAATCTTATGAGCCAGCGAGCATGATCTTTCTCTATGTATTTTGCAGTATCCTTTTGAAGTTGCATCTTCTCCATTGCTTTATATATGCATCTTCTGAGTTGCTGAAGATATGGTATTCTATCAAGGTGAGACCCAAATAACTCTGCAAGTTGGTCCATGTAGTCATAGATCGCCTTCTCAAGTGGGATCTCTTTTTTAGGTGGTTCATCATCTCCACCTATTGGTTGAGCTAGTCCTTTGGCTACAGACGACGTTGGCATAGAGGAGGATGCAGGAGCACTTGCTGACTCGACTGTAGGAGCTTTTTGAGGAGTAGGCTTCTCAGATCTCTTTCTCCTTCCCATCATCCACTGAACCCACTTATCGGTTCTCTTAATGACTTTAGTCGTTAAGGTCTCCAAATCTTCTATAGCTTGACCTTGAACTACTCAAAGCTCATAGGATAGGGCTTGATCTGATCTCTATATGTGTCGCTATACATATGTTCTCCATCATTAATAATGCCTTCAACATTAATGTTGACATTGAACAACTTGATTTGTTCATTAGTCAACTTGGAGTAAAATCTTGCTCGACTCTCTAGCTCATCCTTGTAATTCACCCAATAATCTTCGATTTTAGGGATGTGCCTGACCATAGTGCCAATTTGTAGTTGATTTTTGGCATAACTTATTAGTTCAAATTGAGGCCTCAATACTTCATACACTTCTGGCTTATATCTATTCTCGAATGCCTTCATCACATTCTTAGCATTTGATCTCGACCCATAGCTGTAAGCTCCAATGGTGATAGGGAATTTGTAGCCTTTCTTCTTGGTTCCCGCACTGATCAGATTCACTTGCAACATCTGCTGGATCACCTCTATGAGAATGATCATGTCATCGAGGTACCTTAGAAGCTTCATGGGAAAATCATCAAAACCTGCAAGACGAAGATATGAGAAACTAGCAAATTAAATGAAGAAGCTCCCAAATTGGGTAATCAATTCCATGGCCTCTGGTGAGAACCTTTGCTCTAGGCATCCTTGTAAATCTTTGCACAACCTCATTGTAAATGAGTCATTAACTTTAATGAACTTGGCATAACTATTTTATAATTTCAAATGAGGGAAGAAATCATAAATTTTTACATCATCTGAATATTCCTCTAGCCTAGGGAGTCCTAACCATACTTGTAATGTAGCTAAAACATAGATCAAACAGGAAGACATATAAAATTTGTTCTGGTACTTGGAGAGACTCAAGGAATTGGACAAATTTTCACTTACCACTTGAGCCCAATCTATATAATGGTGCTCAATGCATATTACCTAGACCAAGAAGAAGTAGTGTTATATGAAATTCAATGCGTCACTTTCACCTTTTATATTGTGAAGGAGCACCAGGATGTCGACGATCTCAGCCTTCAGATCTGTCCCAAAAAGTGTCTTTGGTACTTTTCCCTTTATGCTTCCAGCCTTCCAAAACCATGAGTTCATGATCTCTTTCCTCCACCTCATCTTCTTCTCATTATATTTTGAAATTGCGATTGAGAAGTTCATATTTGAAAATTCCGCTCGTTTTGGGATACATAGACTGTTCTACATGGACTCTCTACCAATGGAGATGAGTACTGTGTCATCTAGTAGAAAAATCTATTTCATCTCCAGGTTGAATCTAGTTATACATTCTTGGATTGGTTTGGGAGCTTGTACTGCAATAGGAAATCTAGCAGTTTCGACCAAACCGCTACCTTTGAGATTCTGTGTCATGGGGTGGAGATTTCTTCATTCAATCTTCTGTGTAGATTGCCTAGATTGTAGAATCTAAGGGATGTATCTATCAAATTATGCCATTCAGATGTAATCCCATTCAACCCATTGAAACCCATGAATCTAGTGGCCATAGCTTCTGATTCTACTATCGATTTACTGCTAAGAAGCTTTGGAGAATATCGGAAGATGATTTGTGAAATCGTGGGAAATCAAAGGCATATGAAAAAGATGTGAACAAATGGTAATTTTCACTTGATCATTTTAGTCTTTTATAAACAACGTGCTTCCTTACTGTTACTTTCCATATCTCGCACCACATGAGTGAGAGATTTTTAAAAATATTTGTTAAAGTTCTAATGTTAAGATTTGAATTAAATGCACCTTATTAACGACCTTAGGAAATCACTTTTACCCATTTGAAGTAGTTGTAATAGTAATTTAATTGATGCAATAGATTTTTACTTTTTTGCTTCTCTCAATTCAATGCCTTTGTCAGAAAACTCATTTCGAAGGCAGAAACCCGATTGTGGAGAAGCTGAGGAGTGATTTTCTAAAAATCCGCAAGACCCATTTCTTTAGCCACTTCTTTTATATATCAAAGTAGGCTATCTTCATCATAACAAATCATTCAATCCCTGTGATTTCTTATGCTTATTTCTTCACAAGCTGTCGCTTCTCAAAAATTAACCTTCTCAGGTGATTTTCCGATAGAGAAGCTGAAAATTGAATCTTCAAAAAAGGTCTCTTACTCACTTTCTCATATTCTAAGACCATTTATCTTATGTGAGGATCCAGTTTTATCTCTCCAAAATTCTAATGCTCAGCTTTTGGGAACCTCTGATACACTTTCAACTATCTCTCAGAAAACTACCTATATAAGAGAAACTCCACAAGCGGAGAAGTTCATTATAGCTTCTCTGCTAAGCTACTTTTCTGGACCCAACTCATTCTTAACCCGAGAATCTTGATCTTTGGGCCTTGTGTGTGTTCTTGATGATTCCTATTCTCTCTTCCCACGGAAAATTATCTTCATGGGTCGGAACCCGCTGAGGAGAAGGGGATTTTCAATTTTTTGACAAAGGGGAAAAATATTATTTTAGAGCTTCACATCCATATGAATACCATCGATCAGAACTAAAAGAAATGGAGTCTTTATTGAATTAGGAACTATAACTTACCCATTCCTAGGATGAAATTAAAAACCAACCTAGCTTAAAAGAAGGAAGAAGCATGAGGGGGTTATTTGATAAAGACCGCCTATCCTAGGGGGATTCTAGACTTAGAGTCCAATTTATTATCTCAAAACTCATGACTCAATCTAACACAAGGTATTCACTTTTGTTTTCAAGGGTGAAGAAAAAAAGTGGGGTAGTAGCTGGCTCTATCTAGGGACTTGGATATGATCATATCTAAGCAAAGAATCCAAATCTCTAGTTTCACAAACTTAAATGAAAAGGTGGCTCACAACAAAACTAAAGAAAATGAAGAAAACAAGAAAGGAAAGACAAAGTGAGGAAACCTAAACTAAGGAAAAAAAAAACTAGAACTAAACGTAACTATCATACAATAAAAGGGTTACCTATTTTCAATTTACAACTTGATACAATTTCAAATCTTGACCATTATAGGTCAAGGGTAGTACCTCACCACTTGGATACGCCAATTTGAAAGAATTCATGTTGAAGGCTTGATGGATGATGAATGGCCCATTCCAGAGTGTCTCAAATTTGCCATGCATTCCTTTAGGCACCCTTCATTTATCCTATATCAGAATTGAATCTCCAACCATGAACTTCCTTGGTCTGGTTTTCTTGTCAAAGAGATTCTTTACCCGCATCTGATGTTCTGTGATATCATCAACAATCTTCTCTCATTCTTCCTCAAGTTTAAAAAGAAACATAATTCATTTTTCCAACCCATCCTTATAGATGCCATCTTCTAATACTGATCTCAACTTGTTAGCAACCAATTCCAGAGGCAGGGGAAGACTTGCCTTGACTTTGTACACTAGTCCAAAAGGTGAAATACCAATTTCCCTCTTTGGAGTTACTCTGTTAGCCCAAAGTGCTTCGTGAATTTTCTTATGCCAGGACCTTTGGTTATCTGATACAAGATTTCTCACTATATTTACCAGGTTCTTATTACTTGATTCAGCTTGACCATTCCCTTGTGGGAAATAGTCAGATGAATGGCTAGCAATTATACCATACTCAAAACATAATTTAGTAATTTTAGCTGAGGAAAAGTAAGCTTCATTATCCATGACTAGTTTAATAGGCACACCAAATCTTACCATGATGTTCTCCTTGATGAACTTGCACACTACTTCAGAAGTAGTTCTCTTCGTGGCCTTTCCTCCACCTATTTTGTAAAATAATTAGTTGCAGTGATTATATAAGTGTGACCAACACTTGATGTAGGATTGATAGGCCCGATAAAATCGAGGCCCCATTGCTGGAAGGGACCCTCTATTACTACTGGTCTGAGAGGAAGAGCTGCTAGTTGAGGTCGACCTATGAACATCTTACATTTTTCACACTTGGCCACCCAATGATATGCATCCTTGAGCATCCTTGGCCAATAATAGCATTGCCTCAAAATTTTAAATGTAGTTATAGAAGATGAGAAATTTCCACCACAAGCTTCGTTAGGGAATGTTTTTAGCAACTTCTCCTGTCGTTGCTTGTCAACACACCTAAGAAAAGTTCCATCTACAGATCTTTTGTATAATGTCCCTTCCCAAATGACATACTTATCAGCTTTCAACCTCAAGTCTCTCCTTTGTTTAGCTGTCAATCTTTTAGGGCATTCACTATAAGTCAGGAAATATACAATGTCTTCAAACCATGGGTCTTGTAAACTCACTGCTAAAACTAGTTGTTCTGTTTCGGGCTGATTATCTCCTTCACTTTCTACCATAGCTTTTCATAATGCATTGCCTCATACTAGTTTAGTCGGCTTGATCTCTATGTCATATTCTTGTGTTTTAGCTATCCAAGCCCCTCTGTTATTACATCCTACATCTTGCTGGGTTAATATAATCTTTACTGCAATGTCAGGAACAAATACAATGGAATGAGAATGTAAGATATAAAATCTAAAGTTCTTCAAGGCTTTCACCACTGAGAAGGCATGCTTCTTGGCTTGAGAATATCTTAGCTCATGATTTTTTAGTGGCATGCTCATAAAGGAAATAGGAGCATGAACTCCTCTATTTTCTTGCATAAGAATAGCTGACAATGCATGTTTAGATGCATAACAATAAATCATGAAATCCTTCTTATAATCTGGGTGACATAAGATAGGGGCATTGGCTGTAGCATCCTTTATATCTTGGAAGGATCTTTTACCAGGGTCATTCCATTTGAAATTTTGATTACCTTTCATCATGTCCACAATACACTTGGTGATTTTTGAAAAGTCAGGGATGAATCTTCTGAGAAAATTTACTTGACCGAAGAATGACTTCACTCCAGTTTTACTTACAACTAAACTTAGCCTTTGAATGGCTTTGACTCACTTTGGGTCAATCTTGATACCTTCCTATGATATAATATGACCCAGTAGTTTTCCTTTGGTAAGACAAAAAATTAACTTCTTAGGATTTAAAGAGACCCTGTGTTCTCTACACCTTCGTAACACTCTTTCCAAATCCTTAACATGATCACTTCTCTTCTTAGAGAACATAGTTAAGTCATCCAAATATATGACAATGATCTTATCTTTCATATCAGAAAAAGACAAATCCATACCTCGTTGGAATGTAGCACCATCGTTGATAAGGCCAAACGACATTCTGTGGTATGCAAATGTGCCCCAGGGAGTGGTAAACATGGTCTTGTGCTGGTCTTTCTCTTCTACTTCTACTTGGTTGTAGCCTAAAAAGCCATCAAGAATAGACATCATTTCGGCTCTTGCAACTATTTGTAACAAATGATCCATGTTGGGAATTGTGTAATTGTCTTTTGAAGAACCCTGATTTAAATTTCTGAAGTCTATGCATATCCTTATTTGTCCATTATTTTTCCTCACAGGGATGATGTTTGCTATCCATGTAGAGTGGTGGATAGGGTAAATAATCTTGGATTTGAGCATTTTGTCAACTTCTCTAAAGATAGCATCTGCCACTTTTGGATTGTAATGTCTTTGTTTCTGTCGAAATGGGGCAGCATAAGGTTTTAGGGGAATTTGATGCTTGAAATTTCCTCCCATAAAGATTTTTAAATCCTTATAGCTCTAGGAAAAGACATCTTGGTATTCCAGAAAAAGCCTTCTAGCTTCTACTTTCTCTTCAAGTGTGCAACACTTCCCTATGTTTATCATTCTGGGATTTGACTCATTCCCAATGTTTATCCCTTCATATTCACTAGTCGTAAGACCTCTCTCTATCCGCTTTTTCTTAACATAAGTATCATGACGATTGAAAAATTTCTCTAATGATATAAAATATGGGGGAATGAAGTTACCTTGCAATTGAGTCACACCTGGTTCATCTTTCTTCCATTTCCTGGGATGATCTTGTGAGAGATTGTTTGGTTTTTTTTTGGGGGAACTATCATTACCTTCAAGGAAGAGTTGCAAACATTTGTCATCGTCAAAAAATTCCCAATCATCTACATTATCAAGTATTGACGGTGTGTACATTAATTCTACCTGGTACTTCTTGTCTTTAAATTCTGGATGTGGTAATAGTAAGGAAGTAGAGACTGCTAGTGAATTTTCCTTGGAATTTAATTCTCTAGGGACATATTCGATTGCAAAGGCATCCAATCCTTCAATCTCATCCCATACTCTATTTCTATAACTCTTCAACTTCTAATTTTTTACAGAGTATTGACCTTTGATTTGGTGCACAATCAACTCAGCATCGCCTTGAGCTTTTAGAACTCTCACACCCTTTTCCTTCGCAACAATTATCCTGAGTAACAATGCCTCATACTCAGCCGTATTATTGGTATTTGCAAACTCTAATTTGAAAGCCATCGAATCAGGTTCACCTGTGGGTGGAATTAATACAACTCCAGCACCAGACCCAGAGGAAGAACAACTACCATCGAATTCCAGTGTCTAGACTTCTGGAGTCTTATCCTTTTCAACGGCCTCAACTTCTTCCTGTTCGCTTTCAGGTTCATCAACAACACCCTGGGTAAACATCATATAGTTACTGAACTCCAATTCTTGGTATAGGATTTGAGCTTTCAGATCCTTGGGTTCTAGTTTGACCTTCTTATTTCCCATGGGAATTACCACCTAAGACCAATCCAATTTAATCTCCGTGCCTAAATCTCTACAAAAAATTCTGCTGAGCAATAACCCATAACTTGTTGGTATATCTGCAATAAGGATCATCAATAGCATCTTCTTTTTAGGATGGGTAGCTAGAGCTACTTGGGCATCTTTGATTTGGCCAAGTAGAGGGACTTTCTTAGCATCCATAGAATAAAATCTACCATGGACCTTTGTCATGGTGAGGCCTAAGGCTTTGGCCATAGGGGAAGGCATCACATTATCAGAGGCACCTGAATCTATGATATAGTTGCTAAGTTTACAACCATTGATATACAAGGAGACATAAAATGGTTTGGGTTTTTGACCCGGGAAGGTAGCTAGTACAATGGTTTCCACTTGTTCAAATAGTTTCACTAGTGAGTAATCATCTTCATTGGAAGAGGTGACATTATGATTCAGTTTAATACTATCTCCTTTTAAGTAATCTATGAATCTTTTCAATTCAGCAGGATTTGACCTTAAATAATCTATGGGAGAAATTTGGATCTTTGAATTTTTACAAAACTGAATAAAATCAAAGCAATCATTTTCCTTACCCGGCTGCGAGATTTTCATTCACTGACTTCTTTCTTTCGTACCTGAAGTAGATGCATCATTGGTTCCCGTTAAAGGAATGACAATAGGATTTTTTCTTTTTGGCTCCGAGTTAGGACTATGTAGGTAGTGCCATCTATAGTAGCATAGCACTCTCCTCACTTCTCAGAATCAGATTCATACTCAAAAAATAAATTTACAGAGTCATCATGTGAGCATGAATTTGGTTCATTGTTTGGTGTTGTAGTGTTTCACTCGTTAGTAGATAATAACTGCACCATGCGGACTATTTTAGGATAGCTCTCACCATCATGGTCCATTGTTAGATGAAATACACACATATTTCCTTTCTTAGGGGGAGCCTCAATTGCAAGCCTCTGTTGCGGAGTAGGTAATTGTAGTGTCCTACTATCAGTATTTCTACTATTCTGATCTTGAAATAGTTTCCAATACGGATTATTGAACTTAGGGAGTTGCATTTTTAAAGCGATAATTTCATTGGACATTTTCTACATCATCTCATTGGTTGATGTAGTACCACTTGAACTAGCACCTATCTACATTTCTCTTTTCCATCCGCCAGCAGAAATCATGTCATCTTCCAACTCAATGGCTGTCTTCTGAGTAATGTCCAAATCTGTAGGTCGGGCTCTTCTCAGATCATAATTTATATCTGGTGGCATGGTGCTCATAAAGAATATCTTCAGATTTGTAGGAGTGGGTCTATTGATCGTGGGGATTCTGTTAGAAATCTTATTGAATTTAGCAATGAATTCCCTCATACTTATAGAAGCTTGTTTCTTGATAGAGGTCAATTGCGTCAACAACGCATGTTCATCTTTAGCTATTTTGAACCTGGCCTCAAAAGTCATCCTCATAGTATTCCAACTTGTGATTGAAGCATCATCCAAGTGATAAAACTAGTTAGCCGCTACTTCAACTAGAGTTTCAACAAATAGCCTAACAACAACATCTTCATAACCAACTCCTAGGATATGAGTTGCTGCGAAGAAGGCTTTAATGTGTTCATCTGTAGTAACTTTTCCATCTCCCAAGAACTTAGGAAAGTTCTTTCTAGATCCTAAAGGGAGTGGGTGATATGCTGCGAACTGTAATGGACCAATTGCAATGGCCCATGGAGCTTCCATGACTGTATGTGCAGGATGTTGAGGAAAATTAATAATAGGAGGAGCAACTACTCCGTGTAAAGTTAATACCTGGCAAGCTGTAGGCAATGAAGTTTGTGTCTTGGGAGGTGAAGGTGGTCTACTTCTACTTTTTCTGTCACCTCTTTGATGAGGTAAGTCTATTATGGTAAAACCAAGCTCAATGAGCCTTTTGAATGTAGGGCCTTTTCCACCTTGCCCCTTGGCACTTCTGAGAAATATTCTTTGATCTAGAGCTCTGAATTAGTTTTGCTACCTAGATTCGTGCTCAACTCTACGTTGATTTCTTCTCTAAATTTCCCTTTCAAGTGCTTTTTCTCTCACTTCTTCTTGTTCAAGCACTTGAATCGCATTCCTATAATGCTCTGCATTTCTTCTATATCTCCAAGCAAAAGTATTCAGGGACGAGACTATGTCTTCTTGATCATCCCAAAAATTGAGATTGGGTTGAAGCACAGGGAACACGTTCTCATGAGGTAACACCATTTTTCCTCATGAAAAATATTCTAGTCTAGTGACTGTTTCTCTCCCTAGCAGAGTCACCAAAAATCTGTTGGTAAACAGATTGTTCTTTTTGGATTTAACTCTTTATTTGCCCAAAATCTTCTTAAGAAATAATGTGAATACATATAGTTGGAAAGTTGCTAGCTATTCAACTAACTTTCCTTTGAATTTTAATAGGTATAGCTCCCTTATGTAAAGATATGTAATGAATTTTGTTTGTTCTAAATCCTAATGGGGTATGTTCTTGACCAAAGAACAACATAGGTAACCAAATTAGCCCTCAGTGAGAAACTAATCAAGGCAATGATTTGATCCTAAATTCTAACCAACTTCATGATTTCACAGTGCTTATGAACTCACACCAGTGGTGATGCAACAATGAATTCTACTTGGATTAATGAAATGCAGTAAAATGACATAGATGAATCTAATCTAAACAGGACACATGAGTATTTTTTGAATTTCCAAGTAATGCTCTGATTATTATCAATCAGTTACACTAAGAAGTAGAAATAGAGCTCTGCCTATTCCCAATTTCAATCCAGCTTAAGGAAAACAAACGTTCAAACTTACAAAAGCATTGAACAGTAAATAAATGGCACAAAACACATTCCAAATTGACTCCGCAACAGGATGTATTTCACACCAAAAATTAGCCGACCCTTTCATTGATTTTCAAAGTGTTACATATAGGCTTCAAGAATCAAGTTGTTACAAAATCAACCGAATCGATTCATATTCTACAAAGTCAGTAGATGACAAGTGGCCATTTACCGACTATACAATGTATATCAAAAAGAAGAGGGGAAAGCTATTTTCTCTTCGCTGGCTTCTTTGCCTTCTCCAACTTAGCCTTATGAGCTTTCGTGGCCGCAAGGATTGGAATCATCCTTTTGGAATGAGGAATGTACGTGTTTTTCAATCTTATGAGCCAGCGTGCGTTATCTTTCTCTATGCATTTTGCAGCATCCTTTCGGAGTTTCTTCTTCTCCATTGCTTTATATATGCATCCGCCAAGTTGCTAAAGATCATGCATTCTATCAAGGTGAGACCCAGATAACTCTACAAGTTGGTCCAAGTAGTCAGAGAATGACTTCTGCATATTGGTTATACCAATCAGACTCTTTCCATCTCTGCTAGCTTGAGACTTGGAGTGAAGACCTATCAAATATACAAAGATTTTACTTTTCTCTTTGGTGACTTCCTCATTGATCACCTTCATTCCCGCCTCTACTTTGATTATCATCTCCATTTTGAATTCTACCCCTTGGACCCATTCGATCAGATGTTCATCCCCTTTCTACAATATGTTGGCCTTGATTGCATCTTTAGTCTTTAACGTGACTAGCCAATGCAGTAGCACCATACACTCTTCACATCTCAACCTCTTTGTTGTGAGTGTCTGCATATGTCCTTTGAGAGAATCCTTTTCTACCTCTAACTATAAAAAGACATTTATGAGCTTCTTAATGGCTACCAGACCTTTAGACTTAAGTCATTCAATCCACCTCCTACCAATATGCCTGAAATGTCTATCTTCTTGCAATTTGGCAAGTATTGCTTGGTTCTCAGCTACAGCAGGATCAAATGTTGTCAGAGAATTGGGTAGGCTTGCTACAGGAGTGACCAACTGCTTAATGAAATTATTCATTTCTTTAATCTCTACCTTGAGCTTAGTCTTGGTGACTTTGAGTTCTTCGAGCTCTTCCTCGATCAAGATGTTACTAGACTTACATAAGTCTACTTTTGTATCATGGTGTGCAAGCCCCATGTCTAAGGATTGGAGTGCAAAATATGAGGCAGTAAGGTGTTCAATTTTGCCATCCTTCAGTGGCTTGGCTATTTTCATTGTCAGATGCCCTGTGTTTGGATCTAGACTAAGAGTGGTTAGAGTCCTATTCTTCTTAGCCTTGCTTATGGATGAACCTAACTGCATCACTTATGAGAACATCTCACCACTGGGAGTACCTTGTTCAACCCTTTTTCTTTTCCACTCGAAAGTATTGTCGAGCCATGATTTTACACTTGTAACTTTTGTTATAGAAATCAAATCTTCAACAAATAATTTCCTGATAACAGGAGGAGAAGATTTAGGCTTGGAAGTGAAAGGATTAACCTACGGAGAAGAAATGATCTTTTCCTTTTGAGGAGACCCCAAGTGCTCATCTGTCTCATTAGTTTCTAAACTGCTACCATTGTTACCAACCTCAACAATGGTAGGAGCCTCTTGGGTAGGAGTGTCACCCTATATCTCAATGGTTCCCCCTTATGCTTACTGCTCTAGTTTCGTGGCCCCAACAGATTCTTCTGTTGGCTTGTCGGACTTCTCAAATTTGGCTTCTTCATTTGAACCAATGATTAGAGATGAGCCTACTCCACGAGTCTTCTCAAGTGGGATCTCTTTTTTAGGTGGTTCATCATCTCCACCTATTGGTTGAACTGGTCCTTTGGCTACAGATGACATTAGCATAGAGGAGGATGTAGGAGCACTTGCTGACTCGACTGCAAGAGCTTTTTGAGGAGTAGGCTTCTCAAATCTCTTTCTCCTTCCCATCATCCACTGAACCCACTTATCGGTTCTCTTAATGACTTTAGCCATTAAGGTCTCCAAATCTTCTATAGCTTGACCTTGAACTGGCTCAGAGGTCATAGGATAGGGCTTGATCTGATCTCTATATGTGTCACTATACATATGTTCTCCATCATAAACAATGCCTTCAACATTAATGTTGACATTGAACAACTTGAATTGTTCGATAGTCAACTTGGAGTAAAATCTTTCTTGGCTCTCTAGCTCATCCTTGCAATTCACCCAAGAATCTTTTATTTCAAGGATGTGCCTGACCACAGTGCCAATTTGTAGGTGATTTTTGGCATAACTTACTAGATCAAATTGAGGCCTCAATACTTCATACACTTCTGGCTTATATCTATTCTTGAACACCTTCATCATGTTCTTATCATTTGATCTTGACGCATAACTATAAGCTCCAATGGTGACATAGAATTTGTAGCCTTTCTTCTTAATTTTCATGTTGATCAAATTCACTTGCAACATCTGCTAGATCACCTTTATGAGAATGATCATGTCATTGGGGTACCTTGGCAGCTTCATGGGAAAATCATCAAAACCTGCAAGATGAAGAGATGAGAAACTAGCAAATTGAATGAAGAAGCTCCCAAATTGGGTGATGAATTCCATGGCCTCTAGTGAGAACCTCCGCTTTGGGCATCCTTGTAACCCTCTACACAACCTCATTGTAAATGACTCATTAACTTTAATGAACTTGGCATAGCTATTTTTTAATTTTAAATGAGGGAAGAAATCATAAAATTTCACATCATCTAAATATTCCTCTAGCCTAGGGAGTCTTGGCCATACTTGTAATGTAGCTAAAACATAGATCAAACAGGAAGACATATAAAATTTGTTCTGGTACTTGGTGAGACTCAAGGCATTGGAAAAATTTTCACTTACCACTTGAGCCCAGTCTATATAATGGTGCTCAACACATATTACCTAGACCAAGAAGAAGTAGTGTTCTATGAAATTCAATGCGTCACTTTCACCTTTTATCTTGTGAAGGAGCACCAAGATGTCGATGCTCTCGGCCTTCAGATCTGTCCCAAAAAGTGTCTTCAACACTTTTCCCTTTATGCTTCTGGCCTTCCGAAACCATGAGTTCATGATCTCTTTCCTCCATCTCATCTTCTTCTCATTATATTCTGAAATTGCAATTGAGAAGTTCATATTTGAAAATTCTGCTCGTTCTATGATACAGAGACTGTTCTGCACAAACTCTTTGTCAATGGAGATGAGTACTATGTCATCTGGCAGCAAAATCTATTTTGTATCTGGGTTGAATCTAGTTTTACATTCTTGGATTAGTTCGGGAGCTTGTACTGCAATAGGAAATCCAACAGCTTCGACCAAACCACTACCTTTGAGCTTTTGTATCATGGGGTGGAGATTTTCTTCGTTCAATCTTCTGTGTAGATTGCCTAGATCGTAGAATCTGAGGGATGTATCTGTCAAATTCTACCATTCAGATGTAATCCTATTCAACCCATTGAAACCCATGAATCTAGTGGCCATAGCTTCCGATTCTACTCTCGATTTACTGCTAAGAAGCTTTGGAGAATGTCGGAAGATGATTTGTGAAATCAAAGGCATATGAAAAAGATGTGAACAAATGGTAATTTTTGCTTGATCATTTGAGTCTTTTATAAACAGCTTTCTTCCTTATCGTTACTTTCCATATCTCACACCACACGAGTGAGAGATTTTCAAAAATATCTGTTAAAGTTCTAATGTTTAGATTTGAATTAAATGCACCTTATTAATGGCCTTAGGAAATCACTTTTACCCATTTGA
The DNA here is from genome assembly GCA_027943335.1 of Chamaecyparis obtusa. NCBI lineage: Eukaryota > Viridiplantae > Streptophyta > Pinopsida > Cupressales > Cupressaceae > Chamaecyparis > Chamaecyparis obtusa. The sequence continues at coordinate 1,312,418 of BSBK01008459.1, forward strand.
AGTATTTGTAATGGTAACTTAATTGACGCAACAAATTTTTACTTTTTCGCTTCTCTCAATTCAATGCCTTTGTCAGAAAACTCACTTCAAAGGCAGAAACCCGACTGTGGAGAAGCTGAGGAGTGATTTTTCAAAAATATGCAACTGACCTGTTTCTTTAGCCATTTCTTTTCGATATCAAAGTGAGCTATCTTCATCATAACAGATCATTCAATCCCCATGATTTCTTATGCTTATTAATTCACAAGTTATCGCTTCTCAGAAACCGACCTTCTCAGGTGATTTTTCGATAAAGGAGAAGCTGAAAATTGATTCTTCGAAAAAGGTCTCTTACTCACTTTCTCATATTTTGAGACCGTTTATCTTATGCGGGGATCCAATTTTATCTCTCCAAAATTCCAATGCTCATCTTTTGGGAACCTCTGATACACTTTCGACTATCTCTCAGAAAACTACCTCTGTAAGAGAAACTCTGCAAGAGGAGAAGTTCATTATAGATTCTCTGCCAAGCTACTTTTCTGGACCCAACTCATTCTTAACCCAAGAATCTTGCTCTCTAGGCCTTTTCTATATGCTTGATGATTCATGTGCTCTCTTCCCATGGAAAATTACCTTCATGGGTCGGAACCTACTGAGGAGAAGGCGATTTTCAATTTTTCGACAAAGGGGAAAAATATTATTTTAGAGCTTCACATCCATATGAATACCATCGATCAGAACTGAAAGAAATAGAGTCTTTATCGAATTAGGAACTACAACTTACCCATTCCTAGGATGAAATTAAAAACCAACCTGACTTAAAAGAAGGAAGAAGCATGAGGGGGTTATTCGATAAAGGCCGCCTATCCTAGGAGGATTCTAGACTTAGAGTCCAATTTATTATCTCAAAACTCATGACTCAATCTAACACAAGGTATTCCCTTTTGTTTTCAAGGGTGAAGAACAAAAGTGGGGCAACACATTGATGAATGATTCCACTGTAGGAACCTTCTCGACTTAATAAACACTTATTCATAGTGATAAACATATATTCACACTTATAAATATTTATTCACACATCTAAACATTTATTCACAGTGATAAACATATATTCACACTTATAAATATTTATTCACACATCTAAACACTTATTGACATTTATAAACACTTATAAACACTAATTCACACTTATAAACACTTATTCACACTTATAAACATATATAAATATTTGTTCACATTTACAAACACTTATTCACACATATTTACACTTATAAACACTTATTCACACTTATTCACACTTATAAATATTTATTCACACTTATAAACACTTATTCACAATTACAAATGGGTGGCTACAAGAAGTTGAGTTCCACTTTCGGGCAAAAAGAGGAAGTGTTTTTCTTATTTGTCAAATTTTTGTATCAATTGATGTCTAAATTTGAGGTACTTAGAAATTGAATCTTAAAAAACTTCAATAGTAATAAATGTAATGCTCGAAGTCTACTTTTCATATATGTAATTTATTTAAATACCCACATGGTATAGATTATTTTTTAGTAGGAATATTTAAAAACCACTTTTTCAAAATACTTGTTTTAGGACCATACCATATGGGTGTACGACCACCATATTTTAACCTAAATAAGTAAATTTTTAGAAATCCTCTAGGAGAAATATACCTAAGTCACCAAAGATTGATGAGCATATTTTTCCTTTTTTTTTTATTGATTTTTTAAAATTAATTTTTAATTAACTATAAAGTACATTTTCAAAACCTCTAGTGTATGACCACCATAATTTGACAAAAAAATTATATTTTTTGAAATTTTTTTTGTCTTTAACATAATTGTATGTAGATTGATGTCATATGATTTAGTTTCCAAAAAACCTAAAAAAAAAAATTAAAGTTTTACTGAACCTCAGTATTTTACATTTAGGTAACATTTTTAATTAATAAATAACACAAAAATAGTAAAAATAATCATATCACTATAAAATTTATATTTTTGAAATCAAAATAGTGAAAATTCTAATAGATTTTTATTTCGTCAAAAAGTATGATCAGAAAGGCTCTCAAAAAGTTACGACAAGACTGAAATATGACATTCAGGTTCTTTAACCAAATTTTTGGAGGTCAAGACATAGGCTTGGTTTCACCAAGCCTACACCAAGCCTATTTAGAACTGAAATCTGAGGCAGAGGTGTGTTTGTCGCTCATGTCTTAAGAAATGGGTGTCCATTATTTAAAATTTAAATAACGGGCACTTGTTTCTTAAAACAATAAATTAGTGTGTAAAAATGCACTTCTAATCATAATTTAAAAAAAAAAGAAATAGGGACCCATTTTTTGAATTTTGGTAGTCATAATACTTATAAATATTTATTCACATTTATAAACACTTATTCACATTTAAAAATACTTATTTACGCACTTATAAACATCTTTTTTTTTTTATAAACACTTATCCGCACTTATAAACACTTATTCATGCTTATAAACACTTATAAATACTTATTCACACTTATAAACACTTACAAATATTTATTCACACTTATAAACACTTATTCATAGTTATAAATACTTATAAACATTTTTTCATACTTATAAATGATTATTCACATTAATAAACTCTTATTCACACTATTCACATTTATAAATATTTATTCACACTTATTCATACTTATAAACACTTATAAATACTTATATAAACACTTATTAATATTAATAAATGCTTATAACAACTTATTAACACTTATAAATATTTATTCGCACTTATAAACATTTATATAAACATATTCACACTTATAAACACTTGTACACATTTATTCACACGTATTCACACTTTAAATATTTTTTAAACACTTATTCATATTTATAAATATTTATTCACACTTATAAATGCTTATTAACACTTATAAACACTTATTCACACTTATAAACAATTTTAAACACCTATAAACATTTATTTACACTTATAAACACTTATTCACATTTATAAGTATTTATTCACACTTATAAACACTTATAAACACGTATTCACACTTATTTACACTTATTCACATTTATAAACACATAAAAAATATTATCACATATAAATACATATTCACACTTATAAACACTTATTGATATTTATAAACACTTATTCACATGTATAAATACTTATTCACACTTGTAAATAATTATTCATATTTATTAACACTTACAAACATTTATTCACACTTATAAACAATTAAAAACACTTATTCACAGTTATAAATACTTATAAATATTTATTCAAACTTATAAACACTTATTCGAGTGCACTTATTCACACTTATAAACACTTAAAAACATTTAGTAACACTTATAAACACTTATAAATATGTATTCACACAAGTGTAAACATTTCTAAATTTTTATAAACACCTATTCACTTTTATGAACATTTATTCACAATTATAAACACATATTCATATTTATAAACACTTATTCACACTTATAAACATTTATAAATATTTATTCACACTTATAAATACTTATAAACACTTATTCACACTTATAAAAACTTATAAATATTTATTCACACTTGTAAACACTTACAACTTTTATTCACACTTATAAACACTTATTTGTGCACTTATAAACACTTATAAATATGTATTCACACTTATAAACATTCATTAACACTTATAAACATTTATTCACACTTATAAACACTTATTCACATATATTCATATTTATAAACATTTATAAACACTTATAAACATTTATTCACACTTGTAAATACTTGTAAATATTAATTCATATTTATAAACCCTTATAGATATTTATTCACATTTATAAAAACTTATAAATACTTATTAACATTTATAAATATGTATACAAAGAAATCATCAAACTCAACATCATCTTTAGATTGTAAGCGGGAAGACATGAGCAGGAATGGGAGTAGCGTGTGCGGAGGAGGGGCTAGGGTTTGCAGCGGAAATGGAGAAGGGGAAAATGCAGAGGGAGAGGAAGGAGGCAACGATGATGATGGGGGGAAGGAGCCGTATGATCCCAGTTCTAGGGTTTCTGGTTCAGAGGAGCTGTGTGATTTTGAGGACGATGAAGACAACCCGCCTGAGTTTTTGCTGGGTCTAGCACTTGGGGGCTATCGTTCCTGCAGTGGGAGTTTTTCCCCATCTCTTTGGGAGCATGGTGTCCCCTGGTCTATGACTTTCCTAGTGTGGAACCAGACTGGTCTTTTTGGCACCAGGTTTGCTAGAGATGTTCGCAGGGGGTTTTTTGGGGCTTGGATTTCTGTTGGTAGGCCATGTGCTTGCCTCGTTGGTGGTGTGGTCTTTCTCTTCGAGGGGGCTAGTTCTGGTGGCTTTCTAGAGACTCTTTTGGAGGATCTATCCCATTCTCCTTTCTTCCTTTCACATAGTGGAAGGCTTTTGGGGTTCTCTCCGATGGAAGATGTTTTTTCCTTTCAGCTTTTGGGCCTGTTAGGTATTTGGGTTCAGACTCTTTTGGTGCAGGGGAATAGTTATTTTCCTGTCTGGCTATTTTTCCTCATCTCTATTTCTGTGGAGATCTTTTTTGATGCTCTGTGGCTTTGCTTCTTGAGGATTGTCCTGCCCCCCATTGCTTTGGTGTGGAGAGGCTCTTTTTTTCCTTTGATGCCCAGCTTTGGTGAGTGGTTGTGTTGGTTCCTCTTTTGGGGCTCTCTCTGGGTCTTGTAGATCCCCTCTGTTGTGTGGGAGAGTGGTACTGACTCTTTTGGTGTTGCTCTGAGTGTTGTGGGCCTTGCCACTGCTCGTGATGGGAGATGGACTAGTTTTAGATGCTTGTTTGCTCCTCCCATGCTCAATTTTTTTTTTTGGGTTTCCTCCCTCTCCACTCTATGGTGCAGCCCCCTTTTGTGGTGGGGTTTCACTTTAGGGTTCAGAGGCTACTGAAGGTTACTCTCCTTCTTCAGTCTTCCATTCTGCTTCCTATTAAGGTGGAAGCTCCTTTTACCATGGAAGCTCAACCTTTTGAGGTGGCTCGCTGCTGGATAAAAGAGTTGTGGAGTGTGGGTGCTCTTCTTATGAATGAGTGGTGGAAGCCTTCTACGGAGGTGGAGCAGTCTCCTATTGAGGTGGAGATTGTGTTCATGAACTTAGAGGTGGAGGAGACTCCTATTGAGGTGGAATTTTTTTGGGCTACCTCTTATGGTCATACTAATGGAAGGAGATGTTACAACTTTAGCCTAGTTATTTTGATCTTTTTCCTCTCTGCTCCTATAGAGGTGGACCCTTTTCCTATTGAGGTGGACAAGGAGTTTGCAGTGGGTTGGAATATCTTTGACAGCGTTGGTCTGGGTTGGAGTTTTAGTAGTTTCTGGACCTTCTTTTTTGACAGAGAAAGATGGACAGGCTATTTGTGGCCTGAGCTTGCTTCTTTGGTTTTATGGTGATGAAAGTGTCTCTCTCTTTCAGTTTCTTTTCTTCCTATGATCAGGTGGTTGCTGACAATTTTAAAGGGCTCACTCTGGTCCTTTGTTTTTTTTTTTTTTAAAGCTTGTAGCTTTTGTGGGGGCTTGTCCCAAGATGATCTTTAAGTTTGTCTTTGATAGAGGCAGACTCGACAATATTTTTCTACTGATTATCTGCTCTCAGACTAACTTGCTATTAATGTGCTCCTAGTCCTTTGTTCCATGGGCCAGCACCCTCTTGCTGCTTTTCTTTATCAAAAACATTTATAAATATGTATTCAAACTTATAAATACTTATAAACATTTATAAACACTTATAAGTTCATTTATAAATATTTATAAACACTTATAAAAACATATAAACACATATTCACACTTACAAAAAATTATTTACACTTATATATAATTATTCACACTTATTAACAGTTATTCACACTTATAAATAATTATTCACACTTAAAAACAGTTATAAACATTAATAAACATTTATTCTTACTTATAAACACTTATAAATATTTATTTACGCTTATAAACATTTATAAATATTTATAAACACTTATGTATATTATAAATACTTATAAACATTACTCACACTTATAAATATTTATAAGAATTTTTAAACACTTATTGATGCTTATAAATACTTATAAACATTTATTCACACTTATAAACACTTATAAACACTTATTCACATTTATAAACACTCATTGACACTTGTAAACACTTATTCACACTTATAAAGACGTATACACACTTATTCACATTTATAAATATTTATAAACACTTATAAATATTTATAAATACTAATAAACACTTATTCACTTTTATAAACATTTATAAACACATTAACACTTAAAAATAATTATAAATATTTATTCACACTTGTAAATATTTATAAACACTTGTAAATATTTATAAACACTTATTCATATTTATAAATATTTATTCACACTTATAAACACTTATAAATATTAATAAACATTTATGCACACTTATAAACAATTATTCACACTTATAAATATTTACAAACATTATTCACACTTATAAATACTTATAAATATTTATAAACACTTATAAATACTTATAAATATTTATAAACACTTATAAACAATTATTCACACTTATAAACACTTATTCACACTTATAAATAATTATTTACACTTATAAAAAATAATAAACACTTATTAACACTTATAAATAATTATTCACACTTATAAACATTTATTTGAACACTTATAATCACTTATAAATATTTATTTACATTTACAAACATTTATTCACACTTATAAACACCTATTCACACTTATAAACACTTACATATATTTATTCATACCTAGAAATATTTATTCATATTAATAAATATTTATAAATATTTATTCACACTTATAAATAGTTATAAACACTTATAAACACTTTTAAATATTTATTTACACTTATAAACATTTATAAATACATATAAATATTTATTCAGACTTAAATAGATACTTTTAAACACTTATTAACATTTAGCAAGATCAGGGTCCTAACAGGCGTACCAGATCTAGGTTCAGGAAGATGGAGGATGACAAGAATAACGACATTGAAGATCTGAAAATGTCCACAGCAAACATGCAGATTCTTGCTGATCAGGCAGCAGAAATGATGAAATGTGTTTAGACAGTAGCTTGTTGTCTTGGTGTCCTTTTGCTGTCCTTTGTCTTTTGTCTATTTTTTTTGTTTAAGGACTCATTTGTGTGGTTTTTTTTTGGTGCTATTGCACTTGTCATCTTGGAGCTTAAATGTCTATTCTGTAATCCTATTGTAAAAGGTTTTGAGTCCTTTCAAAACATGTTTTTACGTAATCAAAACATTTATAAATAGTTATTCACACTTATAAACACTTATAAACATTTATAAATATTTGTTCACACTTATAAATAGTTAAAACAAATATTTATAAACACTTATTTACAATTATAAGTTACACTTATTCTCACTTATATGTAGTTATAATTAATTATTGACACTTATAAACACTTATTCATAGTTAGAAACACCAATTTAAATATTTATTCAAACTTATAAACATGCATAAATATTTATAAACATTTATAAATACTTATAAACACTTATTCAAACTTATAAATACTTATTAATATTTATTCACACTTATTCACACTTATAAATACTTATTCACACTTATAAACTTGTATAAACACTTGAAAATAATTACACATATTTGTTCACATTTATAAATACTAATAAACACTTATAAGTATTTATTCACACTTATAAACACTTATTCATACTTATAAAAAATTATAAACATAAAATTTATAAATATACTTATTCAAACTTATAAATACTTATTCACAATTATAAGTACTTATAAATATTTATTCACACTTATAGACACTTACAAATATTTCTTCACACTTATAAACACTTATTCACACCTATAAACATTTATTCAGAGTTATAAATATTTATAAACACTTATTCACACCTATAAACATTTATTCAGAGTTATAAATATTTATAAACACTTATTCACATTTATAAATACTTATAAATATTTATTCACATTTATAAACAGTTATAAAAAGTTATTCGTACTTATAAATATTTATCACACTTATAAATATAAAAAACACTTATAAACAAGTTTATAAATATATAAACACTTAGTCACACTTACTAACACTTATAAATACTTATAAACATATATTCACACTTATAACCATTTATTCACACATATAAATATTTATTCACATTTCTAAACACTTAAAAATACTTAAAAATACTTGTAAATATTAATTCATACTTATAAATATTTATAAACACTTATTCACATTTATAAACACTTATCCACATTTGTAAATATTTATAAACCCTCATTCACACTTATATACACTTATTCACACTTATAAATACTTATCAACACTTATTTACATTTATAAACACTTATTCACATTTATAAACATTTATAAACATTTATTCATACTTATATACACTTATAACACTTATAAACACTAACAAACCGTTATAAACACTTATTCACACTTATAAACACATATAAATACTTATAAACACATATTCACACTTATAAGTACTTATTGACACTTATAAATATTTATAAACACTTATTCACACTTACAAACATGTACTACTCACACTTATAAACACTTATTCATACTTATAACCATTTATTCACACTTACTCACACTTATAAACACTTATTCACACTTATAAATATTTATAAACACTTATTCACATTTATAAACACTTATCCACATTTTGAAAATATTTATAAACACTCATTCACACTCATTCACACTTATATACACTTATTCACACTTATAAACACTTATTTACATTTATAAACACTTATTCACATTTATAAACACTTATAAATATTTATTCATACATATATACACTTATAACACTTATAAGCACTAACAAACCCTTATAAACATTTATTCACACTTATAAACACATATTCACACTTATAAGTACTTATCGACACTTATAAATATTTATAAACACTTATTCACACTTATAAATATGTATTCACACTTATAAACACTTATTCATACTTATAACCATTTATTCACACTTAAAAACACTTATAAAAACTTATAAACACTTCTTCATATTTATAAACATTTATTCACACTTATAAAAATTTATTCACACTTATAAACACTTGTAAATATTTATTCATGCTTATAAATACTTATTGACACTTATAAACATTTATAAACACTTATAAACATTTATTCACAATTATAAACACTTATTCGCACTTATAAACACTTATTAATACTTATTCACACTTATAAATACTTATAAATATGTATTCACACTTATAAACATTTATTCACACTTATAAACACTTATTCACAATTATAACATTTATAAACACTTATTCACACTTATAAATACTTATAAACACTTATAAACACTTATTAAAACTTATAAATATTTATTTACACTAAAAAACACTTATTGACAATTATAAAATTATTTATAAACCTTTATAAATATGCATTCATGGTTATAAACATTTATTCACACTTATAAACACTTATAAATACTTATTCATGTTAGAATAACTGAGAGGGGGTGAATCAGTTATCTAGTGTCCCAAAACAAAATGTATAATTCAAAACAACTTCTTCAATTTCTGCTCCTTGGTAAACAATAATTACTATCATTGTCTGTGCTTTGATCGATTACCAGTCTAATACTATAACAGTTACCGATAAAATCTAACATGTAACATGTAAAGTATGATAACAAACAAATATCACAATCAACACATAACACAAGAGATTTAACGTGGAAACCCTGTAAAGGGAAAAACCACCTAGGACCGACAACCCAAAATTGTTCACTCTTTTGAAGTGAGGTCAGTTAAGACGCAACCCTATTAAAGGTTTACAAACACACTGTCAGGTGTGACCTTGTTAGAGGATCTTAGACTAGAAGTTATCATCCAACCAGCATTCATTATGGGGTTGACAGGATAACAATGTTCATTCTATGAATGATCCTTCATAAGACTTTCAGAGTCCACTTGGTTAAGAGATTTTGACTGTATACAATGGTTAACTATGTAAAAGTAAATGATCTGATTTAATACAACTTCAATTGTAGATTATAGATCAATATTCAGTCCATACAAATCCTTCTAATCAATATTTCACTTCAGATTCAATACTGTATCAACTTACTGTCCATCAGTAATTACTCTTTGTAGCTCGGTAATTGTTCTACAACTCAGTTCTTACTTAACCAGTATGATCAGAATGCATGAAAACCTTGTTCACGTGATATTCCTGCAGTTTCTACTTCTTCTGGCATCATTCCATAATGAAATTCTAGTCTCTTATATAGATGAAATAAATCATTTTCTTCTCTTCCATCACATTTTTCTGCTTAACCACAGTCATAGATTTTTCCACTTCAAACTTTCTCAATTGATGTGTCAATAACATGATTCAATCTACTCCATTAGATCTTCCTTTAATTTTGTTAGCCGTTGATCTTCATAACAAACATTATCTGTTATCACTGAAATCGAGGTACTTTATAGCTCATCAATCCTATTGGCTAAACTAATCATTTAGTTCATTTTGTTCCGCTCGATTAACAAAGAAATGCATTGGTGAACACTGCTCAGTTAATACTATGATCGGTATACACTACACTCCATCGGTGTATACTAGAATTACTTCATTTACCAACAACACTACTTTGCATCTTTCAGCTCTATACTTCATCATAGATGAATGCAACATAATAAAGTCAATATCATCAAGTCATAGACTCATCAAAAAGTTACTCAATGTGTTCCTTATCCTCATCTGTCATGTACATCTTTCCCCATGTAGATTTCTCTATTCTTCATCTCTTTCACCTTTCTTCAGATGTCTCGATATAGTAACTTACAAGATAAGTGCTGTCAAACTAGTTGACATCAATGACAACATAATAATGATTTAATCATATTACATATCTAATCAGCAACTCCTCAGTGATCTTTAATCATGGATTCTTCAATCAGATTCCAAATCAGTTGTAGTCCAACAATCTCTCCCTTTGGCATTGATGGCAACTCAAGTAATATGAAATGTACCATACACATAACAAACATATATTCTACAACTTTGTGAACAAAATATTGTAAGTTGAATAGACTTAATATATTTAATCACTACATTAATAAACATCATTAGATAATACAACTTTACCATTTTGTAGTTGTGATCTTTTCAGTTCTCTTTTCAGTTCTCCTATTCTTGCTTCTATTCTTTGTAACTGATCTTCAATACTCTGTCTCATTCAGATTGTCTCTCCCTTAGATAATTCTCATCGGCGCTTGTCCTTTTTCATATTATTTATCTCTCCCTTTGACAACAATGCCAAAGAAACAAATAAAAAAACAATTCTATCCTCCTTTGTATCTCTGTATACTGATATCCTAATCAGTTCAAGTTCTCCAAACTTAATCACAACCTTGAACATGATTCAAAGTGTGAACTATGCTACATCAACATGAATGATCTTCTGATAAAAGTAGGTTGATGCAACAACCAGATCACCTTAGTGACCGATAGACAGGGGACGGACCCCAAGTCTAGTACTCAAGTATTCAAATGTGTCCTTCAGTAGAGGCTTTGTAAAAATATCTGCAAGTTGTTCTTTAGATGTGACAAATTCTAACTTCACTTGCTTCTCTTGCAATTTTTCTCTTAAGTAATGATACTTAATAGATATATGCTTTGTCTTAGAGTGCATCACAGGATTCTTTGAAATATTAATAGCACTAGTGTTGTCACAATATATAATCACTAGGTTAGTAATTACCTCATTCATCCCTTCCAACACTTGCTTGATATATGCAATGTTTGAACAGTTAGTAGCAGCAGCAACATACTCTGCTTCAGCTATAGACTGAGAAATACAAGCCTTCTTTTTACTTCTCTAGGTTACAAGTCTTTCACCAAAGAAAAATGCTCCTCCGGTAGTGCTTTTTCTATCATCCACATTTCCAGCCCAATCAGCATTGGTGTAAACTTTCAGTTCAAACTTCCCTTCCTTAGGATACCATAATCCATAATTCTTTGTTTTCTTTAGGTATCTTAAGATCCTTTTTGTAGCTATCATGTGTGATTTTCTAGGATTAGCAAAAAATCTTGCAACAATACCCACAACATGTGCTATATTTGGTCTATTGTGAACTATGTACATTAACTTACCAATCATGGATCGGTAAAGTGTCTAGTTTACCTCTATAGTTTCATCCTCCTTTGTCAATTTCCATCCAGTAGCCATCAGTGTTCCCATAGGTTTAGCATCTTCCATGCCAAATGTCTTTAGTATTTCTTTTATGTATTTTGATTGTGTGATGAATATTCCATCACTCTGCTGAATCACTTGTAGTCCAAGAAAGAACTTAATCTCTCTGAACATAGACATTTCAAATTCCTTTTGCATTTCATCAGCAAATGTCTTGCATACAAGATCCGAGCCTCCAAAAATAATATCATCAACAAATATTTCAATAATGATAATAGTATCATCAGTATCACCTTTCATATACATATTATTGTTTTCACTTGTTCTAACAAATCCATTACTTAACAAGTATGCAGTCTTTCATACCATGCTCTAGGTGCTTGCTTCAAGCCATATAAAGCTTTATATAATCTACATACCATGTCTTTATTGTCAGGATCAACAAATCCTTCAGGTTGTTCAATATAGACCTCTTCTTCAAGTATACCATGCAGAAATGCTGACTTCACATCCATTTGATAGACTTTGAATTTCTTGTGTGTAACATATGCAAGTAGCATTCTAACTCCTTCCAATCTAGTAATAGGTGCAAATGTTTCACCATAGTCAATGCCTTCTTCCTGTGCATATCCCTTGCATACCAATTTAGCTTTATTTCTTGTGACTTCACCATTTTCATTCAATTTATTCTTGAATATCCACTTAGTACCGATAACATTCTTATCTTTAGGTCGGGGTACTAAGGACTAGGTTTTGTTCTTTTCTATTTTCTCTATTTCCTCCTTCATTGCATTAACCCATTCTTCATTCTCTAATGCAACTTTCACATTTTTAGGTTCAAATTCACAAACTAGACATATACCTTGTCTTGTTTTGCTTCTAGTTTGTATTCCAACATGTTTGTCTCCAATGATTTGTGTCTTGGGATGATGTCTTCTGACAAAACTAGCCAGAACTTGGTTTCTCCTTTCTTGCTCATCCTATTTAGGGTCATTTCCTCGCTCGGTAGCTCCATCTTGTTCATCGGTTTGTGTTGCCTATTGTCTTGTATTGTTTCCCTATTGACCAGTTGTCACAGCTTGTGACGTTGGTAGATACTCTAGATGTTCAATGTAAGTGAATCTATCGTAGTCTTTTGGTTCCTTTGTACTTTCCTCTATGTTCTTTTCATCAAACTCATCAACATGAACATTAGTAATATCAACTATCTTATTTGTAACCTTCTTCAAACATTTATATGCTTTACTTGTAGAGGAATATCCCAGAAGTATCCCTTCATCTCCTTTAGAATCAAATTTTCCATTTCTTTCATCTTTCAAAATAAAGCATTTACTTCCAAAAATCTTGAAATAACTTACAATAGATTTGTGTCCAAACCATAGCTCATAAGGTGTTCGGTTAGTATCCTTCTTTAGTTGTACTCAGTGAAGAACATACATAGCTGTACTGATAGCTTCCCTCCAATATGTCTGAGCAACATTCTTCTATATCATCAATGTTCTAGCACAGTCAATTATAGACCTGTTCCTTCTTTCAACAATGCCATTTTGCTGAGGTGTCCGCGGTGCTGAGACCTATCTTTTAATTCCATGTTCATTACAAAAATTAGTAAATTCATTAGAGATAAATTCACCTCCTCTATCAGATCTTAAGCATTTTATTTCTTTTCCAGTCTCTTTCTCTACCTTAGCTTTATACCACTTAAACATTTTAAAGGCTTCAGATTTCTCTTTCAGGAACATAACAGTCATCAGTCTAGTATAGTCATCAACAAAAAGAATAAAATATTTATCACCAAAACAACTCTTAGTTTTCATAGGACCACATAGATCGGTATGAACCAACTCAAGTATCTTCTTTGTTGAGTAGTCTTTAATTTTAAAACTAGACTTAGTCATCTTACCTTTCTGACATTCATGGCACATGGCATGATTAGGTTTTGTCAAGTTAGGCAATCCTCTAACTCTTTTCTTTTTACTAATCTTGATCATGTTGTCAAAGTTCACATGGCATAACCTTTTGTGCCACAACCAAGCATCTTCATCCTTTATTAACAAATAAGAAGACTGGTCCATATCAAGATAGAATAGATCACCTCTGGATTGTGTACCAGTTTTGACAAGTCTTCCTACATCATCATAGATCTTCACCTTTTTTCTCTCAAAAGCCAGTTGGTGGCCTGAATTGTTCATCTGAGCCACACTTAACAGATTATAATTCAATCCATCTACCCAGTATGCATTTTCACATTGTATTCTATCATTGATGATCAATGAACCTTTACCTCTTACCATACAAGGTGCATCATTTCCCATTCTCATAGATCCTCCATTATATTCAACAAGATGATCAAACTTCTCTACATCACCGGTCATATGATGTGTACAACCACTGTCTATGATCTATGTATTATTTTTCCTTACTTTAGAGATCAGTGCTATCTCTTCATGTTTCTCTTCTTCCTCTAAGTCATCTTTCATTCCAACAAATACAACTTCTATGTCACCATCAAAATCAGATTCAGTTTCAATATCTTCGGCTATGTAACATACCTTTTTTCCTTTATCATCTCAGTTGTATCAGTTGTTGTGTTGGTAGCCTCTGTTGACTCTTCTCCCATAGCTTCCTTTAGATTGGTCTTTGGATCTATCATCATCTTTCTTCTGAGGACATCTAGCAGTGATGTGACCAACTTATTTAAAGTTAAAACATGCCAAAGGTAGCTTACCTCTATACCTTCCTTTTCCTTTAGGCAATCTTCTAGCTATAAGAGCTTCAAGCTCATCAAGTTCATCATCGGTATTATCATCACTATCATAATTCTTACTATTCCTACTAGACTTTCCAATCTTCAAAGAGGACATGAAAGTGGATTCAAGAGAAGGAACAACACTATTATCAAAGTTGTTTAATTCAAAGGTTGTAAATTTACCAATCAAAGTGTCAAGAGTAAGGTTGGATGTAGCTCTTGTTTCATGAATTGTAGAGATCCTGATTGCATAAACTGGTAGCAAATTTTTGAGAATCTTGCTTATCATTCTTTCATCATCAATCACTCCATCAGATGCTCTAATAGCATGTACCACCTCTTTTAGTCTATTTGAGTATTGTACAATGTTCTCACCTTCTTTTATTCTCATATCATCAGAATTAACTTGTCCCACATCTTCCTAGCAGTATCACAACCCTTGATGTCTTCAAATTTAGCATCGGTATAGGCAGCAACAAGTTCCATCATAGTGATATTGTGTTCATGCCTGTCCTTCAGTTGATCAAGAGTTAATGGACCAGTGGATAGTTGTATGTAGCCATTCTCCGTCAGATCTAATGCAGAATTCCCAATTCCAGATATGTGCAGTTTCATCCTGCTTTGCCATACTACGAAGTTCTCTTTGTTTAGCTTTGGTACTTCCCTCTTATACATCTTGAGACCTTTGTGCTTAAGTCCTTAAAAATTTGTTCTAAGCAACCACATCTTTGATACCAATTGTTAGAATAACTGAGAGCGGGTGAATCAGTTATCCAGTGTCCCAAAACAGAATGTATAATTCAAAACAACTTCTTCAATTTCTACTCCTTGGTAAACAATAATTACTATAACTGTCTGTGCTTTTACCGATTACCAGTCTAATACTATAATAGTTACCAATCAAATCTAACATGTAACATGTAAAGTATGATAACAAAAAAATATCACAATCAACACATAACACAAGAGATTTAACATAGAAACCCTGTAAAGGGAAAAACCACTTGGGATCGACAACCCAAAATTGTTCACTCTTCTGAAGTGAGGCCGGTTAAGACCCAACCCTATTAAAGGTTTACAAACACACTGTTAGGTGTGACCTTGTTAGAGGATTTTAGACTAGAAGTTATCATCCAACCAACATTCACTATGGGGTTGATAGGATAACAATGTTCATTCTATGAATGATACATCATAAGACTTTTAGAGTCCACTTAGTTAAGAGATTTTGACTATATACAATGGTTAAATATGTAACGGTAAATGATCTACTTTAATATAACTTCAATTGTAGATTACAGATTAATATTCAGTCCATACAAATCCTTCTGATCAATATTTCACTTTAGATTCAATATTGTATCAACGTACTATCCATCAGTAATTACCCTTTGTAGCTTGGTAATTATTCTGTAGCTCGGTTCTTACTTAACTAGTATGATCAGAATGCATGAAAACCTTGTTCACGTGTTATTCCTGCAGTTTCTACTTCTTCCGGCATCATTCCATAATGAAATTCTAGTCTCTTATATAGACGAATAAATCATTTTCTTCTCCTCCATTAGATTTTTCCGCTTAACCACATTCATAGATTTTGCTGCTTCAAACTTTCTCGGCTGATGTGTCAATAACATGATTCAATCTGCTCCATTAGATCTTCCTTTAATTTTTTTAGCCGTCGATCTTCATAACAAACATTATTTGTTATCACTAAAATCAAGGTACTTTATAGCTCATCAATCCTATCGGCTAAACTAATCATTTAGTTCATTCTGTTCTACTCGGTTAACAAAGAAATACGTCGGTGAACACTACTCAGTTAATACTGTGATCGGTATACACTACACTCCATCGGTGTATACTAGAATTACTTCATTTACTGACAACACTGCTTTGTATCTTTTAGCTCTATACTTCATCATAGATGAATGCAACATAATAAAGTTAATATCATCAAGTCATAGACTCATCAACAAGTTACTTAATGTGTTCTTTATCCTCATCTGTCATGTACATCTTTCCCCATGTAGATTTCTTTGTTCTTCATCTCTTCACCTTTCTTCAGATGTCTTGGTATAGTAACTTACAAGATAAGCACTGTCAAACTAGTTGACATTAATGACAACATAATACTAATTTAATCATATTACATATCTAATCAGCAACTCCTCAGTGATCTTTAATCACAGATTCTTCAATCAGATTCCAAATCAGTTGTAGTCCAACAATTCACACTTATAAATACTAATAAACCCTTATTCATACACATGTAAACACTTATAAATATTTATTTATATTTATATACACTTGTTCACATTTATAAACACTTATTCACACTTATAAATACTTATTCACAGTTATAAATAATTATAAACATTTATAAACAATTATAAATATTTTTTCACACTTATAAACATTAATTCACATTTATAAATACTTATAAACATTTATTCATATTTATAAACACTTATAAACATTTATTCACATTTATAAACACTTATAAATACTTATTAATTTTTAGATACACACTAAAAAAAATAGAAAATTATTTCACAAAATTTCCTTTTAAATGCCACATAGAAATAAAACACATTGGCTTTGCCAATATGACAAATTTAAACTATACACCATACATGGTGATGATGTGATAGTTCAACAATATAGAAAGAAAATAAAAAATTAACTTTCAAATATATAAATAAAAATCATATAAAATTAGTTTCAAAGTTACAAAATATTTCACACAAAAATATGAACTCATGCCATAGTTTAACCACACATGAAATAGACATGCAAATTTATTCAAACATACATAGATTTTATCCAAACATATCAAATATAAACATGTTTCACAAAAAAATAGTTCTAGCACACATAAAAATACTAAGCTCAATAAAGTGAAACTACAAACATGCACAAAATGAATCCCGAAGTTCAAGCACACTTCACCCTAAAGCTGAAACATATAGTATAAGTTATTGTCAAAGTTACTACACTCTTCACAAGAGTGAATGTCAAAGTTTAAATATATGCATATGTAAAAGTACAAATGCACTAAAATGATTGTTATCAAAGTTAAAACACACTTCCCACAAAAATCAATAAAGTGATTATCAAAGTTTAAACATATTTCACATATAATTACTATGTTTCACACTTAATTTTTTTAAATATACATTTTAAACATATACAAAATAAATGTGAAAATTTAAATATTAACATAAGTCAATATAAAAATTCAAAAACATTTCACACCAATCAAATTAATTTCAAAATTATTCATAAATATACTAATAAAAAATGCTAATTGCCTCAAATAAATTGATGGATTTCAACAAATAAGTCACACTACTGATTGGGAAGAGATGATGAAGTAGGAAATGATATCCAATTTGTGGGAAGGAGATTTTTATTTCTGTGGAAAATGTTAAGATGAGTGAAGATGGTTTGCAGGCTAAGAAGAATGTAATTTTAGAAATTCAAGGTAATAAATCTATAAATCATTTGAAAGAGAAAGAAAAGTTGAAAATAGAGGACGTGTGATAGGGTTTATCAGAATAGTCATTATTAATCTTTTAGATTGAATAAAAAACAAAAGTGTATGTTAATGATTATCAGTAAACAAAAGGAAAGATATTGATGTGCTTGTAGCAGGAGGTGTAGAAGATATTGAAAATCCTGAAAACCTTGTTTATATTAAGGAGATGTGGTGCAGGACCACCTAAGGTATCAATCAAGTGCCTTAATTTTTTTTGGCTTGTATTGATTCTAGCCAAGTCAGTGAGTTAATAAGGACTCCTAGAGAGTCTTGGTTATGTTTTTTATTTCGTAGGTTAGTTGTGTTTTAGGATTGGAAGGTCGAGTCTTAATTGGTCTTAGGTTACACTTAGTTGTTTGTGGAATCTAGATAGGTGAAGAAGAGTCTAAGGTGCTAAAAGACTCCAAAATGAGTGGAGTATGAGAAAGTAATCCTAATATGGATTAGAAATTTTTTATACCATTTTAGATAGGTTGGAACACTAGGAAAAATAAGAATAGAAAAAATTACAAAATTGTCAAAAACTTGTCAAGACAACTTTTGCAACTTTACAAAGTAGAGGTTAGAAAAATGGTTCATTCTTGAGATCCCACCATGGAATCATCACAACCCTTTGGGATATGAGACTGGACCCTATTTATAGTGTATCTGATCAATAAGGAGGAAAAAATATGTTCTTTGCACTAATTTTAAGACCTTTCCCTAGGAGAGCCCTGTCAATGCCCAACTAGGAGGAAGGTAAGTGTTTGAGAAGGATACTTGTAACTTGGTGGATTGAATGTATGCATCTAATAATTTGGGAATGTGTATTGAGTCTCTAAAAAGCCTCAAAATATATTTTTAACCTTGACCAATTTCCATTTGATCACATTTTGAATCAGTTAGACAACTTGAGACCTACGAAATCCCACTAAACCCTCATGAAACCGTCATGGTGTGAAAAAGTATTGTACGGATGCATGGGAGTATGAGACCCATAAAATATCATAGGGTTATACCAATGATTGATGGTTCAAGATTTTATTTGTCAGGTCCTTAAGGTCAAATTTGAAAGAAAGCCTAAAATCTAGGAATAGGAGACCTAATTAGGGGCTCAAGGGCTATAAGGACAATTTGCTAGTTTGGTTGGTGTAGGAGCACCTAGGCTAACCCCTAATCTAGTTTAAAGTTTTGGATTGTACTAACCTTAGCCAAGTCAATAGTTTTTATTTTCTAACCTTAGAAGGTCTTGCATGTGTGTTCCTAGGTGGATTAGACTAGGCTCAATCCAACCTAGACGTTTAAAGCTTTTCTAGTTGATAGTGCTAATGAAGCCTAAAAGTTGGAAATTGGGTCTAAAAGTCTTCTAGACTTAGGAAAGATTGGAAAAGTGCCTAAAAATGCCTATATGATGTTTCTAAATTTTTTGGTATGAGTTAGTGGTCATAAAAGTTACGTTGGTGTAATAATGCAAAAATTACCATAATGTTGTCATGACAACATTTGCAACTTTGCAAATGTTGCATGCAACATCGACAACTTTGATTCCTTTTGAAGTTAAGGAGGGATATTAATGGTAGTGGCCTAAACACATGGAGGAGGCATATTTTAGTCATTTTAGGATCCCATTTCCTGAGGCAATACAATGTAAGGAGATTTTTGAACTAGAATGAAGGCTCAGAGTTCTAGTTTTCTATGACAGTCGAGTTGCATTGACTGTATGAGTTATTGCATGAATTGAATTGAGAGATTTAGTGTTAGATTTGTGTATTAGAGATACTTGTAAGAAATTTTTGTTCATTAGTGTAGTGGTTTTGAGTTCATTAGTTTATCTTTTCAAATTGTTTTGTAATTAGACTAGTTGCTGGTGTAGTTTAGACTATTTTGGGTAGAATGGCTCCCCCATAGAATCCAACCATGGAAACCATCAAGGTTTGGATGAATATGGTAGGGGAGCCTCTTTAAATTGTAAATATGTAGGTAAGAGGCCAACAGAGTAAGCTTTCTATTTTTAGCATCATGCCCTAGGCGAGTTCAGTGTGCCCGGCTAGGTGCATGACATAGTAGATTTGATGTGCATTTGCAGGGGAAAGAGTGGAAGCTTGAACCAAGCATGGTTTTAGAGAGGTAATGGTCCTACAGACATCTACTTGTGAGATTAGGCATTAAACAATCCATTTAGGTATATTTCTAGGTAGAAATCAGTAGACTACATAATTATAGCCCTATTAGCCCTACATTCTAGGAAACTATTGTACAGAGGCCCTAGAATCCGAAGACCACCAACATATTCAAGGTTTCCCAAAAGGGTATCTAAATGTGAAGTTTATTTTTGGGGTTATTTATAATTTTGGAGAAAAAATTAGGAAAAGCACCCTATTTAGGGCTAGTAGACCAATTAGGCCTATTATGCTAAAACCATAGTCAATCTTGAACCCGATTGAGAAAGTCTTGATGACCTATTAAAATGGAGTCATTAGGGAGTCAAATAGATTTTTTAGTGATGGAGATATCCCCTGTAGTACTTTTGAACATATGGTGAATAATTTACACTTGGAGTCATCTAAGGAAGAGTAAAGAGTTGAAGTACCCCTAATGATAGTGACCCCTCAAGGTGAAGTACAAGGAGACCAACTCGTAGAGTTGAGTTAGGATAGTCTTAGGCCAGGAGAGAAAAGAATTGTAAGGTCCTAGAAGTGAGCTTAGGATATTGGGAAGGCTAGGAAAAGAAGAGTCCTAGATAAGTGTTTGTGCAAACACACCTTGGAGTGTTTCTATCAGATTGGTATCAGAGCCTATAAGACTAGGCTTGTGGTGAATGTTTTAACTAGAGGAGTTAGTAAGAGACTCTATAATGGTCAAAGATAGATTGGCTCAATTAGAACAAAAAGTGGATGAAGTAGATGATAAGGCCGAAGAAGTTAAAGACAAAATAGATGGGAAACAAAAATAGATATTCTTAGAGGATGAGATCCTTGCACTAGAACCAGTCCTAGCCAAAGAACCCTTCTTGAAGGCATTGAAGGCCTTAAGCAGAAAGACATTAGAAGGAATTCCAATCTTCAATGGAAAAATGGAGCTAGAGATAGTCCTAGACTAGGTTGAAGGACTTGAGAACCATTTTGAATGTGATAGCATAACGAAAGCTCAAAAAGTCAAAGTTGCTAAGGCTAGACTTAGAGGTCCTGCACTCACTTGGTGGAAATTTATCCAAGATGTGAGAGAGGAGGGAAAGAATCCCATTGCCACATGGAAGGCTATGGTAGCAAAAATTAGAGATGCATATGTGCCTGAAGATCATGAAATTTAGTTGCATAAAAGAAGACAGTCTAAGATAGAAAGACTTAGATGTGAACTCTTACACCGAAGAGTTTAAAAGATTATACATGAGGTCAAGAGTTGTAGAAGATGAGAAGGTGAAGGTAGCTAGGTACCTTAATAGTCTCAAGTGGACTATATAAGATGTGATGAGCCTCTTAAATCCTGATACTATTCAGAGATGCCACCAAATAGCAGTAAAGGTTGAGGAGAAGCTAAGAAAGAAGCAAGGCTCCAACACTACCAGAGGTAGAGGTAAAGGAAGAGACAATAGAGGAAAAAGAGGTGGATATGGTGGAAGAAGTTCAGTGGTAAAGTCTCAAGGAGAGACCAAACTTACTAAGCAGCAAGAAGGGATTTCAAGTAGAGGACACTCCAATAGAGGAAGAAGCTCTAATAGAAATTGGAGAGGAAGAAACAATGGTCAAGATAGAGGTTCTTACTTTGCAACCATGAAGTGTTACCACTACAATAAAATGGGACACCCTACATAAAGATGTTAAGAGAAAGGCTCTACTTCTCATGGAAGTGACAAGAGGGTAAACTATGTTCAAGAAGAGTCTAGTGGTGGAAATAAACACCCTGAGATACCCCTAGAGTCAGAAGAAGGAGAGAACTTGATGATGAGAAGGACATTAATCAAGGAGCTAGTCAAAGAGGAACCAAGTTAGAGAAGGTCACTATTTAGAGTGAAGTGCAAAATGATGGGCAAGGTTTGTAGAGTCATTATAGAATCAGGGTCTATTGACAATATAGTTTCAGAGGAGGTAGTCAACAAACTAAAAATGAAAAGAATACCCCATAGAATTCCAAACAAGGTCACTTGGTTGAACAAAGGACAACATGTCCTTGTCAATGAAAAAGCATGGGTGAAATTTTCAATTGGGAGATACAAAGACAAGGTGTTGTGTGATGTCCTACCTATGGATGCATGTCACCTACTCCTTGGGAGGCCATGCATGATGGGGCAAAGAATTCTTATTCTTTCAAGAAGAACAGTGTGACTTTCAAAATAAAGTCACTGTTAGAGGATGGAGAAATGAAGCCATTAGGTCCAAATGTTCTTATGGTCAGTGAGAAGGAGTTCATAGAGACTTTAGAGGAAGGAGAGGTAGTAGGATTTGCACTTGTGTTGAAGCCAAAGGAAGAAAGTGTAGATAAGACAGTCAAGAAGACAAAGTTTCCAAAAGAAGTACAGGAGATGTTGCAGAAGTATGAAGGCATTGTAAGTGATGGACAACCATCAACCCTACCCCCTAAGAGAGCTATTAGTCACCAAATTGATTTTATGCTAGGAGCTACCCTTCCTTACAAGGAAGCCTATAAGATGACCCCTTAATGAAATGAGGAAATTGCCAAGAAAATCCAAGAACTCCTACACCAAGGTCTCATTAGGAAAAGCATTAGTCCTTGTGCCATTCCCACTATCTTAGCACCTAAAAAGAGAGGAACTTGGAGGCTCTGTACTGACTCAAGAGAAATAAATAGGATAACCATTAGCTATAGGTTCCCTATCGCTAGGATAGAAGACCTAATGGACTGTTTAGGAGAAGCCAAATACTTTACTAAGATTGACCTAAAGAGTGGTTACCACCAAATTAGAATCCATGAGGGAGATGAATGGAAGACAAACTTCAAAACCATAGAAGGTTTGTATGAATGGCTTCTAATGCCATTTGGACTATCCAATGCCCCATCCACATTCATGAGACTCATGAATGAAGTCTTTAAAGACTACATTGGGAAATTTGTGGTAGTGTATCTTGATGATATACTAATCTATAACAAGACTAAAGAACAACAAACATTTACAGATTGTTTTCAAGAAGCTACATGAGGAGTTGATGATAAACTTGGAAAAATGTGAATTCATGAAGCAAGAGCTAGTGTACTGTTAGTGCTCAGATCTGCAGATGATTTAAGATTCATAAAATCTTGAAAACTATAACTCCAATAATCCCAATAGATGAATCTAAAAAAATGCAAGCACTAAGGTATTAATGTTGAAAAACCTTCTTCACTTTGAGTATAAAACTCAGGCGGGTTTACCTTCTTAAAACATTCTTCAAAGCATCAAAATAGACATCTATGCACTTGACATAAATGTATCAACTCAAAGACATACAACAAAAGTAAATTGAAATAGTTTATCAATATTTTCTAGTGGCAATAGATGCAAATATATCTTAAACCAGTGCCTTATTTATTTGGGCATCAGAGTCAAACCATACCTCCAAAAAATTCTATCAAGATAGATATACTAAAAACCAAATGAAATGCCTGACATCCCATTCTTTTAATTCCTACACCTGCTATCAAATTCATACATGGACAATAAGTTCACAGAGACCTCCCTTAAGACTTCACTCTTTCCTTGAAAGAACTTAAGTTCAACCCCTATATTCACCTTGTGAACAATGCATTGAAAAGCCTTACAATTTAATGCATAAGAAAACTAAAGCATCCATACAAAAAGACACCAAATAGTAGCAATAGAGTTCCAATATCTTTGTATTAATATTCAAAATGTGTCAGTACAGTATCACCATCAAGCTTAACAAACAATAAGCTCCTCCCTGACCATACACTGTATAGTGGCTCCAAAGTGATCAATGACTCATTAACCTTACCATTGGCCTGGTGTAGTATACTGACTAATTGATGGATTGACTCCATCCTTTCCTTTACTTTTCACTACCTATATTGCACAATCCTTTCTACAGTATCCAAAGATGCATCCAGTCTTATTTTCTCTAAGTCCTCAGCAGGATTATCAAGAACTTCTGTATCTATCTGAGGAAGGGCCTCAATTTGCAAAGGAGGGGGAAGAACTACCTTTAAGGCTTCTTCAAGCTTAATTCTCAATTCTACCAACTCATCTTCCAACTGCTTGATCTTCATCATCTTCAGATCTCTATCTTTGGCCACCATGTTTGAATTCTCAAATAATTTTGAATACCTTTCAGAAAATTGAGCTGTCTTTGCTTCTGTTAGGTTAGCAAGATGGGTCACTACCTTGGAGACCTCAAGATCAGTTGTGTTCTGTATAGTCCATATGATTTTATTTCCTACCATCTGATCCTCTAGTATACTTACTAGAGATGGCTTTTGAGTCTTAGGGGCTATAGACCACATTGCAACAGCCTGGAACTTAGGGTCATAGCCACTTCCTCTAATCATATCAACAATATGAACCTCATAAGATAAACTGCCCTGTGGTTACTTTCTTATGTGATCAATGATAAAAGAAGAGGTCAAATCCCATCATGGAGTCAGAAGCATTCCAATTGATCTAACCATTTCTCTGGCTTCTTCTATAGTTATAGCCTCAAGGTTAGGATCATAAGAAGCTAAAGCCCTCAAAGTTTCTTTACTTGGCTCCATTCCTTCAGGCATAGCCTTAGCCACTTCTTGCTGCTTTCTCTAGATAATAAAACTCTTGAATTCATCACTCTTGATGAATTGGTCATCACTTAAAAAATCTTCCTGATACACTTCTCTAATATCCTATCCTAACCACAGGGATTGTTCTTCATCTCCCTCATTAGTGGCCACCATCTTGCTGGCTCTTATTGTTTTTCTTAGTTGGTGATGGTATGCCATGTCACTTGGTACAAGAGTAGATGCTCTATCAATCACCCTTTTTTATTTTTTCTGCTTGGAAGGCTCTCCCTCTTCAAACCTCTATTTCTTCAATGGTGGCTCTAGGAGGTTTTCTACCTCTGGCTGGTCTTCAATAGGATCAATAACTAGTGAATTTCAAACTTGTGGTGGGCTATTTCCTTCTTGGGATCCATCAGAGAATTCCTCATAATCAAAGGATGATTAATCCTTCCTCTTCTTTGTTTGCTTCTGATCAAGTAGTTTTTCCAATTGATCTGATAGAGTGTCATGCATCTCTATCATCTTGTCAATCCTTTTTAAATAGGGAAGGTCATGGTTATACTGTGCTGACACATTTTGAATATTAATACAAAGATACTGGAACTCTATTGCTGCTATTTATTGTCTTTGTGTATGGATGCTTTAGTTTTCTTATGCATTAAATTGTAAGGCTTTTCAATGTATTGTTCACAAGGTGAATATAGGGGTTGAACTTAAGTTCTTTCAAGGAAAGAGTGAAGTCTTAAGGGAGGTCTCTGTGAACTTATTGTCCATGTATGAATTTGATAGCAGGTGTAGGAATTAAAAGAATGGGATGTCAGGCATTTCATTTGGTTTTTAGTATATCTATCTTGATAGAATTTTGTGGAGGTATGGTTTGACTCTGATGCCCAAATAAATAAGGCACTGGTTTAAGATCTATTTGCATCTATTGCCACCAGAAAATGTTGATAAACTATTTCAAATTACTTTTGTTGTATGTCTTTGAGTTGATACATTTATGTCAAGTGCATAGATGTCTATTCTGATGCTTTGAAAAATCTTTTAAGAAGGTAAACCTACCTGAGTTTTATACTCAAAGTGAAGAAGGTTTTTCAACCTTAATACCTTAGTGCTTGCATTTTGTTAGATGCATCTATTGGGATTATTGGAGTTATAGTTTTCAAGATTTTATGAATCTCAAATCATCTGCAGATCTGAAAACTAACAAAATTGGTGACTCTATTGGGGAGCTCTTTCTGTCTAAGAAAAATAGTGTACAATGGATAGGTTAGGGTTTTGCTAAATGTCTGTTGTTGTGCTATAGACCAGTTATTATTGTTATATTCCCATTTGTTTGTGGGTGGCAACTCTAAGCTCTGAATTTATCAGTGTCTGGTAATCCTGATAAAGGTTGATAATATCGTGGCAATAACATG
The DNA here is from genome assembly GCA_027943335.1 of Chamaecyparis obtusa. Classification (NCBI taxonomy): domain Eukaryota; kingdom Viridiplantae; phylum Streptophyta; class Pinopsida; order Cupressales; family Cupressaceae; genus Chamaecyparis; species Chamaecyparis obtusa. Next base: position 1,339,007 of record BSBK01008459.1, read on the forward strand.
AGTAGACAAAGGCTTACTAGGTCATTTTTTAGAGATCATCCAGAAAGTAATATGGAAGAACTCTATACACCTAACCAAAAAAAATGGTTTAGAAGAGGTGCCTTTGATCCTAGTTCTCTGGGACCCTCTAAAAATTGAGTTCCCATATCTATTCCTCATGAAGCTTCCTCTTCTTCTAATGAGCCAGAGGTTGCTGGAAATAAGAAACCCAATGCAACTAATCTTTCTCAAGAAGAAGAGACCATAGAAGTAGGTTTTTTCCATGCAAGAAAAACCCTAGATCTACTGGTAGAGACTTCTGCAACAGAAACTACTTCCTATGATTTTGAGAAATTAAGGGAAGAAGTGATAGCCTTGAGGAAGAAAGAATGTGAGTAATTAGTTGAAATTGCCAATAGAATGAAGATACGAGAGGAGCAGACTTATGAATTTCTCATGGAAAGACAAGAGCTCCTTAGGAAAATGAAGCAGAATGAGATCCAGGCCAAAATTTTAAGTCAAGATGTCCAAGGTTTAGACCATGAGTTGTTTGGTGACATGGGTGCCTTGAAAAGACAAGCTGATGTAAGTAAAGCAGATCCATAGAAAGATGAACCAGATCTAGTCATGTCCTTAGACAATTGCATCCATCAGAAGTTAAGAGGAATGAGGAACTCAAAAATACCCCTAAGGATGTCTCTGATAAGGGAAAATAGAAAATGGTTGGGGTAACTATTAATGAACCTAAAAAGGTTATCCCTCATAACACTATCTCTCAAGCAGATATAGAATTGGAAAAGGCTAGAAAGGCTAAGGAAGATTTAGCTCTCTAGCTTGAGAAGTTAGAATTGGTAGCTACAACTAATGAAATGAAAAAGAAGATAGCCTTCTTGCATGCAAATTTGAATGTGACTACTAGTAGCTCAGCCCCTAATACTTCAGGAACAATTCCTACTGGTCTACCTTGTAATGCATTTTTTAACCCACAAGTTTCAAATGTCAAACAAAATGTATCTGTGCCTATTGTGAACACAAATCCTACTGTCCAATTGACCAATAATCCAAATGGGAGTGTACCTTGTCAGAATATTGGAGGAACCCAAGTCCCACCTAATTTCCAGAGGAGGCCCATTCATTTAGATAGATATAGGCCCTTGTCCTTTGATGGTATCCCTTGTCAACCCAACATTATTCCAAATGAAATCAGAGAAAAGATTCCTAAGCTCACTAGGAATAATGTTGTTACATGTGAAGAGAATCTTAAATTCTTTTTAGATAAAATGAATGACTATGAGATTGAGTATGAAGATGTTGTGATGAAACTTTTTGTTCAATCACTAATTGAAGATGCTAGAGACTGGTATAGAGGTTTTCTTGAAAAATAGTGTTGAATCATGGGATGAGTTTGTTAGGAGTTTCAAGGAACAATATATAGAACATGTCAATTCTAGTTACATGCTCAATTGTATAGGGAACCCTGTTCTTCTGTAATGGTAGAAATGGTTACACCAGAAGAATAGAACTGCTATGTTGATATTGACATGAACAATTTCATGATTGAAGAAATTGTACCTCAAATGAGAAATACTGATCCAATAATAGAGGAATTGACATTACAATAGGGTGAACCATGGAAGATGTACTTTGATGGAGGTTGTTCTAAAGAAGGATCAGCAGCTGGTGTCCTGCTCATTTCCCCATCAGGTACTACTTTTAAATATTCATTCCCATTGACTTTTTAGTGTACTAATAATACTGCAGAGTATGAGGCTTTAATATTAGGTCTAGATATTGCAATAAAGCATGGTATTAAATGCTTGAAAGTCCATGGTGATTCCCAATTAATCATAGCTCAGATCAGGTCTAAATATGTTGCAAAGGATAATAGATTGAAATTATACAAGCATGCTATCTAGGATAGATTAGAATTCTTTGAAGCCTTTAATATCATACAGATAGAGAGATCCAACAATATCATGGCTGATTTCCTTGCAAATGTTGCTTTAAAAGGAAATGATGTCACATTAACGGGTGTGTCCATGTTAGAGATTAAAAGTAGACCTGCAGTGCTTGATAATATTTACAACTGGCAAGTCTTTGAAGATGACATTGATATTCTTAAATTTCTTCAAAGTCTGGATCAGTATGATGGATAGCAAATAGATTTCAATGATACACAGGAAATCATTGATGGAAAGGAATGTATCATAGGAAATTAAATTGTCCAATTAGCCTCAAACCATATACCTAAGGGATTAGTAGAATTGGAGGGTATCTTTAAGATTGATGATGGGTATATGCTTCAAAAATCAAATACCAAAATGGAGGACTTTGAAGAAATAAATTTAGGTTAAAAAACATCCCCTCAGATAGTCTACATTGGAAAAAGGTTGAGTAGGGAAGTTAGAGGAAATTTGATAAGATTATTAAAGAAGTACAAGCATGTTTTTTCTTGGTCATATGATGATCTTAAGGCTTATAGAGAAGACCTTTCTGAACATGAGATTCCACTCAAGGAGGACACCAAGCCTTTTAGACAAAAATACAGACCCATCAATCCCCTGTTATCCACAAAAATGTAGGCTGAATTGACAAATTTGAGAGATGCTGGTATCATTGAACCAATTAGGCATTCCACATGGGTTTCCAATCTTGTGCCAGTAAGAAAAAAGAATGGTGATATAAGACTGTGTGTTGATTTTAGAAATTTAAATGTTGCCTCCTTAAAAGACAATTATGGACTACCAAACATGGAAGCCATGCTGCATAGGGTAACTGGTTGTGAGCTCTTGTTAATGATGGATAGTTTCTCTGGTTATAATCAAGTGCTAGTCAAAGAATTCTAACAATTTAAGACATCATTCACAACCCCATGGGGAACATATGTATATGTTCGCATGCCTTTTGGTTTAAAAAATGCTGGAGCAACTTTTCAAAGGGCAATGGAAGTTTCTTTTAAAGAGTTGATAGATGTCCTTATGGTTGTGTATTAGGATGATATTACTACTTATTCTAAAAGGGTTGAGGACCATTGTTGTCACCTGGAAAAGGTCATTGTCAAGGCCCTAGAATTTGGTATTTTGCTAAATCCAAAAAAGTGTCAATTTGTTGTGATAGAGGGGAAGTTGCTCGGACATATAGTGTGAAAAGAAGGAGTTAGGATTGACCCTGAAAGAGTAGAGGTAATAAAAAATGTCCCTCCACCAAAAATTATAAAGGGTGTACAATCTTTCTTAGGGTAGATTAATTTTGTCAGGAAATTTATTGCTAATTTTGTGGAGTTGGTGAAGCCTATAGTCAAACTTCTAAAAAAGGATGTGAAGTTTGATTAGAACTATGAGGCTCAACAGGCTTTTGAGAAAATTAAACAAGCAATCCAAGAAGCCCCTGTTTTGGTGTCACTTGATTATTCAAAGCCATTTTCTCTATTTTCCTTTACATCTTTTCACACAATTGCAGCCATCATTTTACAAAAGGATCAAGAAGGTTTTGAACATCCTATAGCCTTTTTTAGTAAGTCATTACAGTCCACTAAATTAAATTATGAGTTAATGGAAAAGTAGGGATATGCACTAGTAAAGGTAGTTAAAGCTTTTAGACCTTATCTTGTTTGTGTAAAGGTTAATGCATATGTACCTCATGCAGTAGTGAAAGATATTTTGGTTCAAAGTGAGGTCATAGGAAAAAGATGCAAGTGGATCAATAGGATTCAAGAGTTTGATCTTGAGCTCCACATTACCAAATTGGTGAGAGGTTTGGGACTTGCAAAAATAATGACTGAGGAAAACAAGGATCTCATACAAGTGAATAGTGTTGCAGTCAATGAGGATGCAATCACTAGTATTGAAATGTAACCATGGTACAAAGATATTTCTTTATTTTATCAAAAATGCTAAATGTCCATAGGAAATGAATGATTATCAAAGGAGAAGTCTGAGATTGCAAGCCCAAAGGTATGTATTAATCCAAGGTGATTTGTATTGGAAGGATAATGATGGAATTCTACTATTTTATTTAGACAAACACCAATTAGAAAAGGTATTGAAAGAAATACGCTCTGGATTGGGTGGAGGACATCATTCTTCTCAGTCCATGGCTCATAAGATTTTGAGGGTAGGATACTATTGGCCTGTGTTGTTCAAAGATACTCATTCTTTTGTTAGAAAGTGTGAGCCATGTGAAAGATTTTCCAGGAAACTGAATTTCTCGGGTGCATTATTGTTGAACCCTGTTGCTGCAGAAGCTCCTTTTGCAATATGGGGTATGGAATTTATTGGGGAATTTTCTAAGAAATCTAGTGGGGGGCATAGTTGGAATTTGGTTGCTATTGATTATTTCACTAAATGGATTGAAGCAATTCCAACTAAAAAAGAAACTAGTGTTGTTGTAATTGAATTCTTGATGAACAATTTAATCACTAGATTTGGTGTTCCTATCAAATTGGTTGTAGATAATGCCATGAGTTTTAGATCTCAAGAGATTACTGATTTTTGTTTAGAAATGGGAATAGTTTTTTCTTATTCATCTCCTTACCACCCACAAGCAAATGGGCAGGTTGAATCCAGTAATAAGAGTATCCTGCAAATTTTGAAGAAAACTCTAGAAAAGAATAAAAAGAGTTGGCATGTAAAATTGAAACTAGCATTGTGGGCTGATAGGATTGCTGAGAAGAGGGCTATAGGGAAGTCCCCTTTTGAGATGGTGTATGGTGTAAAATCAAGATTACCAATAAACAACTTCTTACCAATATACAAATTCATGCATGAAGAAGGTATGGAAGTCAGTGATCCATTGCAAGGCAGAATGATTCAGTTGGTTGAACTGGATGAGATAAGAAGGGAAGGGCAAAAGGAAAATGTGAAGTTGCAACAAAAAATCAAATATCTTTTTGATAAAAGAGCAACTTTGAGAAAGTTTGAGCCTGGTGACATGCTTGCTTCTATTATGTGTTCTTTTCCTACTTTAGGTTAGGGTTTTGTGGTCTACCACCTAGAGATTCGTAAGTTCTTACTTTGACCATGCACTCAAGCATCCTCAAATAGAGCCACTGCTGGATATATTTTTAGGTTTATGAGGTTTTCTGTCCCAAATCCTGGTTTACTCCTTTTACAAGTTTTATTTTTGTGGTTTAGGTTTTCAAAATTCATCAAATTTTCCATAACCAAGTTTGAAAACCCTTTCCCTAGGTTTTGTCCTTGAGAAAATCTTGTTTCTTCATGTAAACCCTTAAGTTAGCCATAATTCTTATATTTTATCGTTACTTTTTGGCCACTTAAGTGTCTTGACCATGCGCGTGATTATTTCCATCAGGCATTTGTTGAATCGTGTAATATTCTTTCATGTCTCTAAGTTATTCAGTGAGTTGGTGAATGTGTTGAGCCCATGTTATGTTTCATGTTAGTCGCTAAGTCTCCAAGTTTATCTATGGTTACCTCAACCTTTGAGCGAATCAGTGAATATGTTGTTTCCTATTCGCTTATTTCCTGACAGTTTCCTATTAACACTCAGTGACCTAGCATGGTGGTGATCTTTTGTTCTCAGAATTGGGTGGTTAAGACTTGTATCATCCAATGATCTAACAAGGACCATCAATTATCTGTATGATCAATGGTCATGTTTTAATCTCAAAGTGTTTGGGTCCTACATAAAATGATTTGGTGATTCGGCGACTGTGCTATAGGTTCAATGTCCTCTAAGTTTGGTGGCTCTGACAGTTTGGCTTAGTAGATTTGACAAAAGTGGGTTTCTCTTTGGTTCACTTGATCTTGAAATAAAGTAATAAAGTTCTAAATCTTCTGGTGTCTCGGTGAATGAAGTAGTCATGCATTCTCTTAAAAGGTTGGTTATGATAAAAGGCATTCAGGGAATGGGCGAATCAAATGGTCAGGAAAGCTATAAACCTTTAGTCGCTTGATCTCATGATGGAATAGTTAGTGTTTGAAACATTGGGAGATTCAGCGAACACTTTGTTCACCAAGTCTTGTAATCAAAAGGTGATTGTCTTGGTGGTTCAGTGAATTAATGATGGCCATCGATTGATGTCAAGATCAACAGTTGACTCAAAATCTCAATTTGAAGCATGTAGTTAGGAAAGAATTCAACCACTTAGAGAATAATTTTGTTCGCTAAATCTTACATTAAACATGTGGTTGAGTCTTCCTTTTAGTGAATAAGCAAAGCCTTTGGTCACCAAATCTCAGAATAAATTAGCAGTTAACCGAAGCATTAAGAGATAGTCATTGTCGCTAATTCTCTAGATGGTGACTATGGTCAGATGCTTGGGTAATGTTTTTGTTGTTTGTTGGTTGGCTAAATGGAGGATGAGTTAAGAGATTTATTTTGAGAAAAAGTGAGATTTTTGATCACTAATTATCTGAATATGAGCTAGGGTTAACTTTTCATTAAGTGATCATGAGAACCTGCAGTCGCTAGATCTCTAAAATGGGCTTAGTTAAAGAAAATAATAAGAGAAAGGTTTAAGATTGTTGCTACATGGATAAAGTACACTATCAAGCTAGAGAAAAAGAAAGTGGCCATCCAATCAGTTTTCAAGAAAGGTTTATTACATAAATAGGGTTTTAAAGTATAAAACTATAATCTTTTCTTTTCTACATTGCTTTTGAGTTTCTTAAATCTATCTGTCAACATCTCGGCATCAGCTAGCACTGATTTGAAAATTGGTGATATGTGAAATTGAATGCATAAGTAAATAAAGTTAGATTTGCAATGATTTTGGCAATTATACACATTCGATTTGCATCGATAAATAGGCTAAACTCATTATTTTCTATGTTCGAGATCACTTCAAGAGAATTGTGTTTTCTTAAGCAATCACAGAGTGCCAAGAAAATTAAGTTTGTAGAGTTGAGAGAAATTATGCAGAAAAAATGAGTCAACTAGAGCTGAGTGTGAGTTCTTCCAGTGGTGAATCCAAAGCCAAGGGTGGTGAAGATAGAAGCAAGCCAAATTACTAAGATGAGTTTATCAAATTTTTGCCTGGTTCTATTCAAAATAGGAGAGCTCCCGACAATGTCTATGAAGATATTCTAGGTCATTGTAGAGATCCTGTCACACCATCTTGCTCAGGTTACACTCTTTTCAGTTATTTTTATGGAAATAGGAGTAAGCAGGTACCTATTTGTAATGGTTGGGTTTTGGGTTTAGGGAAATTGGTTGTCCCTGATGTGTTTTTAGATGTGGACTTAATTGTTGCATTGGCTAGGTTTTATGATCCTATCTCCAAAAATATTAGGAAGGAGGACCAGTCACCTTTGGTTACTCTTGACAGGGGTTCTTTCATGAGAGCTTTTTATTTTTATATGTCTTCCTCTACTGAAATTGATTTGAGCAACGAAAGAGAGAGGTATACAAGTAATATAGGGTCAGTAAAAGACCAGATGGTTAGACATATCCCAAAGTAAGGTAGATATATACAGGGGTTCTTTCATGAGAGCTTTTGGTTTTTATACATCTTCCTCTATTGAAATTGATTTGAGTAAAGAAAGAGAGAGGTATACAAGTAATATAGGGTCAGTAAAAGACTAGATGGTTAGGCATATCCCAAAGCAAGGTAGATATATAGCTCCCCTCCCCACTAGCATGAATGTCCCTTACCAGTTCCAATCCCTCCATTACTATATGAAGCAGACATGCTATGGGTTGAGTACAGTTTTGGGGATAGATGGGGATGAAGAATTTTTGCTAGCTAATCTTTTGATGATGATCTTAGATATCCAGAAGTCTCTAGTGAACACTAACTATGATTACATCTAGTATGTAATCGATAGGATGCATGAAGGGTTAATGTCTATTAAAGAAAGAAAGAGGCCCACCAAGTTCTTGCATTAATCTATGTTGATGCACTTAATTCTATTTTTTAAAATCAATGGTTTTGATTTGAATATGTTGAAACCAAGATTCACCTTCCAAGACAAGCATAATCCAATGCAATTATGGATAAGGATGTGGAATTATACTTCAAATGAGTGTGACTTTTGTGTTTTCTAGAATTTCATTATTTTTCCCATCCTGAGATTACTAGGCATCAATATTACAAGGTTACCAACAAAGGTTCTTAAACTCCTAAGACCCATGCAATTGGAGGAAAAATGGGAGGGAAACCATAATTGAGGTGATTTCTACTTTGGGGATAATTCTACAATTTTAAGAGTTTACAGTTGCCCCCAACCCCCACATTTGCTACTAAAATTTGTGCCACCAAGAGTTGCCTCTTTGGAATTTATTTGGCAGTTGATGTGGATAGACAAAGAACTTTTGGCCCCTCATAGGAAAGGTACTTTCACGCCTAGAAAATTTAGAATTGGTGATTTCCTGATTGGTAAAAGGGCTTTCCCAAAAATTAGCACCTGGCTAAATCATTTCAAGATGGTATCGGGTGCTTGTAGACATGTGGACCCTAAGGATTTCATTAAGACTGCAAGATTGACACCAATTCCTGGTATTGGTGTCAATAGGGAGCATGAGGGCCTAGATGAGGAGGATGTGATCAGAAATGTTGTGGAGAAGGATGAAGTTACTAAGAGATGGAGTAGGTATTTTGACCTGAAGGATTTACAAGCTCAATTGAAAGGGGCCCAAATTCCTTTTGAGGGTTTCTTCCCTGACCTTCCCTACTTAAAAAGGATTGACAAGATGATAGAGATGCATGAAACTCTATGAAATCAATTGGAAAAACTACTTGATCAAAAGAAAACAAAGAAAAGGAAGGATTAATCATCCTCTAATTATGAGGAATTCTCTAATGGATCCAGAGAAGGAAATAGCCCACCACAAGTTGGAAATTCACTAGTTATTGATCCTATTGAAGACCAGCCAGAGGTAGAAAACCTCCCAGAGCCACCATTGAAGAAATGGAGGTTTGAAGAGGGAGAGCCTTCAAAGTAGAAAAAATAGAAAAGGGTGATTGATAGAGCATCTACTATTGTACCAGGTGATAGGGAATACCATCACCAACAAAGAAAAACAATAAGAGCCAGAAAGCTGGTGGCCACTAATGAGGGAGATGAAGAACAATCCATGTGGTTAGGACAAGATATCAGAGAAGTGTATCAGGAAGAGTTTTTAAGTGATGACCAATTCATCAAGAGTGATGAATTCAAGAGTTTTCTTATCTGGAGAAAGAAACAAAAAGTGGCTAAGGCTATGCTTGAAGGAATGGAGCCAAGTGAAGAAAATTTGAGGGCTTTAGCTTCTTATGATCCTAGCCTTGAGGCTATAACTATAGAAGAAGCTAGAGAAATGGTTAGATCAAGTGGAATTCTTCTGACTCTAGGATGGGATTTGACCTCTACTTTTATCATTGATCAGATAAGAAAGAAACCATAGGGAAGTTTATCTTATGAGGTTCATATTGGTGAAATGATTAGAGGAAGTGGCTATGACCCTAAGTCCCAGGCTGTTGCAATGTGGTCTATAGCCCCTAAGACTCAAAAGCCAGCTCTAGTAAGTATAGAGGATTGGATGGAAGGAAATAAAATCATATGGACTATATAGAACACAACTAATCTTGAGGTCTCCAAGGTAGTGACCCATCTTGCTAACCTAAATGAAGCAAAGACAGCTCAGTTGTCTAAAAGGTATTAAAAATTATTTGAGAGTTCAAACACGGTGGCCAAAGATAGAGATCTGAACATGATGAAGATCAAGTAGTTGGAAGATGAGTTGGCAGAATTGAGGGTTAAGCTTGAAGAAGCCTCAAAGGCATTTCTTCCCCCTCCTTTGCAAATTGAGGCCCTTCCTCAAATAGAAATAAAATTTTCTAATAAGCCTGTTGAGGACTGAAATCTTAAATCATCTTATATTCCCATTTGTTATAGATGCATCTATAACAGTTGAATATAAGATGATTTAAGATAGGCATCTTAAGTGACAAATGGGAATATAAGATGATTTAAGATTTAAGTCCTCAGCAAGCTTATCAGGAACTTCTGTATCTATCTGAGGAAGGGCCTCAATTTACAAAGGAGGGGGAAGAATTGCCTTTGAGGCTTCTTCAAGGTTAACCCTCAATTCTACCAACTTATCTTCCAACTGCTTGATCTTCATCATCTTCAGATCTCTATCTTTGGCCTTCGTGTTTGAACTCTCAAATAATTTTGAATACCTTTCAGACAATTGAGTTATTTTTGTTTCATTTAGGTTAGCAAGATGGGTCACTGCCTTGGAGACCTCAAGGTCAGTTGTGTTCTATATAGTCCATATGATTTTATTTCCTTGCATCCAATCCTCTATACTTACTAGAGATGGCTTTTGAGTCTTAGGGGCTATAGACCACATTGTAACAACCTGGGACTTAGGGTCATAGCCAGTTCCTCTGATCATATCACCAATATGAACCTCATAAGATAAAATACCCTATGGTTGCTTTCTTATCTAATTAATGATAAAAGTAGAGGTCAAATCCCATCATGGAGTTAGAAGCATTCCACTTGATCTAACCATTTCTCTGGCTTCTTCTATAGTTATAGCCTAAAAGCTAGGATAATAAGAAGCTAAAGCCCTCAAATTTTCTTCACTTGGCTCTATTCCTTCAACCATAGCCTTAGCCACTTCTTGTTGCTTTCTCCAGATAAGAAAACTCTTGAATTCATCACTCTTGATGAATTGGTCATCACTTAAAAAATCTTCCTGATACACTTCTCTGATATCCTATCCTAACCATAGGGATTGTTCTTCATCTCCCTCATTAGTGGCCACCATCTTGTTGGCTCTTATTATTTTTCTCAGTTGGTGATGGTATGCCCTATCACCTGGTAGAAGAGAAGATGCTCTATCCATCACCCTTTTCTATTTTTTCTTCTTGGAAGGCTCTCCCTCTTCAAACCTCCATTTCTTCAATGGTGGCTTTGGGAGGTTTTCTACCTCTGGCTGGTCTTCAATAGGATCAATAACTAGTGAATTTATAACTTGTGGTGGGCTATTTCCTTTTTGGGATCCATCATAGAATTCCTCATAATTAGAGGAAGAGTAATCCTTCCTCTTCTTTTTTTTTCTTCTGATCAAGCAATTTTTCCAATTGATCTGATAGAGTGTCATGCATCTCTATCATCTTGTCAATCCTTTTTAAGTAGGGAAGGTTAGGGAAGAAACCCTCAAAAGGAATTTGGGCCCCTTTCAACTGAGCTTGTAAATCCTTTAAGTCAAAATACCTACTCCATCTCTTAGTAACTTCATCCTTCTCCACAACATTTCTGATCACATCCTCCTCATCTAGGCCCTCATGCTCCCTATTGACACCAATACCAGGAATTAGTGTCAATCTTGCAGTCTTAATGAAATCCTCAGGGTCCACATGTCTGCAAGCACTAGATACCATCATGAAATGATTTAGCTAGGTGCTAATTTTTGTGAAAGCCCTCTTACCAATCAGGAAATCACCAATTCTGAATTGTCTAGGTGTGAAAGTACCTTTCCTATGAGGGGCCAAAAGTTCTTTGTCTATCCACATCAACTGCCAAATAAATTCCAAAGAGGCAACTCTTGGTGGCACAAATTTTGGTAGCAAATGTGGGGGTTGGGGGCAACCGTAAACTCTTAAAATTGTAGAATTTTCCCCAAAGTAGAAATCACCCCAATTATGGTTTCCCTCCCATTTGTCCTCCAATTGCATGGGTCTTAGGAGTTTAAGAACCTTTGTTGGTAACCTTGTAATATTGATGCCTAGTAATCTCAGGATGGGAAAAACAATGAAATTCTAGAAAACACAAAAGTCACACTCATTTGAAGTATAATTCCACATCCTTATCCATAGTTGCACTGGATTATGCTAGTCTTGGAAGGTGAATCTTGGTTTCAAAATATTCAAATCAAAACTATTGATGTTGAAAAATAGAATTAAGTGCATCAACATAGAGTAATGAAAGAACTTGGTGGGCCTCTTTTTTTCTTTGACAGACATTAACCCTTCATGCATCCTATCAATTACATACTAGATTTAATCATAGTCAATGTTCACTAGAGAGTTCTGGATATAGAAGATCATTATGAAAAGATCAGCTGGCAAAAATTCTTCATCCCCATCTATCCCCAAAACTCTACACAACCCATAACATGTCTGCTTCATATAGTAATGGTGGGATTGGAACTGGTAAGGGGCATTCATACTAGCGGGGAGGGAAGCTATATATCTACCTTGCTTTGGGATATGCCTACATTACTTGTATAACTTTATTTCTTTGCTCAAATCAATTTCAGTAGACGAAGATATATAAAAACCAAAAGCTCTCATGAAAGAACCCCTGTCAAGAGTAACCAAAGGTGACTGGTCCTCCTTCCTAAGTGTTTTGGAGATAGGATCATAAAACCTAGCCAACACAATAATTAAGTCCACATCTAAAATCACATAAGGGACAACTAGTTTCCCTAAACCCAAAACCCAACCATTACAAATATTTACCTGCTTACTCCTATTTCTATAAAAATAACTGAAAAGAGTGTAACCTGAGCAAGATGGTGTGATAGGATCTCTGCAATGACCTAGAATATCTTCAAAGACATCATCGGGAGCTCTCCTATTCTGACTAGAACTAGGCAACAATTTGATAAACTTATTTGAGTAATTTGGCTTGCTTCTATCTTCACCACCTTTTGCTTTGGCTTCACCACTAGAAGAAGTCACGCTCGGCTTTGGTTGACTCATTTTTTCTGTACAATTTCTCTCAACTCTACAAACTTAATTTTCTTGGCACTCAATGATTGCTTAAGAAAACACAATTCTCTTGAAGTGATCTCGAACACAGAAAACAATGAGTTTAGCCTATTTATCGATACAAATCGAATGCGTATAATTGCCAAAATCATTGCAAATCTAACTTTAGTTACTTCTGCATTCAATTTCACATATCACCAGTTTTTAAATCAGTGCTAGTCGATTCCGAGATGTTGATAGATAGATTTAAGAAACTCAAAAATAATGCAGAAAAGCAATGATTATAGTTTTATAGTTTAAAACCTTGTTTACGTAATAAACCTTCCTTTAAAACTGATTGGATGGCCACTTGCTTTTTCTCCAGCGCGACAGTGTACTTAATCCATGTAGCAGTGGTCTCTAACCTTTCTCTTATTATTTTCTTTAACTGAGCCCCTTTAAGAGATCTAGCGACTGCATGTTCTTATGATCTCTTAATGAAAAGTTAACCCTAGCTCATATTCAGAGAATTAGCGATCAAAAATCTCGCTTATTCTAGAAATCAATCTCTTAACTCATCCTCCATTTAGTGAACTAGTGGAAAAAGAAAACATTACCCAAGCATCTGACCATAGTCACCATCTGGAGAATTAGCCACAACGGCTATCTCTTAATCTCTTAATGCTCTGGTTAACTGCTAATTTATTCTAAGATTTGGTGACCGAAGGCTTCACTTATTTTCTGAAAGGAAGACTCAACTGCATGTTTAATGTGATATTTAGCGAACAAGCTTATTCTCTGAGTCGCTACATTCTTTCCTAACTGCATGCTTCAAACTGTAATTTTGAGTCAACCGTTGATCTTGACATCAATCGATGGCCATTGTTAATTCACTGAACCACCAAGACAATCACCTTTTGATTATGAGACTTGGTGAACAAAGTGTTCACTGAATCTCCCAATGTTTCAAACATTGACTATTCCATCATGAGATGAAGCGACTAAAGGTTTATAGCTTTCCTGACCATTTGATTCACCCATTCACTGAATGCCTTTTATCATAGCCAACCTTTTAAGAGAGCACACAACTAATTCATTCACCAAGTCACCAGAAGATTTAGAACTTTACTACTTTATTTCAAGATTAGGCAAACAAAAGAGAAACCCACTTTTGTCAAATCTACTAAGCCAAACTGTCGGAACTGCCAAAGTTAGAGGACATTGAACCTATAGCACAGTCGCTAAATCACCAAATCATTTTATTTATGACCCAAATACTTTGAGATTAAAACATGACCATCGATCATACAGATAATCGATGGTCCTTGCTAGATTGCTACATGATACAAGTCTTAACTGCCGAATTCTGAGAACAAGAGGTCACCACCACGCTAGGTCACTGAGTGTTAATAGGAAACTACTGGGAAATAAGTGAATAGGAAATAACATATTCGCTGATTCACTCAAAGGTTGAGGTAATTGTGGATAAAATTGGAGACTTAGCGACTAACATGAAACATAACATGGGCTCAACACATTCACCAGCTCACTAAATAACTCAGAGACATGAAAGAATATTACATGATTTAGCGAATGCCTGACAGAAATAATCACGTGCATGGTCAAGACACTTGAGTGGCCAAAAAGTAACAAAAAAATATAAGAATTAGGGCTAACTTAAGGGTTTACATGAAGAAACAAGATTTTCTCAAGGACAAAACCTAGGGCAAGGGTTTTCAAACTTGGTTATGGCAAATTTGATTAATTTTGAAAACCTAAACCACAAAAATAAAACTTGCAAAAGGAGTAAACTAGGATTTGGGATAGAAAACCTCATAAACTTAAAAATATATCCAACAGTGGCTCTATTTGAGGATGCTTGAGTGCAAGGTCAAAGCAAGAACTTACAAATCTCTAGGTGGCAGACTAGAAAACCCTAACTTAAAGCAGGAAAATAACACACAACAGAAGCAAACACAACTATACATATATACATATCTACTGTGCATGGAAAAGGAGAAAAAACTAATTGAAGAAAAACTTCAAGAACTATCCATGCACTGGCAATTCCTATTCTTCACCATCCATATTTTGCAAAAAATATGAATCCTTGCCATGAGTTTGATGAATGATAAAAGGTCCTATCCACAAAGACTCAATTTTTTTGTGTTTCCCTTTGCCTTTAGCCCTGGCATTCCATTGAGGAACCATGTCACCAGGCTGGAACTTTCTCAAAGTTGCTCTTTTATCAAAAAAGTATTTCATTTTTTGTTGCAACTTCACATTTTCCTTTTGTCCTTCCCTTCTGATCTCATCCAGTTCAACCAACTGAATCATTCTATCTTGCAATGGATCACTGATTTCCATACCTTCTTCCCGCATGAATTTGTATATTGGTAACAAGTTGTTTATTGGTAAGCTTGATTTTACACCATACACCATCTCAAAAGGGGACTTCCCTGTAGCCCTCTTCTCAGTAATCCTATCAGCCCACAATGCTAATTTCAATTTTACATGCCAACTCCTTTTATTCTTTTCTAGAGTTTTCTTTAAAATTTGCAAGATACTCTTATTACTGGATTCAGCCTACCCATTTGCTTGTGGGTGGTAAGGGGATGAATAAGAAAAAACTATTCCCATTTCTAAACAAAAATCAGTAATCTCTTGAGATCTAAAACTCATGGCATTATCTACAACCAATTTGATAGGAACACCAAATCTAGTGATTAAATTGTTCATCAATAATTCAATTACAACATCATTGGTTTCTTTTTTAGTTGGAATTGCTTCAATCCATTTAGTGAAATAACCAGTAGCAACCAAAATCCAACTATGCCCCCCACTAGATTTCTCATAAAATTCCCCAATAAAGTCCATACCCCACATTGCAAAAGGAGCTTCTACAACAACATGGTTCAATAATAATGCTCCTGAGAAATTTAGTTTCTTGGAAAAATATTTGACATGGCTCACACTTTCTAACAAAAGAATGAGTATCTTTTTCTTGTAACCTCACTTTGAACAAAAATATCTTTCACTGCTGCATGAGGTACATATGCATTAACCTTTGCACAAACAAGATAAGGTCTAAAAGCTTTAACTACCTTTACTAGTGCATATGCCTCCTTTTCCATTAAATCATAATTTAATTTAGTAGACTGTAATGACTTACTGAAAAAGGCTATAGGATGTTCAAAACCTTCTTGATCCTTTTGTAAAAGGATGGCTGCAATTATGTGAAAAGATGCAAAGGAAAATAGAGAAAATGGCTTTGAATAATCAGGTGACACCAAAATAGGGGCTTCTTGGATTGCTTGTTTAATTTTATCAAAAGCTTGTTGAGCATCACAGTTCCAATCAAACTTCACATCCTTTTTCAAAAGTTTGACTATAGGCTTCACTAACTCCGCAAAATTAGCAATAAATCTCCTGACAAAATTAATCTGCCATAAGAAAGATTGTAGACCCTTTATACTTTTTGGTGGAGGGACCTTTTTGATTGCCTTACTCTTTTAAAGTCAATCCTGACTCCTTCTTTTGACACTATATGTCTGAGAAACTTCCCCTCTATCACAACAAATTGACACTTTTTTGGATTTAGGGAAATACCAAATTCTAGGGCCTTGACAATGACCATTTCCAAGTGACAACAATGGTCCTCAACTACGGAGTTTCCTCCGTGGTTAAACCCACTTTGCTTGCATTCTCATTTGCAAAACCTTCACCAAGTGTTGTGCCTTATGAACCATCGATTAGAAAGCCCCTTAAGCTCATCAACTAGTTCGTAAGGCACAACACTTGGTGAAGGTTTTACAAATGAGGATGCAAGCAGAGTGGGTTTAACCAAGGAGGAAACTCCATAGTTAAGTGCGCTCGAGTTGGAGTAGTACTAGGATGGGTGACCTCTTGGGAAGTCCCGGTGCTTCACCTCTGTGAGCATCAGCTAGAGCCAATGAGTGCTAAGTGTTCCATTCATTCTCATGAGAGATGGGTTCATGTGAACCACTACTCATGAATCATGGGTCAATGAGTTTGACTCAAAAAACTACACAGTTGAATCTTGATAGCAATATCACAATTTGACTTGCTGTGGAAAATATCTCCTACTTATTAATTGATGAGCTTAAGGGGATTTCTAATGAATGGTTCATAAGGCATAACACTTGGTGAAGGTTTTGCAAATGAGGATGCAAGCAGAGTGGGTTTAACCATGGAGGAAACTCCGTAGTTAAGCGTGCTCAAGATGGAGTGGTACTGGGATGGATGACCTCCCAGGAAGTCCCGGTGCTTCACCTCCGTAAGCCTCACCTAGAGCCAATGAGTGCTAACTATTCCATTCATTCTCATGAGAGATGGGTTCATGTAAACCACTACTCATGCTTCACAGGTTAATGAAAAGAACTCTGAATTTCTGAATTAGGAAATCCATCTTCCTTTTGGGTGACAGAATCCAATAGATGCTTCAAAATGTTTGAAGTTCTTTCACCAAGCTTTATCAAATGGATCTCTCATGAGAATGAATGGAATAGTTAGCACTCATTGGCTCTAGGTGATGCTTACGGAGGTGAAGCACTGAGACTTCCTAGGAGGTCATCCATCCCAGTACCACTCCAGCTTGAGCACGCTTAACTATGGAGTTTCCTCCATGGTTAAACCCACTCTGCTTGCATCCTCATTTGCAAAACCTTCACCAAGTGTTATGCCTTATGAACCATTCATTAGAAAGCCCCTTAAGCTCATCAATTAATAAGTAGGAGATATTTTCCACAACAAGTCAAATTGTGATATTGCTATCAAGATTCAACTGTGTAGTTTTTTGAGTCAAACTCATTGACCCGTGATTCATGAGTAGTGGTTCACATGAACCCATCTCTCATGAGAATGAATGGAACACTTAGCACTCATTGGTTCTAGCTGATACTCACAAAGGTGAAGCACCAGGACTTCCTGAGAGGTCACCCATTCCAGTACTACTCCAACTCAAGCGCACTTAACTACGGAGTTTCATCCGTGGTTAAACCCACTCTGCTTGCATTCTCATTTGCAAAACCTTCACCAAGTGTTGTGCCTTATGAACCATCGATTAGAAAGCCCCTTAAGCTCATCAACTGGTTTGTAAGGCGCAACACTTGGTGAAGGTTTTGCAAATGAGAATGCAAGCAGAGTGGGTTTAACTAGGGAGGAAACTCCATAGTTAAGTGTGCTCGAGTTGGAGTAGTACTGGAATGGGTGACCTCTCGGGAAGTCTCGGTGCTTCACCTCTGTGAGCATCACCTAGAGCCAATGAGTGCTAAGTGTTCCATTCATTCTCATGAGAGATGGGTTCATGTGAACCACTACTCATGAATCACGGGTCAATGAGTTTGAATCAAAAAACTAAATAGTTGAATCTTGATAGCAATATCACAATTTGACTTGCTGTGGAAAATATCTCCTACTTATTAATTGACGAGCTTAAGGGGCTTTCTAATGAATGGTTCATAAGGCATAACACTTGGTGAAGGTTTTGCGAATGAGGATGCAAGCAGAGTGGATTTAACCATGGAGGAAACTCCGTAGTTAAGCGTGCTTGAGCTGGAGTGGTACTAGGATGGATGACCTCCCAGGAAGTCCCGGTGCTTCACCTCCGTAAGAATCACCTAGAGCCAATGAGTGCTAATTGTTCCATTCATTCTCATGAGAGATCCATTTGATAAAGCTTGGTGAAAGAAATTCAAACATTTTGAAGCATCTATTGGATTCTGTCACCCAAATGGAAGATGGATTTCCCAATTCAGAAATTCCCAGCCACCATCTTCAATAAATTTATCTAGATCATCTGTAATGGTCTTCAAAATTGGCCGCCAGTTCAAGTTCATTCTGCTTTCATAATACTTTATATCCATTGAGTTTAGCCATTCTTTGATGCCATCAAGAGAAGATTGAGGAATAAAATCAATGCGGAGTACATCCCGCTTGAAGTCTTTGAAAACAATAGCCATATCAAATGCCTTTTGCCCAAGTCCTACTCTCTCAAGGTTAACTATCTCAATCTCACTAATGGTTATTACTAAGAAAGGCAATTCCACCAACTCTACCAAATAGTTTACGGTAGGAACAATAAAAGTAGAGGCTTTGAAAGGAACTCCATGAAAACCTAGCTCTCTAAATGGTATATCAAACTCCAGTTCAAAATCTTTTAGATGAGGCTGCTCCCATAGCTCTGTTACTCATTTAACAAACCCTTCAAACTCTCCATTGATTTGATTTTTCCTGTCCCTCTCTTGCTGCTCTTCCTCAATTTCATCGGGATCATACATGGACCTTCTTGCCCCTCCTAAAGTTTGGACCACATCCATTACTTCCACATAAAACTGGACATCCTTAGTCTTCTTAGTTCCCACCATAATATGGTTATGCAAATGAAAATGAAGCAAAGTAATCATCTCCTTCTCTACTGGCTGGAAGAATGCATGTTTAATATTTTGATACATGATATCAGCTCTCTCTTCTACTCTCATGGTTGAATACAGAAATCCATTATAGTGGGCCTCCAGAGTTCTAGTCATCTTTCTTCCTCTTCCACCAAATGCCGGCCCGATCCACAAGTCTGCCAACCTAATTGGCTTTGTTTTTGAAAGCTGAAGTTTCTTTTGAGTCACCAGTGTAGGTCTCTCTACCTTTTTAGACTCTGTCATAGCTACAGACCGTCTGTGGGCTTTGATCATTTGTACCACTTGGTTAATGATGCAGGGGCATCCAGCAGGGCACCTGAGCCCAGGAGTGGAATGGCATTCAGAGATGTTCAATTGTAATGTAATAAGGAATAATGCTATAAAAGCAATGTAATAAGTGAAAATCCCATGTAATGAGTCAAAATGTCATGTAATGGTCATATAGGGTTAAGGTCTAAGTGGTTTTAGGTTTTGTAGGAATTAAATGGGTCCTTGACAAAGAATAGTCTCAATGACAGAGACAGAGGATCAGTCTTCAAAAAAGGAGCATTGATTGAGGATACATTACCTTGAGACTGAGATCTTCAAAAGGTTGTAGTCAAATGGAAGATTACAATCTCAAAGGAATATAGGAGAAATGTTTGGAGACAAAACAGTGATAGAGGCTTTACTCAAAAAATGCATCCAAGAAGGTGAGTACCTGGAAGATGGTTTGCTTCAAGGAAGTTAGAATTCTATTTCCTCAGTTTGATTGTTACAGTAGAGGATAGAGAGCAGCTGTTACAGGGTTCTTTGCTCTTGAGTAATTTGAACCTCAAAGGCAGAGCTCTTCTCATCTCTTTAACATTACAAGTGGTTGTTTAAAGAAGATTTCTAGGTTTGGATGGTCCATAGTAAAATTTCCCAAAGAGTGTATCGAGTCTTCCCACATAACATTTTAAGCTTGATGGGAACATAGGCAAAAAAAAAGTTTCTAATTAGATTTTAACAAAATTTTAGCCCTTCCATTATATTCATATTATTTAACATCTTCATAATCACCACTGTAGCTTGCAAGGTGATTCATCAAATTAAAAACAAAGCCTCCATGGCTTCTTACAACCTTTGAGTATTGTAAACTATAAGTAATATTCAGTAGAGAAATATAGCGAGGTAAGTGAGGACAAGGATCATTATAAGAATGAAATGATAGACAAGGGTAACTCTCAGGTTTAGTCTTTAACCATGCAAACTATAATTGTAGAGACCGGCTTGGTTATTACCATTGACATTCAATTATCTATTGAGCTTACGAGCTTGGAGAAGAGAACTGCAAACTGCAACACTCTCACCAACTGTAAGAAACAGCCAATTTGGTCACAGAATTTCAGTGAACTTTTCCTTTTGAAGATTCTCCATGAGATCTGACCCAGGGTTGCTCAATGCAAGCTAAAGATCATGTATACTCCTTGTTAGTATAATTCACATTGTTTACAATACAAAATAGATTTTTGTTAAATTTTGTTATAACATAAAGATAGTCACACTTATTTAAAACTTGTAAGCTTGGTGAGCACTTGGATTTTTATTGATTTATATGTAGGTTCTAGGCCAGTAATGAAACAGTACGCAATTTAAAAAGGTCAAAGTTTAGAGTTTACTGTTTAAACCAAAATTCTATGAAGTGTTGATATAGTTGACATGTTTTATACAGAGTACATACTGCTAAACATGTTTAAACAACACATTCTAAGCTTTCATTTCTTTGGTTGATTTATTAGGAATTCTTTTACTTAATTCAATAAGACCCACTTATTAAATTTATTAGGAATGCTATTACTTAATTCAATAATACCCACTTATTAAATGATTTTAGATGAATGACATAAACAAATCAAAACTTAAAATAAATTGTTTAAACCAAAATAATATTTTGTTCAAACCAAAATTATGATAATAGTTACCTGAAGGCCTTTCAGTTCAATTATTCTCTTGAGCTCTTTGAGCATTTTGATTCCACTGGTGTCAACAGTGGTTACAGCTGCATAAGCGAAAAAAGAGAATGAAAAGTAGCACCAAAGTACAATACAAACCAAACCTGCTGGAGTTTGACCATATACAGCTGTATATCTAAATCCCAGAATAAAGGAAACAAGAATGGTTGTATATGATAAAATTAGGGTGCATTTATTCCATTTTATTCTGCTCCATAGTTTTGTTACTAGAAAACCAATTACAAGTGAAGGGAAATCCTTTTACAAAAAAGAAATGATGCATCAAATATGTAAGCTTTCAGAACTTATGGCCCATATCTATAATAACATACTACAAAGTGTCTTCCTTCAGCTTGGCAAGATGCTCCTCTTCATCCATTATCCATCTCATTATCCTGCGTACATTGTAAACTTTATTAAGGTCCCCAATAAACAATCCATGTAATGAAGACTGTGGATTAGAGATGTGTCAAAGCAGAAGAGCTCAGAAGAGAAGGGTTATGGTGAATGGGTGCTCATGACATTGCTATTGCTTGGATTACTCAAAACATCAAATAATAAATAATATATAAAGTTATAAATTGTTAAGGGGAGGGAGAACAGTAGTCATATGGACTATCTTCTTCAATATCAAATACCATCATGCAATTCATTAAAATATTATGCTTAACATAATATATTCTAAAAATGACATTTTTGAAATTCTACCAAAACTTAATCTAAAAATGACTACTATTCAAAAGATGAGTTATTCGAAAGATGGGTTATTTGAAAGATGGGTTATAAATAATTGAATCAAGCATGACTACATTCAGGAAGCTGCATGACTGAATTCAAGAAGCTGACCCTACACATAGGACATTCATTATGTCTATTGAAAAATAAGCTTTTAAAATAAACATAGACAAATCACCTTTCTCTTAAGTAGCTTGAATTGGAAAAATAGATTCAAGCTACAATGCTTTGAATTCAATAAAAACTTAGAATTAAATAATATTTTGTAGCTTAGCAATTTAGGAGTGCTGGAGTGATTACCAGTTGTGATGTAGCAAGATGTGCATGAACCTTCAATGTTCATCATGTCAATGGCAATCATCTCTTTATTGCCATCAATATTGTAGTTCTTGAACAGTGCAAAAGTTCTGCCAACTGCTATTCCTTCTTGTACGGGAATAATTCAAATCAACTAGAGGTAATAAATGTTTGCACAAATACATCCTTGAAATGAATTAACAAAGGAAAATCTGTAAGTCTAAGAAGAATGGAAAATGTTTAATTAAACAAGATCACCATCACGAAAATCTGTAAGTCTAAGAAGAATGGAAAATGTTAATTAAACTAGA
The DNA here is from genome assembly GCA_027943335.1 of Chamaecyparis obtusa. NCBI lineage: Eukaryota > Viridiplantae > Streptophyta > Pinopsida > Cupressales > Cupressaceae > Chamaecyparis > Chamaecyparis obtusa. Next base: position 1,361,382 of record BSBK01008459.1, read on the forward strand.
GATGTTACCAATCTCTCTTGGAATTTGACCAACAAAAATAGAGTCGTACAAGCTTAAATGCCTTAAATTGTTGAGCTTGTGAAAGTGTGATGGGATGGCAAGAGGAGGGAAGAAGGCATTGTGACTGAGGTCCAAGTGCTCTAGATAGTGCAGTTGGAATAGTCTCCCACGAAGTTGCCTCCACATCATGAATGGATAGATTATCTGATCTTGTGCGGTACCTCTTGTCTTGGCTCTAGCAATGGCTGTGCTAGTTTCAAAAATTCTAATTTAGAAATGTATAATTCTATTAAAATAAAAGCATTAAAAATTTGACTGTTTCCAAGAAAACATAGATTGAAATGAATGTTGAAAACCATACCAGAAATATGAAGTATGTTTCTCCTGTACTTCTTTTCCGTATGAGGTGAGTTTAAAACTCATATCAAGCTAAAGAATCTCAAGCATAGAGTAACAAAAAGGAATGATAATAAGACACCTGAATGTGAATCTAGATCACAAAATCCTCCATATGCACCACCGCTAACACGTACACGATCCCACAACCATGTATTTCTTTGTATCATAATGATCTAATGCAGGAGAATAGAGAAGCTTGGTGAAGGAGCAGTGTTGGATGATAATTTGTTGATGGAGGTTAAGCCTGAACAGACACCAGTCATGTTGAAAGTTGGTTTCTTTGTGATTGAAGAGGTTTGGTGATGGATTACCTATAAGGGGGTCTATAGTGAGGTGTTTACACAGTTAGTTTGGCCTGGAGTTGATGGGAGGGGTCCTTTTGATCAAACCCTCATGGTATGTCCCTAAAAGCAAGGGTTTGGTGGCAAAGGAGTTAAGTGAAGGGTGGATACTTGGTGAGTTGGAAATGTGTCATTTCTCAACCTCTAGAATGATTGTTTCAGCCTTTTGAGTCTTGGGAGCAAGTGGAGTTAGGGGTTGCTATGTAAAAGTGGAGAATTAGGCCTGGTGAGGATAGGCTAGGGGTATTGGATCTTGGGTATGGTCCAAAGGAGTATAGGTTGAATCTTTCAGAGGATTTAAAGAGCCCAAATGGGTATTTAGATAATATTTGATTTTACTTAGTTGTTTGGGGAAAGTAAGAGGAAAAGTCAATTTAATGACTAGTGAGGGCTACAAGCTTCAAGGACTGATTGTGTGTGTTGGATAGAAGATGGGTTGTCCAAATCAAATGGGTTGTGGGAATATGGTGGATAGGTCATAAAAAGATGTTTTGTGAATTTAAAATGAAGGTTGGATTCTTGTGTGAAGGTTTGGTGTTTGAGAGAAACTAGGTACACTTGGGAGTCAAGGCATTGAGGGATATTGAGGTAAAGAAGCAATTGCAAAGTGGAGTGGATTTGTTGTCTAAGGTAATCAATATGGATGCCACACACCAGCTTTGCATCAGGTTGCAAGAAAAGTGGGCTTAACGTTGGAGGAACCTTTGTAGTAAAGAGCACTTGAACTAGAATAATATTGGGATGAGTGACCTGCTGGGAAGTAGCGTTGTCTAAAATGAATCAAGGTAGTGAACCTGTTGCAGAGGAGTGTTTGGTTGATATCCTAAAGTCAAGAACTTCTTATTTATCCTTGAGTTGAACTCTAGTTCCTTGAGTGGATTCCAAGACGTTGTTGAATCCTCGAGTTGAACAGGGTTCCTTAAGGGGATATTAGAAGGCTCTGCATCAAAAACTCTAAGCTTGTCTTTAAAATTTGAGCTTCACTTGGTTTCGAGAATAGTTTAATATTCTCTACTAAACAAGGCCAACCACATGAAGGTGGAAGCTCATTTGGCCCCTCCCCCCCCTCCCCTAACATCACTCTAAATTCCCCATTAACATTTAATAACATTCATTCATTCATTCATTCATCCAGCATTTTTGAAATATAACATTCAATCATTATAATCACATGATAACATTCATTAACACATAAAATTCATTAACACACAACATTCATAAATAATTCATTAACACATAATTCATAAACACACAACATTCATGAATAATTCATTAACACATGTTAACACACATCATTCATCAACATTACTAGTACAAAATTACATCCATTAAGACAAAGTTCTTTCATTAGCAATAAATGTTAATTACAATCATTTCTTTTTGGGTTTCTTGCTATTTTTTTTAATCATATAATTTCTAAGAGGAAGATCAATGTCCTCATCATTCCCCTCCTCTATTGAGTCTAATCCCAACATGTGTCTCCTCCTCATCTGTTTAGGAATAGGAGGCCGCTGCGCTGAAGGGGGGTCTACTGCAATAACTACTTCATGAGTTAAATTCACACTTTTATATTATTGAATTACAAGTATTTATGTAAGTAAAAGAACTATAAATCAAAAAATTAATTTAAAAGAACAAAACATAGATTTTCTTTACCTGAATGTGCCACATGATCTACATGGTGATCAGTCTGAACATCCTCCGGCACTCGTTCAGCATGACCTGATTCTGTATCCTCTAAAATATACACAAAAATGTTACACCAAGTTCAATTTAAGATGTTAAATTATATTAATAATTACATAATTAGTTTTAAATAGCAAATGAGCACCTCCTTGGACAGTATGATCCACATCAGCGGCTTCATGATGCGGCATTGTAGGCTGCATTGCAATGTAATGGACATTATTATCAAATTGATTGTTGCTCAAGTATTCAATTTCTAATATATTTTTTGGCATATTTACCTATGCACATGATGTAGGAGACTCTTCGGTTGGGCCAGTGGAAGCTTGCTGTAGGCATTTAGCCACGCCTTGATAGCCTTCCTTGAAGGCAATTTTTCTATGTTCTTCCGTGGCCTCTAAATTAAAATCAAAGCCCTGCATTTTTTGATTAAACAAAATTATTTGCATTTTATAAATAATTTTTCTCTGTAATTCATTTACTGCTACTTACAATGCGAGCTTTAATTTTCAAATATCTGGCAGCGCCAAGTCTATGTTGCCCAATCTTTTCCAGCCTGGCCTTTGTTGCCTTTGAAGTGTCCTGCAACCTATGAAAAGTTTGAAAAAATGGTTATAAAAACATGTATATGGAATAACAAATGAAACTTTGAAATGCTGAACACATTGCCTTCAATGGTGAAAATGTCTAAAACATCATACCAAGATATTATATTGAAAAATGATGATTGCATTCAAAATTTAATTATCATCTCAAAAGTCCATGCCATACACCTTATCACTAGTAGTTAATACTATAGCATACCTTCTCGCATGTGTTGGCGAAACTCCTTTTTGACCGTCTGCTTTCTCCTTTGCATCTAAAATAAATTCACTCCAATCCCTCGCTGAAATAAAGGGAGGACGCTCGTACTTTGGGTTCTGGACGAGACTCTTTCTATATTGGTCCCTCACAGTCTTAAGATGTTTGGAAGCTCTTTCCAAAATTTTCTTCTCATCAAAAATATTATTGCCAAACTTATTCTGTAAATCTTTGATGAGCTGATCTTTTAAACTTTTTTCTTGCAAATTCCACCTTTTAAGGAAAAACATAAAATTGTTAGATATAGCCACTAAAAGAAAAGACTAGAATGAAAGGAAAAATAATGTACCAATTAATGATATGAAAAAAAAATAGTGGGATAAACTTAGTTCACTTATGATGTTCCACCTTTTATGTATGGTGGGCCCAAATATATGCAATGTTAGGTCATAAAGTTTCTTATAAAACATATCATTTTCTGCAAAAAATGTCATGGGATAATCAATCCAAAACTTGTTATGAATAGGTAAATGCATATTACAATATAAAAAATAATTATTTAAAGTACCTAGAATCTAAGGACATTTTATAGGCATTGATTCATTATTGTCAATCAATAATGACGTCTGCGTTGCACCCGTGCTAGTAACATGGGTAGATCCAAGAAATGGTGGTGAATTTTCACCAATACATGCAGATTGATCAGTAGCAGGTGTACCAAGTGGTGCCACCAGGGTATCTCCTGCTCCAAAAAAATAATCCACTATGTGATGCACCCAACATTAAAGTACAAATTATGAAATCATAATTACCACAAAACCAAATATAGTAAAACAATGATTTACCAGATGCCATAGCCCTTGAAGGCATTGATGTTTGCATGGCCCTTGTGGCTGACATTGCACTCGACAATCTTCTATGGGCAACCTGGCTAGTAGGAGTCTCCTACAATTGAGGACCTGAACAATACATTGTTAGCAAAGACATTTTCAAATAATAAAAGTAAGAGTTAACTTGAGAAGTTTTTGAATGTTCCAAAGAAAAAATTCCTTGTAACTTGTCAACTAAAGGATTATTTTACCTGAGTCAGCCGGAGGTCTACTAGTACTGGCCTCATCCGCACATTGTCCTTGACCAGGTACTAGAGATTCCATAAAATCCTATAACAAGAACACATATTACATATATTTTACTTCACAACATAAAAGAGTATAAAATATTAACCTTCATTGAAATTTTGTTATAACTAAAGATTCATTACTGCTTACTTGATACCGATGTCCGAGTGCTTTCAATTCAGTTAGCCTCCTGAGCATCTCCTCACTTGGATTTCTTTCATACAAAATGTTAATTATATCTTTATTGATTTGTTTCATTTTTTTCTTTACCATGATTATAACATTAGGTGAATCTGCAAAAAGATCATCATCATCAAGGGTAGCTATTGCCTCTACTGTCGAGGGTGCTTTTCCCTTATCCTGAACATCAAATTGTGATAGGAATATCAGTAAAACTATCATAAAAACTCCAAAACCATAAATAAAATAACGTAATAATATAACATTTTTCAACTATCTAATTTGTACAATTTTAATAAGGTTTACCTTTGCTGAAGAACAAGTGGGAGGAGCATCCTCATGGCCTCTATCATGTGTGGGATCCATATCATCCTGTGACAAAGATTAAATATAAAAACTTTAGCGAACTAAAAGCAATAGACTTAGCAAAAAAAAACTTATTAATAAAATAGTATATAGTACTTACCACCCTCATGATAGTAACTTTGTTTGTATCTATGCGATTTAAATGATAATCTATTAGCAGTTCTTCCCCTGCACTTATTCATTTTATTGCACATACAAAAACTTGATTCCCCTCGCGCACCTCAAATATGCAATTGGGTTGCTTATTAGTTGATGAAGGTCGCGTACTATTTATAAAACCCGCAATATTACCTATTGCTTTTGGTCTCCCATCAATGTACATTGCAAATCTTTTACTTTGATCATTTTCTTTCCTTTGTATATAATTAGCTGATAGTGCATACCTACGCATAATTTTTTTATATTGAACAATCCGCATCCAATCATTGTAATTGTAACATGGACCGACATACTCAAACAATTCAACAACTCTATTGTAATATACCTTTATCCCATCTATGGAAAATAGGCCCAAACCATGTAATGAGGATGGAGCAATGTGATATATCCTCTCATTAACACAAAAATAGTATTAATTGGAGGTAGCTCATTGGGTACCCATTCTTTCTCAATGTGTGTGTACTGAAAGGGCACCTTGATGTCGCCTTTGGTCTCATCATCATAAGAACATGACCCCCCATTAGCAAGGAAATATTGCATGCGTTTGTCAAATTTTTTTCTAATCTTTTGACCTCTAGTTGATCTCCCTATTTTAGCCGTACTACATGTAGAAATTTCATCTAGCATTCCCTCATTTCCCTCATTTGATGTAGATAGATCTGACAAGTACCTATTTGGTGGGTGCTACAATCCATCAAATGAGATATTGCCACATCAATATATATAGAATAATCAAGTCGTGACCCATACGTACAGTTCTTCTTTGTCTATACATGAGAGATATAAAATGTACTAGGTTGAAAGTGATTATATATTATATTTCTATACGGTTCTTTGTCTATATATACATTATATGATTATATAATATGTCTATTTATAACATACGTGCTTAGTGATAAACAAGAAGAATATAAGAAAATTATGTCTATTTATTGACTTATACCTGCCGATCCATGTCATTGTGCACGATCCATGCCAAAGGGGTCAAATTTACTGCATATGTTAATCATTTATCTTAAGTTAGCTAAATATTACATGATACATATGCTACAAATAACTTAGAAGATAACATGAACAATATGCAACATCGTAAACATGAACAAATTTACCTTATGTATGGAATGCAAGATCGTCAACAGAAGGCCGGGGTGACAATGTCTGTAGTCAATTGCCTATTTAAAAAAAGGGTGATAATCAAACACAAATATACATGTATCAACAACAATTAATTGAGCATCGTAAACAAAAAATTGGTAATTATAAATCACATATGTCGTAATCATTAGAATTGAACAGAATAAATATGTAACCATTACAATTTAAAGAAAAACATAAATATGTAATCATTAGAATTGAACACAATAAATATGTAACCATTTCAATTATGTCATTGATCATCATCATCATCATCATCATCATCATCATCATCATCATCATCATCATCATCATCATCGCCATCACCATCGCCATCATCGCCATCATCAACAGCATCACCGCAATCATCATCGCCATGATTACCATCACCATTGTCATCACCATCATCATCATCATCATCATCATCATCATCATCATCATCATCATCATCATCATCATCATCATCTGCTTCTTCATCATCTTTAGTATCTTCTTCTTCCATAACATTATACTTTATCGGTCTTCCTCTTGGATCATGTCTAATAACAAATGACCAACCTTGTTTATGTGGAACCTCTGAGTAAAACACTTGCTCACACTGGCTTGGAAGAACATAGGGCTCATCTCCAACTGGCTCAAATGACCTTGTATTAATCATTTTAAATCCATTATCATGTTGAATAACAGTTCTATCTGGATCATTTTGATTCAGTCGCAGCCTGTACCATTTGATGACAAATAGAACTACTTTGAAGGAGTTAAAGTCACACTCAATTATATCATCTAAGATGACATAGTATTGATTTTGAGATTGTTGAGGATGTAGGTCATTTCTAGATGATATATTGGTGACCTCAAAAACTACACTTATCCCAGAATCACAAGTTTTCTTTGTATCATCCAACTTTTTTATACGAAATTTGTGGCCATGATAGTACATAGCTTTGTGGTGCTTGACCTACAATTTTTAAAGTGTGTAAATTATTTGTATCATGAGTTGATATGAAACATACGAGTCATGATCATTAATAAATTTGTACGTACCTATCCACCTCTTAAACCATGTGCTAGATCAATTACCATTGGAGTAACATTGGGATCTCCATTATGATGAGCTTTTCTAACCAATGAAGCAACACCTTCCCATGTTAATGAGCAACCATTTTGTTGACATCATTCAATCCATACCATCATCCAATCAAGATTGTTTGCAATATACAAATGTATTGCATCCCATTCTTGACCAGCTGTATCAAAAACATCTTAGATTTATTGCATCCGACTCTCGACCAGATTTATAAGAATTAATTAACTACAATAACATCTTAGATTTACCTCTCACTTTCTTCAATCTACCTTTGCCCATCAAGTGCTCCCCTTCAAATTTGTTAATGGAGTTGGGATCCCAAATACGATCTACATGGATCTTTGCTGCAAACTTAGGAAGATATTCACTAATGTACACCATGGTCTGGTATACCATATATCCCTCTACCATAGAACCCTCAGGATGTGCTCTCTGTCGAACCAAGTCTTTCAAAAATTTCAAGTGCCTCTCAACCATCCACATTGACCTAGTTGGTACAGGTCCGCACAATTCAATCTCTTCAACTTGATGTAAGAGGTAATGTTCTTGTGCATTGAAAAAAGTTGAAGGTAGACACTTTTGCATTTCACATATAAGAAGAGAAATTTTTCTCTTCCAATATTTTATATCTTCTTTATTGATTTCTTTAGATGACAACCACCTCATGTATTTTCCAAGATCATATATAACTTGTTTGACACCGTTGGCAAAGTGGTGTGGGAGAGATAGAGGTAGAACATACTGCAATATTTGTAAAATGATCTCGTCAATATTTTAGAAAAGAATGCAATGAAAACCACATGCAGTATACAAATATATAGTGAATACAAAGTAATATGAATTACCTTAATAAATATATGCCAATCATGTGTTTTCATCCCTGGCCCAAATTCACTTTTCTTTGATATGAGATCATTTATGTTCGCAGCAAATCCTATAGGAAATCGTATTTTCTTTATAATTTCTTTTATAGCATTGCTCTGCTGCTCCGACAATAACCATGGAAGAGCACTTGTATCAATTTGGTCTCCATTTTGATTGGATTGAATAAAAATTTTCATTACATGGTTGGATTCTTCAATGTCACTACAAATTTTGATGATTTGGTCTTTGTCACACCTTCCATCCAATATTTTCCATAATGTCTCTGTTACATTCTTTCCAATATGCATAGGATCAAACAAATGCACGATTGGGAGTTGCTCACAGTACGGCAACCTAGTAAATTATGTAGGATAACTTTTGAGTCCTTTTGGAAGTTGGTCATTGATGCCTTGACGACCTTCACAAGCATCAATTACATCATCAGTAAACAAAACACAATATCAAAAGATAAATTTGAAACAAAACCCATCAGATGGAATGACATTACCTCGATGATTTATTTTATTGTATGCCAACTTCCATAGGCGAGGTGTCATTCTCCATGGCTTTGATGTAGTCTCTTCTTTCCCATTGAAAAGATGTTTTTCAGTAATTCGGTACTTATGATTTCTGTGGAGAAAGTGTCTATTCTCATCGAACACCTGCTTTCTCAAACTTTTTGAATGACGAGATTTTGTCTTTGGACCACAAACTGGACATGCAAATTTTCCCTTTGTCTGAAGACCTACAAGATCATGTCTAATTGGATTAAATGTGTTAACTTTGTGTTAGCACTATAACATACCAAAAAAGAGGTGTTATGAAGAGAACATACCACAAAAATGTGTTAGCCCAGGGGCATCATGTATTGTCCATACAAGCATTGCATGGAATTGAAATTGTCTTTGTCCTATTGGTCTAGAGATGTCATACATAGTGACCCCATTCCATAACACCATCAACTCGTCGATAAGGGGCTCAATATATACATTGATATCTTTAACTTGGTACTTACCTAGTTGAATGAACAAAAACATTACATAATTATTATGACCATTTTGATGGATTATTAATAATAAATTAATTTAGATGACCATTAAATCAAAAAATACCTGGAACAATCAGTGACAACATTATGTGCTCCCTCTTTATGGACAACCAAGGAGGAATGTTATTGTTGATAACAAAAATAGGCATCATCGAGTAAGTAGATCTCATCTCTCCAAACAGATTGACACCGTCCGCTGCCAATGAAAGCTTGAGATTACGAGGTTCTTTAAAGTGGCCATTTTTTTTCTATTTCCTTAAATGCCGAGCCATCTGCAGACATTCGCATAATGCCATCTTGACTTCTATTGCGTGCATGGTAATCCATAAATTGTGCCAAGCTATTGCACTTGAATAATCGTTACAGATGTGGAATAATGGGAATATGTTCAAAGAACCTTGCGAGGCACCTTTTTTGTTATTCGATCTGATTGATATCTACTAATATGACAAATAGGGCATTCTGTTGCAAATTCATGCTGTTTATAATATATAATATGATCGTTTGGACATGCATGTATTGTTTGATATTCCATTCCAATATCTTTCATAATGGCAGATAATTCTCGGTACGAGTGAGGTAGGATGTTTGATGGTGGTAACAAACACTCACCTACCAACCTATGACCAAAAATATAATTTGTTAATTTAAAGAATATTAATTGCTACATGATTCATCCAATATTAATTGCAAGGGAATTACGACTAAAATAATGAAAAAAGATGACATACCTTAACATACGTGTCATTACTACGTTGGATAAACCATTCATAACCTTTAGGTTCACCAACAACAATACAGCGGCAAGAAGAGTTGTTTTGGAGCCTTCATATAGGGGCTCGTGTGCCTTCTCAAGTAAAGGTACATCAAGCTCTGCATCAACATCATCATCATCTTGATCATCATGGTCTTCTTCCATGATATCATTACCTTCTACTTCTATGTTCACACCTCCATGTTCCCTCATTTGGAAATCCACATTCTCTAGATTGTCATGGTCCATAACATGAAATTGAGGGACATTGACCTATATGAAAATGATGACCTTATATTAACCATGATCATGTTGTCATCATCAAATCATGTCTTATGTATTTTATAAAATATTAAAATACATACCAATGGACGAAATTCATTTCCCCCTTCAATGTGACCATGTTGCCTACAATGTTCCTCAGCTGTTTTGATTAGATATCTTTGAGTCTTTAAGCCCTTACAAAGTTTGCAAGGACAATAACATTTTCCATCACCCTTTCTTTTTAAGTTAGACCATAGTCTAGCAATTGTCTCCCTATTTGTTTGTGCGTTGATATCGTCAGACATGGTCTTTCTTGAATGGAATGACTCGTTGGTGGAAGAAGGATGATTTGTTTGCAACCTGCTGATAAAAATCATTAGTGAACAACCATTTTCTCAACCATTTTAATATCGAAAACATCATATGAAATATCTTTATCATTTAGATTTTAATGCTATATTTTAACTTTTAATCAAAATTATGTGTAATATAAGGACCCTATATCACCATTTTACTGAGAGTCAAGCATCAAGTCATCAGTAAGTTAACACAACTTGATATGAAGATCTGAAGATATTTGATACTTCCATCATCACCCATGACATAACTCTCAAGCCTAACATAAAGTCATTCATACAAAAGTAGCAACCTGTTAATTTGTTGATAGAACCCTTAATCTTCACGGAAGTTCAAAAGTTACTTGCTGCAACGATAATTTTTCCTATCCGCCACTCCACTTGGGTGGAAAATTTGGTGCATGTACAGAAGAAGCAAGAGGAGATCTGTGTTAATTTTTGTAAGCTTAAAAAGGTGTTAGATTGGACACCCTAAGCCTCTGCATCAATTTTATGAGTTCACCTTTCAATAATGTTGAAGTGAGGTATTGGGCCCTCGAGAAATAAGCTTTCAGCTTGGTTAGATAATTCAAGAAGTTTAGACAATATATCTTGAGAAGCAATATATATGCCATTATGCCTGACCAAGTGGTCAAGAGATTGGTTATGTAGTCAGATTTGGGAGAGCGTCACGAGAAATAGATGGCTATTTTGCAAGAGTTTGATTTAGAGATGCATCCTATGGGATTGGTTTAGAGATGCATCCTATTTGATTTTTGAATTTAGCCACTAGCAGTTCAAAATTTGAAATGTATGGGTCTTTGACCACTTGCATTCTTCAAAGGTGGCCACGACCTTCCGAATGTAACAAACTAATCAAATAGCGTCAAAGTTTTCTTTTAAACCTTTGTATATAAAGCGACGATGTCGAGTTTTCCTCTTGGTTCTTTCCTGATTGAGCTCTTTTTGAATCAATTTTTATAAATATAAATATATATAGTGGTTCTTCCACTTTTGTCTAAACAAGATAAAATAAAACAAGATACCCTATAAGAAAAGATAATCATCTCCATCTTATCTACATTGATTCTTAGAAAATAACATACTACACAATAAAAAATAACCAATAAATGATAATCATCTCCTTCTTATCTATGTTGATTCTTATCTCTTTTATATATAATCAATTTTAGAGAATGAAATAGTATGCAATAAATGATAATCACCCCCTTATGAAAAACAAGATAATCATCTAAGTTCAATATTCTAAAAAACAAGATGCCACTTGTAATAAAGTGACCATCTCCCTTCTATGTACGATGATTCTATAATTGAGTAAACTCTAATTCACAAGTAAAAAAATTCATACTATAATTTAGAAGGTCTAATTCACAAGTAAATAAATTCTTGGCAGCTCCTACATAACAAATTTTTAAAAATATATTGCACATTGAATCAATTTAAACCCAAGATGTATTTAAATTAAATTAAAAAATATATTCAAATTTAGATAAATCAACATGATAGATCATCAATATATCACTAAGTCTACAATAAGCAACATTTTGTTACTTAATTCTTCCTTTGTTAACCCCATCTTCTCTTCTGTGAAACATAATAAACAATCACTAACAAGCTTCTAACATCTTGTATGTTTCCATCTTCTGCAACGACTACAAAATATCTCCTACAAAAAATTCACACAAAAAACTCAAGTATAAAAATTAGAAGCACTTTGAACCTAGATATATATTAAATAATTTTGGAGGAGTTGTTTAAAGCTAACTACACATGTAAATGTGTGCACGATAAAAATGTGATATAAATAAACATACCTATTTTAGTGGATGTTTACATATAGTCATAATAATTAGAAATATTGAAAATGAATGTCTTCAAAGATTTTATCTTTGTCGTATACCTATGCAAAGATGGATGCAAAATATTGAAGCATATCGAGTATGCAATCTATTTGTCAAATGTTAAAAAAAATAATAGATCTTTTAATCTCAAATCTATAAAACATCACATATCCCAAATAATAACCAAAAACAAATTATAATTTTTTTTCAAATATGGGACAATTTACTCTTAGCTTTTTTGGATAAGTATCTTGCTGATTTTTTGGTTCCTCATGCCTCTCTTCTTTTTAAATCCAAAGACCAAGAAGGTAAAAAAAAAGACAAGAAAAACCTACATCATCTCCATTTTTATTTTCTCATTTAAATGAAAATGAGGACTTTAGCATTCTCACCCCACAATTTGGAAATTTCTAAGTAGGGAGTAAGTGACTACTCCACTAGACTAAGCAGGATAAATGGATGCAAACACATGAATCCTTCCATCAATTCATAGATACATTAATTGTTACAATATTTTCAACTTGAAACTAATTAAATAATTTAATATTTTATCTTTCATTTGTAATAGAGCTCTAGTCACCTCCATCAATATATTAATAATTAGAAATAAATTTTCACACATATACTTTGTGCTAGCTCTTCAAATGAGGACATTGATATGCCTGCAAAGATCATAAATATAGTCATTGCACATATGCTAACAAATACTAAGCAAGGTTCTTATAAATATGTTTGTAATCAAAGATTCTTGCCTCTATTATTTGATAGGTATATCTGCCTTTCTCATCATGCCCAGTGAAATGAGGACAGTCTCTCTAAAGACAACATGATAATGTACACTCACTGTAAGGATAGTCACAAATGAGGACAGTCACTGTAAAGACAACATGATAATGTACACTCACTGTAAGGACAATCACAAATGAGGACAGTCACTCTAAAGACAACATGATAATGTACACTCACTGTAAGGACAGTCACTCTAAAGACAACATGATAATGTACACTCACTTTAAGGACAGTCACAAATGAGGACATCGATCTTATAGTGAGTGTACATTATCATGTTGTCTTCACAGTGACTGTCCTCATGTGTCATAATATTAGAAGTTCACAAAATTATTTTTGTGAACTGTAATATTATTGTTGTTTTGTAATTTTTGTGACCTTGTGTAATTTCACAAAATGAGAAGTTCTCACAGTGACTGTCCCTTGTGTAATTGCCACTTGAATGAGGATAGTCACTATAAAGACAACATGATAATGTACACTTACAGTGAGTGTACATTATCATGTTGTCTTTAGAGTGACTATCCTCATTTGTTGAAGAAGAAAAGCATTAATGTGGCTGAATAGCAATACATTCAAGTGGCAATTACACAAGGGACAGTCACTGTGAGATGTCCTCATTTGTGACTGTCCTTACAGTGAGTGTACATTATCATGTTGTCTTTACAGTGACTGTCCTCATTTGTTGAAGGAAAAAAGCATTAATGTGGTTCAATAGAAATGCATTCAAGTGCAAATTACACAAGGGACAGTCACTGTGAGATGTCCTCATTTGTGACTGTCCTTACAATGAGTGTACATTATCATGTTGTCTTTACAGTGACTATCCTCATTTGTTGAAGGAAAAAAGAATTAATGTGGTTCAATAGCAATGCATTCAAGTGGCAATTACACAAGGGATAGTCACTGTGAGATGTCCTCATTTGTGACTATCCTTATAGTGAGTGTACATTATCATGTTGTCTTTAGAGTGACTGTCATCATTTGTTGAAGAAGAAAAGCATTAATGTGGTTCAATAGCAATACATTCGATCAAGTGGCAATTACACAAGGGAGAATCACTATGAGATGTCCTCATGTGTGATTGTCCTTGTCACAAATGAGGACATCTCACAGTGACTGTCCCTTGTGTAATTTCACAAAATGAGAAGTTCTCACAGTGACTATCCCTTGTGTAATTGCCACTTCAATAAGGACTGTCACTATAAAGACAACATGATAATGTACACTTATAGTGAGTGTACATTATCATGTTGTCTTTAGAGTGACTATCCTCATTTGTTGAAGAAGAAAAGCATTAATGTGGCTGAATAGCAATACATTCAAGTGGCAATTACACAAGGGACAGTCACTGTGAGATGTCCTCATTTGTGACTATCCTTACAGTGAGTGTACATTATCATGTTGTCTTTACAGTGACTATCCTCATTTGTTGAAGGAAAAAAGCATTAATGTGGTTCAATAGCAATGCATTCAAGTGGCAATTACACAAGGGATAGTCACTATGAGATGTCCTCATTTGTGACTGTCCTTATAGTGAGTGTACATTATCATGTTGTCTTTAGAGTGACTGTCATCATTTGTTGAAGAAGAAAAGCATTAATGTGGTTCAATAGCAATACATTCGATCAAGTGGCAATTACACAAGGGAGAATCACTATGAGATGTCCTCATGTGTGATTGTCCTTGTCACAAATGAGGACATCTCACAGTGACTGTCCATTGTGTAATTTCACAAAATGAGAAGTTCTCACAGTGACTATCCCTTGTGTAATTGCCACTTCAATGAGGATTGTCACTATAAAGACAACATGATAATGTACACTTATAGTGAGTGTACATTATCATGACAACATGATGATGTACACTTACAGTGAGTGTACATTATCATGTTGTCTTTAGAGTGACTATCCTCATTTGTTGAAGAAGAAAAGCATTAATGTGGTTGAATAGCAATACATTCAAGTGGCAATTACACAAGGGACAGTCACTATGAGATGTCCTCATTTGTGACTGTCCTTACAGTGAGTGTACATTATCATGTTGTCTTTATAGTGACTGTCCTCATTTGTTGAAGGAAAAAAGCATTAATGTGGTTCAATAGCAATGCATTCAAGTGGTAATTACACAAGGGACAGTCACTGTGAGATGTCCTCATTTGTGACTGTCCTTATAGTGAGTGTACATTATCATGTTGTCTTTACAGTGACTATCCTCATTTGTTGAAGGAAAAAAGCATTAATGTGGTTTAATAGCAATGCATTCAAGTGGCAATTACACAAGGGATAGTCACTATGAGATGTCCTCATTTGTGACTGTCCTTATAGTGAGTGTACATTATCATGTTGTCTTTAGAGTGACTGTCCTCATTTGTTGAAGAAGAAAAGCATTAATGTGGTTCAATAGCAATACATTCAAGTGGCAATTACACAAGGGAGAATCACTGTGAGATGTCCTCATGTGTGACTGTCCTTGTCACAAATGAGGACATCTCACAGTGACTATCCCTTGTGTAATTGCCACTTGAATGCATTGCTATTGAACCACATTAATGCTTTTTTCCTTCAACAAATGAGGACAGTCACTCTAATAAACCTTGGGTATTGATTGGTCCCTTGGATGAAATTTTGTTATCTAGGTGTCTTTAGGTGTTTTAAGAGTGTTTGAAAGTCTAAAACATCAAATAAGGTCTTTTAGTCTTCCAAAATAGACTTTTTGTCTTACCCGGCAAAAGTTGTTTTAAAGTTGTAATGCAACTTTTAAAGTTGCTAAGCAATTTTGAGTTTGAATTGGTTAAATGGCTACAACCATAAAAATGGTTAAGCCAATGGTGGGGAGAGCCTATTTAGGCTTCCAAATGACTGAGGAAATTGAAGAGATCCTCATTGTATTCAAATTGCTTTCAAATCAATAAAACTACCTGTTTTAGAGCAATTTTCTGTGCAAATCACGGTGACAGTACGGTGTACAGATGTGAAGGGGTGATCAAAACCTGTCTGAAAGTTGGAGCATCTCCATTTTATGCTTTTAGAATTGGTTTGATAACTTTGAGTCATTTTATATCAGAGTTATTCAATTTTCTTGTCTGCTAGTCTGAGAAACCCTTGTTTTCAGGGTTTAGCCATTCAAATGGCCCTAACTTGAATTTTGACAAGTGATTCAATTCTGCATTTCTTTCAAAACTTTTCCCAGCACAACAATATTAAAAATATTCAAAAAATCTACAAAGTTCAAATGTTCTTCTTTGTAAGCATTAATCAGATATTCAAAAGATTTTCAATTTGCCGTTGATCATAATGCAATAGCTCAATTTCCTCATTATACTCCTTTTTTGAATATTGAGCAAATACTTATAGTCTTTCAAAATGCACATCAGGGCTTCTTAGAGAACCAATCAAACAAAGATCTGTCAAACCCGAACTTATAACCATTGTTTCACTATTTCATTCGGAACTTCCCTTAACAGTTTATTATAATAATAAGCAAAGACCGACTCGGTGTAACAATTCCAAATGTTTGATGATCTACCGATACTAATTTAACCACTTCTTGAAACAATTTAAACTTTAATACATTCAACTTTCATCAATAGGGAAGTCTCAGTTTAACTGTTACCGGAACATTGCATGTCGCCAATCCCAAGATTAATTTTTTGATCATCCAAAACCATTCAATGCTTCATATCCAAACTAGGTTCCTTAATTTCACTATTATGATATGCAAATAGAGCATTCACTTATAAAAACCGATTTCAAATAATAGTTAGAACTTCTGTAGTGCCTTTCATAAATCGATAACAACAATCCATTTATCTTCAACACAATTCAAACATTCTGAGGCTGTTACAGATATAAAACCGTAATGTATTAAGGACTGAGCACACCGTTTCCAAACAATAAAACCGATCCATAATTTAAACAGAATCATTTTGAATAAAATAATAAACAGTTTCAACAAGATTCCCATCGAACCCAACTGAGTTCCTTAAAACGAACAGAGATCTTAGAAATCGCAATTTGTTAAACTCTTTTCTTAATCAAAATCGATACTAGTAAAATACCCAAGCTTTAATGAACCGATTCATACAACATCAAGCTTATTTTAGGTTTCTTGATCACAATATCGGATACCCAAATTTAGATCATACCGAATTAAAACAGAGAATTTTGAAACTCATATGCATCAATGTTTAACTTAAGTTCTTCAACAAGCTGATACAAGATCTTCAAATGCAGCTTATGAGTCAAAAAATTCATACACATACACAATTGTCCCTGCCTTCTCGCCCGCTCCCGCCCATTGTCGCCCGCGCCGAAAAAGAAAGGGGTAAAGTTAAAATGAAATGCATCTTTCTTTTTTTTTTTTCATTTTATCCCCGTATTGGTCGAAATTTCGACCAACACGGGGATAAAAGGAAAAAAAAAAGAAAATTTTGAGACCATTTCCACTTTGGTCAATAAATTTGGTTGAAATTTGACCTCAAATCTACTAGTGGTGGGTTAAAAAATGCATTACAAGGTAGACCAGTAGGAATTATTCCTAAAGTATTAGGGGTTGAGCTACTAGCAGTCACATTCAAATTTGCATGCAAGAAGGCTATCTTCTTTTTCATTTCATTAGCTACAACTTCCAATTCTAACTTCTCAATTTGGAGAGCTAAATCTTCCTTAGCCTTTCTAGCCCTTTCCAATTCTATATCTGCTTGAGAGATAGTGTTATGAGGGATAACCTTTTTAGGTTCATTAATAGTTACACCAACCATTTTTTGATTTCCCTTATTAGAGACATCCTTAGGGGCATTTTTGAGTTCCTCATTCCTCTTAACTTCTGATGGATGCAATTGTCTAAGGACAGGACCAGATCCAACAAATTCATCTTTTCGTGGATCTTCTTTACTATCATCAGCTTGTTTTTTCAAGGCACCCATGTCACCAAACAACTCATGGTCTAAAGCTTGGACATCTTGACTAAAATTTTTGGCCTGGATCTCATTCTACTTCATTTTCCTAAGGAGCTCTTGTCTTTCCATGAGCAATTCATAAGTCTACTCCTCCCGTATCTTCATTCTATTGGCAATTTCAACTAATTGCTCATGTTCTTTCTTCCTCAAGGCTTGAGGAATAGATATGGGAACTCAATTTTTAGAGGGTCCAGGAGAACTAGGATCAAAGGCACCTCTTCTAAACCATTATTTTTGGTTACGTGTATGGAGTTCTTCCATATTACTTTTTGGATGATCTCTAAAAAATGACCTAGTAAGCCTTTGTCTACTCATGGTATTGCCACGATATTATTAACCTTTATCAAGATTAGCAGACACCAACAAATTTAGATCTTAGAGTCACCACCCACAAACAAATGGGAATATAACAATAATAACTGGTCTATAGCACAACAACAGACATTTATCAAAATCCTAACCTATCCATTGTGCACTATTTTTCTTAGACAAAAAGAGCTCCCTAGCAGAGTCACCAATTTTGTTAGTGCTCAAATCTGTAGATGATTTAAGATTCATAAAATCTTGAAAACTATAACTCCAATAATCCCAATAGATGCATCTAAAAAAATTCAAGCACTAAGGTATTAACGTTGAAAAACCTTCTTCACTTTGAGTATAAAACTCAGGCGGGTTTACCTTCTTAAAAGATTCTTCAAAGCATCAAAATAGACATCTATGGACTTGACATAAATGTATCAACTCAAAGACATACAAAAAAAGTAAATTGAAATAGTTTATCAATATTTTCTGGTGGCAACAAATGCAAATATATCTTAAACCAGAGCCTTATTTATTTGGGCATCAGAGTCAAACCCTACCTCCACAAAATTCTATCAAGAGAGATATACTAAAAACCAAATGAGATGCCTGACATTCCATTCTTTTAATTCCTATACCTGCTATCAAATTCATACATGGACAATTAGTTCAGAGAGACCTCCCTTAAAACTTCACTCTTTCCTTGAAAGAACTTAAGTTCAACCCCTATATTCACCTTGTGAATAATGCATTGAAAAGCCTTACAATTTAATGCATAAGAAAACTAAAGCATCCATACATAAAGATAACAAATAGCAGCAATAGAGTTCTAGTATCTTTGTATTAATATTCACAATGTGTCAGTACAGTATCACCATGACTTCAGAGAAATAAGGTTCTATATTTCATAACTTTCTTTACAAAATGTATTAACCACCCTTGAAAAGAGCAAAAACTTGCTATAAGTACCCACAACCATCTTGGAATCCTCAAAAGGATGCAACAAGCTTAGGATGGCTAGGAAAATGACTTGTGCCAAAGACAAAAAGCATAAACCAAAAGATAGTGATTACACCAACAGAAAGTAGTTCTCAACTATTTAGCAACTTTACAGGTGGCACCTTTGTCTAAAGATATTTCAAAGCAGTTACATAAGTAGTTGCATGAATTATGACCACCATTATAGGCTAACCTACATCATCCTTTATTTGAAACATGCTCTTCCTTGAATTTTGGATCAGGTTCCATGTGCACTCTATTCTTCTTCCTCTTCTGTCATCTGGGTAGTTGGCCTCTTCTTTTTCTTCATTGTCATTTTGTCCCATGTTGCCACATCATCATTAGATGGCCAATTATAGGCCTGCAATTCCTATAGTGATTTGATCTATTGGTCCCACATGGAATCAATTATAATTTTAGCCTCTGCCACAAATTGTATGTAATCACTTTCAATTTTAAATAAACTATCAATTATATTATTGCATCTTTCCAAGTCTAAGGCATTGTCACCTTTTAGGAAAGCATCCTATTTAATTACCAACTGATCCATTGATGCCTTCCACTCATTTAAATAGATTATACCCCCATCATCATCATATATTTAAGGCAAGTACTTATTGTAATTCCTATCAAACATAGCCAACTTGGCTTTTATCTGGTTAGACTTACCTTTAAAAAACTTTGATATAGCACTTACCAAACCAATATTTTCAAAAACTTTAGTCACTACCTCAGGAATATCAGACCTATACTCCTGCAAACCATCAAGCTTATCAAACAACAAGCTCCTCCCTGACCATACACTGTATAGTGGCTCCAAAGTGATCAATGACTCATTCACCTTACCATTGGCCTAGTGTAGTATACTGAATGATTGATGGATTGACTGCATCCTTTCCTTTACTTTGCCCTGCCTATATTGCACAATCCTTGGTACAGTATCCAAAGATGCATCTAGTCTTATTTTCTCTAAGTCCTTAGCAAGCTTATAAGGAACTTCTATATCTATTTGAGGAAGGGCCTCAATATGCAAAGGAGGGGGAAGAACTACCTATGAGGCTTCTTCAAGCTTAACCCTCAATGCTGCCAACTCATCTTCCAACTGCTTGATCTTCATCATCTTCAGATCTCTATCTTTGGCCACCGTGTTTGAAATCTCAAATAATTTAGAATACCTTTCAGACAACTGAGCTATCTTTGCTTCATTTAGGTTAGAAAGATGGGTCATTGCCTTGGAGACCTCAAGATCAGTTGTATTCTGTACAGTCCATATGATTTTATTTCCTTCCATCTGATCCTCTATACTTACTAGAGATTTCTTTTGAGCCTTAGGGGCTATAGACCACATTGCAACAGCCTAGGACTTAGGGTCGTAGCCACTTCCTCTGATCATATCACCAATATGAACCTCATAAGATAAACTGCCCTATGGTTTCTTTCTTATCTGATCAATGATAAGAGCAAAGGTCAAATCCCATCTTGGAGTCAGAAGAATTCCACTTGATCTAACCATTTCTCTAGCTTCTTCTATAGTTATAGCCTCAAGGCTAGGATCATAAGAAGCTAAAGCCCTCAAAGTTTCTTCACTTGGCTCCATTCCTTCAAGCATAGCCTTAGCCACTTCTTGATGCTTTCTCCAGATAAGAAAAATCTTGAATTCATCACTCTTGATGAATTGGTCATCACTTAAAAACTCTTCCCGATACACTTCTCTGATATCCTATCCTAACCATAGGGATTGTTCTTCATCTCCCTCATTAGTGGCCACCATCTTGCTGGCTGTTATTGTTTTTCTCAGTTGGTGATGGTATGCCCTATCACCTGGTACAAGCGAAGATGCTCTATCAATCACCCTTTTTTATTTTTTCAGCTTGGAAGGCTCTGCCTCTTCAAACCTCTATTTCTTCAATGGTGGCTCTAGGAGGTTTTTTGCCTCTGGTTGGTCTTCAATAGGATCAATAACTAGTGAATTTCCAACTTGTGGTGGGCTATTTCCTTCTTGGGTTCCATTAGAGAATTCCTCATAATCAGAGGATGAGTAATCCTTCCTCTTCTCTGTTTGCTTCTGATCAAGCAATTTTTCCAATTGATCTGATAGAGTGTCATGCATCTCTATCATCTTGTCAATCCTTTTTAAGTAGGGAAGGTTAGGGAAGAAACCCTCAAAAGGAATTTGGGCCCCTTTCAATTGAGCTTGTAAATCCTTCAGGTCAAAATACCTACTCCATCTCTTAGTAACTTCATCCTTCTCCATAACATTTCTGATCACATCCTCCTCATCTAGGCCCTCATGCTCCCTATTGACACCAATACCAGGAATTAGTGTCACTCTTGCAGTCTTAATGAAATCCTCAGGGTCCACATGTCTGCAAGCACTAGATACCATCTTGAAATGATTTAGCCAGGTGCTAATTTGTGGGAAAGCCCTCTTACCAATCAAGAAATCACCAATTCTAAACTATCTAGGCGTGAAAGTACCTTTCCTATGAGGGGCCAAAAGTTCTTTGTCTATCCACATCAACTGCCAAATAAATTCCAAAGAGGCAACTCTTGGTGGCACAAATTTTGGTAGCAAATGTGGGGGTTGGGGGCAACCGTAAACTCTTAAAATTGTAGAATTTTTCCCAAAGTAGAAATCACCCCAATTATGGTTTCCCTCCCATTTTTCCTCCAATTGCATGGGTCTTAGGAGTTTAAGAACCTTTTTTGGTAACCTTGTAATATTGATGCCTAGTAATCTCAGGATGGGAAAAACAATGAAATTCTGGAAAACACAAAAGTCACACTCATTTGAAGTATAATTCCACATCCTTATCCATAGTTACACTAGATTATGCTAGTCTTGGAAGGTGAATCTTGGTTTCAACATACTTAAATCAAAACTATTGATGTTGAAAAATAGAATTAAGTGCATCAACATAGAGTAATGCAAGAACTTGGTGGGCCTCTTTCTTTCTTTGATAGACATTAACCCTTCATGCATCCTATCGATGACATACTGGATGTAATCATAGTTATTTTTCACTAGAGAGTTCTAGATATCTAAAATCATCATCAAAATATCAGCTGGAAAAAATTATTCATCCCCATCTATCCCCAAAACACTACATAACCCATAACATGTCTGCTTCATATAGTAATGGAGGGATTGGAACTGGTAAGGGGCATTCATGCTAGCGGGGAGGGAAGCTATATATCTACCTTACTTTGGGATATGCCTAACCATCTGGTCTTTTAATGACCCTATATTACTTTTATACCTCTCTCTTTCTTTGCTCAAATCAATTTCAGTAGAGGAAGACGTATAAAAATGAAAAGCTCTCATGAAAGAACCCCTGTCAAGAGTAACCAAAGGTGACTGGTCCTCCTTCCTAATATTTTTGGAGATAGGATCATAAAACCTAGTCAATGCAATAGTTAAGTCCACATTGAAAAACACATCAGGGACAACCAGTTTCCCTAAACCCAAAACCCAACCATTACAAATAGGTACCTGCTTACTCCTATTTCCATAAAAATAATTGAAAAGAGTGTAACCTGAGCAAGATGGTGTGACGGGATCTTTACAATGACCTAGAATATCTTCAAAGACATCATCGGGAGCAGTCCCATTCTAAATGGAACCAGGCAACAATTTGATAAACTCATCTGAGTAATTTGGCTTGCTTCTGTCTTCACCACCTTTGGCTTTGGCTTCACCACTGGAAGAAGTCATGCTCAACTTTGGTTGACTCATTTTTTTTGCACAATTTCTCTCAACTCTGCAAACTTAATTTTCTTGGCACTCTGTGATTGCTTACGAAAACACAATTCTCTTGAAGTGATATTGAACACAGAAAATAATGAGTTTAGCCTATTTATCGATGCAAATCAAATGCGTATAATTGCCAAAATCATTGCAAATCTAACTTAATTTACTTATGCATTCAATTTCACATATCACCAGTTTTCAAATCAGTGCTAGCCAATGCTGGGATGTTGACAGATAGATTTAAGAAATTGAAAAATAATGTAGAAAAGCAATGATTATAGTTTTATAGTTTAAAACCCTGTTTACGTAATAAACCTTCCTTTAAAACTGATTGGATGGCCACTTGCCTTTTCTCCAGCTTGACAGTGTACTTTATCCACATAGCAATGGTCTCTAACCTTTCTCTTATTATTTTCTTTAAGTGAGCTCGTTTCAGAGATCTAGTGATTGCAAGTTCTCGTGATCGCTTAATGAAAAGTTAACCCTAGCTCATATTCAGAGAATTAGCGATAAAAAATTTCACTTATTGTCGAAATCAATCTCTTAATTCATCCTCCATTCAGAAAACTAGCGAAAAAAGAAAACATTACCCAAGCATTTGACCATAGTCACCATTTGGAGAATTAGCGACGATGACTATCTCTTAATCTCTTAATGCACCAGTTAATTACTAATTTATTCTAAGATTTGGTGACTGAAATCTTCACTTATTCACTGAAAGGAAGACTCAACCGCGTGTTTAATGTGAGATTTAGCC
This sequence comes from Chamaecyparis obtusa, assembly GCA_027943335.1. Taxonomy (NCBI): domain Eukaryota; kingdom Viridiplantae; phylum Streptophyta; class Pinopsida; order Cupressales; family Cupressaceae; genus Chamaecyparis; species Chamaecyparis obtusa. Next base: position 1,385,336 of record BSBK01008459.1, read on the forward strand.
AATAAGCTTATTCTCTGAGTCACTGAATTCTTTCCTAACTGCATGCTTCAAACTGAGATTTTGAGTCAACCGTTGATCTTGACATCAATCAACGACCATCGTTAATTCACTGAACCACCAAGACAATCACCTTTTGATTACGAGACTTGGTTAACAAATTATTCACTAAATCTCCCAATGTTTCAAACACTGACTCTTCCATCATGAGATCAAGCAACTAAAGGTTTATAACTTTCCTGACCATTTGATTCACCCATTCATTGAATGCCTTTTACCATAACCAACCTTTTAAGAGAACACGTGACTACTTCATTTGCCGAGTCGCCAGAAGATTTAGAACTTTACTACTTTATTTTGAGATCAGGCGAACAAAAAAGAAACCCACTTTTGTCAAATCTACTAAGCCAAACTGTCGGAGCTGCCAAACTTAGAGGACATTGAACCTATAGCACAGTCAGCAAATCGCCAAATCATTTTATGTAGGACCCAAACACTTTGAGATTAAAACATGACCATCAATCATATAGATAATCGATGGTCCTCGCTAGATCACTAGATTATACAAGTCTTAACTGCCCAATTCTGAGAACAAGAGATCACCGCCACGCTAGGTCGTTGAGTGTGAACATGAAACCATTGGAAATAAGCGAATAGGAAACAACATATTCATTGATTCGCTCAAAGGTTGAGGTAACCACAGATAAACTTGGAGACTTAGTGACTAACATGAAACATAACATGGGATCAACACATTCGCTAGTGCACTTAATAACTTAGATACATGAAAGAATATTACACAATTCAGCGAACGCCTTACAAAAACAATCACTTGCATGGTCAAGACACTTAAGTGGCCAAAAAGTAATGATGAAATATAAGAATTAGGGCTAACTTAAGGGTTTACACGAAGAAACAAAATTTTCTCAAGGACAAAACCTAGGGCAAGGGTTTTCAAACTTGGTTATGACAAATTTGATGAATTTTGAAAACCTAAACCATAAAAATAAAACTTGCAAAAGGAGTAAACTAGGATTTGGGTTTATGTTGTCTCAAGGCAATCTAAAGATGGATCCTAGCAAAGTGGAAGCCATTCTCAACTGGCCTATTCTGAAGACTGCAATAGAGGTGAGAAGATTTCATGGTTTAGCTCCATACTATAGGAAGTTTATTAAGAAATTTAGTGTTATTTGTGCTCCTATGCTAGATACCATATAAGGAGGGATGAAAACTAAATTTTCTTGGAATGAATAAGCTAACCATGGATTTGAGTTGTTGGAGAAGAAGATTGCCACTCAATCAATCCTAACTTTACCAAACTTTGAGAAGTTTTTCACATTTGAGTGTGATGCTTGTAACGTGGCTATTGGTGCTATTTTGAGCCAAGAGGGAAGACCAGTGGCTTTCCATAGTGAAAAGCTTAGTGATGCTAAGAAGAAGTACTCTTCTTATGACTTAGAGATGTATGCTCTAGTCCAAGCACTAAGGAATAGAGGCACTACTTGCTTCCAAAGGAATTTGTGGTCTTTTTAGACAATCAAGCACTAAGTTTCCTAAATTCACAAGGCAAGCTCAATCATAAACATATGAAGTGGGTAGAGTATCTACAGGTCTACACTTTTAACATTAAGCACAAGAAGGGACTATAGAATAAGCTAGTAGATGCCTTAAGTAGAAGAGCCATGATTGTACAAAAGATACACCTGTAGAGCATGGATATTGATAGTTTCAAAGACCTATATTGAGAAGATGAAGACTTTGCAAACATTTATAAGGTATGTCAAGAATACAAGAATTATTTTCATAGTGAATTCTCTAAATATACTGTGCAAAGTGATCTATTATTTAAAGGAAGTCAATTATGTGTTCCTAGAGGGTCTATTAGTGAAAATATAATTCGAGAGAAGCACAATGGTGCACTTAGTGGGCATTTTAGAGTCAATAAGACCCAAGAGTTAGTGCAAAGGTTTTACTTTTGGCCTAAAATGAGTTTAGACATTAGGAAGTATGTAGAGAGTTGTGTGGTGTGTTAGAAAGAAAAGGGTACATCTTCCAATGTAGGCCTTTACCAACCTCTTCCCATTCCTAGCAAACCATGGGAATGCTTGAGCATGGATTTTGTTGTGGGATTTCCAAAGACCAAATAGGGAATGGATAGCATCTATGTCATTTTAGATAGATTTAGTAAAATGGCACATTTTGTCCCATGCAAAATAGTACATGATGCTAGTCACATAGCATATTTATTCTTCAAGGAAGTAGTGAGAATACATGGACTACCTTTGAGTATAGTCTATGATAGAGATACTAAGTTTATGAGTCACTTTTGGAAAACATTATGGCATAAGCTATGAACAAATCTATCTTTTTCATATGCATACCACCCTTAGATGGATGGCTAAACTAAGGTGGTCAATAGAAGCCTTGGAAACCTATTGAGGTGTCTTATAAAGGAGTATGGTCAGGCTTGGGATCAACTCCTTGGACATGCAAAGTATGCCTATAATGACACTTGAACAGGACTACTAGTAACAGTCCATTTAAAATAGTTTATGGACTATGCCCTAGAGGCATATTTGAGCTCAAAGAACTAAGGATGGAGCCAAGGGTAGTGGTTATGCTAAAGACTTTGCACACTCCATGAAAGAGGTGCATGAAATAGTGAGAGACTCTATAAGAGAACATAGCAAAGATCAAGCAAAAGGTGGATGCAAGAAAAAAGGATCTTCAATTTTAGGTAGGAGACCTAGTTATAGTACATTTGAACAAAGCTAGACTATAGAAAGGAGTCCTACATAAGTTGCAAATGAGAATATTGGGGCCATGTACTATTCTAGCCAAATATGACGATAATGCATACAAGGTTGAGCTCCCAAAGGATACTAGCTTATCTCTAGTCTTCAATGTTGTAGATCCAATCCTTTATAAAGGTCCTACTCTAGATCTAGACCAAACCCTTACTGAGGTCATAAAGGAGGTAGAAGACCTGAACTTGACACCTACACCACCAAAGAAGGTAGTAAAGATACTTGACTCTAGGGCCTACAAGAAGACCAGACAGAGAACTTATTATGAGCACCTGATTAAATGACATGGAAAAGAATATGAAGAGGCCACTTGGATCAAGGAGTCTAAATTCAAGAAGTTGGGAGTGGATTCAAACTTACTCAATCCGAGGGTGGTTTGAAGTCTTTTCATTTGGGGAGGATGGTGCAGGAGCACCTAGGCTAACCCCTAATCTAGTTTAAAGTTTTAGCTTGTATTGACCTTAGCCAAGTTAGTAGTGTTTATTTTTTTGACCTTAGAAGGTCTTGCATGTGTGATCCTAGGTGGATCAGACTAGGCTCAATCCAGCCTAAATGTTTAAAGTTTTCTAGTTGATAGTGCTAATGAAGCCTAAAAGTGGAAAATTAGGTCTAAAAGTCTTCTAGACTTAGTTAAGATTGGAAAAGTGCCTAAAAAGGCCTATATGAGTTTATACATAATTTGGTATGAGTTAGTGGTCATAAAAGTTAGTTTGGTGTAATAATGCAAAAGTTGCCATAATGTTGTCATGACAACATTTGCAACTTTGCAAATGTTGCATGCAACATCGAAAACTTTGATTCCTTTCAAAGTTAAGGAGGGATATAAATGGTAGTGGCCTAAAAACATGGAGGACACATATTTTATTCATTTTAGGATCCCATTTCCTGAGGTAGTATGGTGCAAGGAGATTTTTGAATTGGAATGAAGGCTCAGAGTTCTAGTTTTCTATGACAGTCAAGTTGCATTGAGTGTATGAGTTATTGCATGGATTGAAATCCAAGAGTTAGTGTTAGATTTGTGTAGTAGAGATACTTCTAAGCAATTTATGTTTAGTAGTGTAGTGGTTTTGAGTTTATTAGTTTATCTTTTCAAATTATTTTGTAATTAGACTAGTTATTGGTGTAGTTTAGACTGTTTTGGGTAGAATGGCTCCCCCATAGAATCCAACTGTGGAAACCATCAAGGTTAGGATGAATATGGTAGGGAAGCTTCTGTACATTGTAAATATGCAAGTAAGAGGCCAGAAGAATAAGCTTGATATTTTTAGCATCATGCCCTAGGCGAGTTTAGTGTGCCCAGCTAGGTGCATGACAAAGTAGATTTGATGTGCATTTACAGGGGAAAGAGTGGAAGGTTGAACCAAGCATGGTTTTAGAGAGGTAATGGTTCTATAGACATCTACTAGTGAGATTAAGCATTGGCCTTAGGTAGATTTCTAGGTAGAAATCAGTAGACTGCATAATTATAGCCCTATTAGCCCTATATTCTAGGAAACTACTGTACGAAGATCCTATAACCCTAAGACCAACAAAAAATTCAAGGTTTCCCAAAAGGGTATCCAATGTGAAGCTTGTTTTTGCAGTTATTTAGAAGTTTGGAGAAGGAATTGGAAAAAATACCATGTTTAGGGCTAGTAGACCAATTAGGCCTATTAGGCTAAAACCATAGTCAATCTTGAACCCAATTGAGAAAGCCTTGATACCCTATTCAAATGGAGTCAAATAGTAGTTTTAGTGATGGAGACATCCACTGTAGCACTTGTGAACATATGGTGAAGAAGTTGCACTTGGAGTCATCCAAGGAAGAGTGAAGAGTTGAAGTACCCCTAATGATGGTGACCTCTCAAGGTGAAGCACAAGGAGACCAACTCATAGAGTTTAGTTAGGATAGTCTTAGGATAGGAGAGAAAAGACTTGTAAGGTCCTAGAAGTGAGCTTAGGATCTTTGGAAGGCTACAACAAGAAGAGTCCTAGATAAGTGTTTCTGCAACCACACCTTGGAGTGTTTCTATCATTGGTGAAGATTGAGAAAATTGGTAAGAAGGAAGAAAGTATCAATAACACCTTGATAACATGATTTTGAAGACCTCCACACCCCTAAAAAGTTTCTTGAATTTCTTGGAGGTGTATTAAAGTTGAAAATGCAAGAAGACAAAGGAGCGTAAGGGTATTGTGAACTTGATAGACCACCTAGAAGGAAGAGGAGTGTTGGAACCTTAGAGGTGACTCATAAAAGAATAGGAAGAGTCATATAATAACCTAGAAAGAAGAGGAAAATAGGTTGGAGAAGGTGTGAACTAGGTGCACCCTATCAAATTGGTATCAGAGCCTAAAGACTTGGGCTAGAAAGATTATATGTTAAATTTGGAATCAATGGGTGAAAACAAGATGGTTACCAATGTGGAGTTGGCAAAGAAAGTGGAAGATCAAGATGAGGATAACATACTCCTTAGGGAAAGATTAGTAGAGATTGAAAGAAATATTGGAGTAGTAGAAACCAAGAGAGGAATAGTTAGTGAGAGGGTTAAAGAAGTGAAAGATAAAGGTATTGAGCTAGCAGAAGAGGAAAAAGTCCCTGAACTAGACCCTGTACTATAGGAGGAACCTTTCTTGAGGGAATTAAAGGCCATGAGTGGCAAGTCCTTGGAAGGAATACCACTATTTAGAGGCAAAATGGAAGCATAATTAGTCATGGAGTGGATAGAAGGGATGGAGAATCACTTTGAGTGTGAAAATTTTTAGTGAAGCCCAAAAAGTTAAAGTAGCCAAGTCATGGATGAGGGGAGCTACTCTAGCTTGGTGGAAGTTTATACAAAATGAGAGAGAGAAAGTAGGTAAGGCTGATATTTCCTCTTGGAAGGAAATGGTGACTAAAATTAGAGAGACCTACCTTCCAGATGACTCTGAAGTATAGTTACATGAGACAAGACAAAACCTAAGGAAAAAGGACCTAAAAATGAGCTCATGTATGAAGGAATTTCATAAGCTATGTCTTAGGTCTCATTTATGGAAGAAGAAAGCCCAAAGTGGTCCAGTATCAAAATGGGTTAAGGTGGAATATACAAGAGGAAATAAGCCTCTTGAGCCCAAAGATAGTTCATCAGTGTTATCAACTATCCCTCAAAGTGGAAGAGAAGCTTAAGAAGAGGCGTGATGCAAGCAACCAAGGTAGAGGTAGAGGAAGAGAAGGCAGAGGTCATAGAGGAGGCTTTGGAGGAAGAAGTTCAAAATAAAGAACCCAAGGTGAGGCTAAACTCATAGAACAATAAGGGGAAGAAAATAGTAGAAGAGGTGGATATAATAAAGGTAGAAGCTCAAGCAACAAATTTAGAGGAAGATCTAGCGGGAAAGGAAGTGGATCTTATTTCTCCTCAATGAAGTGTTATAATTGTCATTAGTTTGCGCATCCTACATATAGATGTCCTGAAAAGAGTTCTTCAAATCAAGGTGGAGAAAGAAGAGTAAGTAATATTCAAGAAGAGACCTTAAGTAGAAAGACTGTTGAAGTGGCATTGGATTTAGAGGTAGGAGATAGTCTCATAATTAGAAGGAATCTCATCAAAGAACCAATCAAAGAAGAACCAAGCCAAAGGAGATCCTTGTTTATAATCAAGTGGAAAATCTTAGGTAAGGTTTGCCAAATTATCATTAATTCAAGATCCAATAATAACATTGTTTCTAATGAGGCAATTAGCAAGTTAAATTTGCAAAGAATCCCAAATGCTAACCCCTATAGAGTCACCTAGTTGAATAAAGGCCATCATGTTTTAGTCAATTAGCAGGCTTGGGTAGACTTCACAATAGGGAAACATAAGGATAGGGTGTTATGTGATGTCTTACCCATGGATGCTTGTCATATTTTATTGGGAAGACCATGAGAGTTTTCCAAGAAGGCCATTCATGATAGAACCAAAAAATCATACTCTTAAATAAGAAGGATGGTGTTACATACAAAATTAAGTCAATATTAGAAGGGAAAGAGAGATCTGTAGGCCCTAATGTACTCTTGGTAGGAGAAAATGAGTTCTTGAGTACACTAGAAGAAGGTGAAAGAGTGGGATTGGCTTTAGTTTTGAAACCTAAAGGTGAGAAAGTAAATAAGAAGCTAGAACTACCATAGAGGTGCAAGAGTTAATAGGTCAATACAAGGAGATAGTTAGTGATGGAAAACCTACTACCTTACCACCTAAGAGAGCAATTAGCCATTAGATACACTTCAATCTAGGAGACTCACTACCCAAAAAAGATGCCTATAAAATCATGACCCCTCAACAAAATGAAGAAATTACAAAACAAATACAAGAACTTCTTGACCAAGGCCTAATAAGGAAGATCATAAGCCCTTGTGTAGTACCCACTATTTTAGCCCTAATTAAAGGAGGTACTCTAAGATTTTTTACTGATTCTAGGGCCATTAATAGAATCAGAATAAGCTATAGGCTCCAAATCCCAAGAATAGAAGACTTGATGGATTGTCTAGGGGAAGCCAAGTATTTTTCAAAAATTGACCTCAAGAGTGGTTACCAACAAATAAGAATTAAGGAGGGAGATGAGTGAAAAATAGTTTTTCTACCATATAATTTGAGCCCCCCCCCCAATTTAAAACCATAGAAGGCCTATATAAATGCTTGGTCATTCCCTTTGTGTTGTCTAATGCCCCTAGTACCTTTATGAGGTTAATGAATGAGGTGTTAAAGGACTTCATAGGTAAATGTGTTGTGGCATATCTTGATGGCATCTTAATTTTCAATAAGACTAAGGAAGACCATCTGATGCATTTGCAAATTGTGTTACAAAGGTTACATGAGGAAAAGATAACCATAAATTTGGACACGTGTGAGCTCATGAAACATGAATTAGTGTACGTTGGCTTTATTATATCATAAGGTAACTTGAAAATGGACTCCAACAAGCTGGATGTAATAGTAAATTGGCCTACACCTAAGACTGCTACAGAGGTAAGGAGCTTCCATGGTTTGGCATAATTTTATAGGAAGCTCATTAGGCAGTTTAGTGAGATATGTGCACCAGTCTGAGACACCATAAAAGGTGGAATGAAAGCTAAGTTTTAGTGAAATGAGAAAGAAAATAGGGGTTATGAAACCTTGAAGGAGAATATAGCCACACAACCTATCTTGGTAATACCTAGTTTTGAAAAACTATTCACTATTGAATGCGATGCCAACAACATTGCTATAGGAGAAGTCCTAAGTCAAGAAGACGAACTAGTGGATTTCCATAGTGAAAAGCTAAGTGATGCTAAAAAGAAGTACTCCTCTTATGACTTGGACTTGTATGCATTAGTCTAAGCTTTGAGAAAATGGAGGCACTACCTCCTCCCTAAAGAATTTGTGGTATATACACACAATCAGGCTTTGAGCTTCCTAAATTCTCAAGATAAACATAGCCAGAAACATATGATCTGGATGGAATTTATGTAAGCTTATGCCTTTACAATCAACAATAAGAAGAGACAAAAAAACAAAGTTGTAGACACTTTGAGTTGAAGTTTTTTGATAGTCCAAGAGGTAGAGTTAAGAATTATTTGTATAGATAGTTTAAAAGATCTTTATCTGAATGATGAAGACTTCTCAGCTGCATATAAGGTATTGAAGGAGTTTCAAAGCCATTTTCATAGTGATCTCTCTGATTATACTCTTCAAGAGGGTTTATTATTTAGGGGAGGACAAATTTGTGTACCTAGAGGTTCAATGAGAGAGAACCTAATCCAAGAGAAACATAATGGGAGTCTTAGTGGTCATTTTGGAATAAATAAAGACTCTAGATCTAGTTTGGAGGTACTATTACAGGCCCATGATGAATAAAGACATCGGGAGATATGTAGACACTTTCATTATTTGTCAGAAAGCTAAGGGAACCTCATCAAATGGAGGGTTGTATTAACCTCTTCCAATTCCTAATAGACCTTGGGAGTGCCTCAATATGGATTTTGTTGTAGGTTTACCAAAGACAAGATAAGGGTATGATAGCATCTATGACATTGTTGACAAGTTTAGAAAAATGGCACACTTTTTGTAAAAATCTTGGGACTAACCTCTCTTTTGGGTCTACTTACCCTTTCAAAATAGATGGATAGACTAGGGTTGTCAATAGAATTTTGGGCAATCTCCTAAGGTGTCTTACCAAAGAATATGGCCAAACATGGGACCAAGTCATTCCCCAAGCTAGATTTTCTTATAATGACACTATAAATAGGACCATAGGTAAAATTCCCTTTGAAGTGGTTTATGGAGTTCATCTAAGAGGAATTTGTGAGCTTAGGGACTTAGGTGAAATAATAACAAGAAGTAGATATCTAGAGGACTTTTCTTAGTCCATGAAGGAATTTCATGATTTAGTCAAGAAGACACTAGTGGACAATACAATTAAGATCAAACAAAGGTTGATGAGAGGAAGAAAGACCTCTAATTCCAATTAGGGGATCTAGTTTTGGTTCATTTGAAAAAGGAAAGGTTATAGAAGGGAGTGCCAAATAAACTCCAAATGAGGTGACTAGGACCTTGTACAATTCTAGCTAAGTATTGAAGCAATGCTTATAAAGTGGATTTTCCTATGGATATAGTTTGAAATTACCAATCAAACCAAGACCATAGGCTAAGAAGATACTAATCTCTAGGGTAGCTAAAAGGACTAGGCACAAGGTGTATATGGAGTACCTCATCAAGTGGCAAGGCATGGAAGAATTAGAGGCTACATGGGTACCTAAAATAGATTTCTACATGATGGGCATTGATCCAACATTGGTCTCTTTAGTTGGGACTTAACTTCTTTTGTATAGGGGAGAATGGTGAAGGAGCACCTAAGGTATTAGTCAAGTGCCTTAAAATTTTTTTGCTTGTACTAACTCTAGCCAAGTCATTGAGTAATAAGGACTCGTAGAGGGTCTTGTTGATGTGTTTTATTTGGAAGGTTAGTTGTGTTTTAGGTTTGGAAGGTTGACTTTTAATTGGTCTTAGCTTACACTTAGTTATTTGTGGAATCTAGATAGGTGAAGAGTCTAAGGTGATAAAACCCTCCAAAATGTGTGGAGTATGAGAAATTAATCCTAACACTACAACATTTGGGGTCAAATTTTGACACTAATTTGCAATGCCACTACAATTTGTTTTTTTTTTTGTGTGTTTTTTGCAAGTGCGCCCGACGGTGTCATAATAGTGATGATGATGTCATAATTGTGACACCCCTTTAGTTATAAATTAAAAAAACAAAAAGAAAGTGTCATTTGTAATTTTTTTGAATTCAAAGAGCTGTCGTAAAGATGACACTGCACTTTTGCATGGCATGAAGAAGGCGTTCGAGTTTGGCATGCGCAAAGAGGCCGACACCATGTGGGAAGAGGGCACTAGCACTTGAGGTAGGTATTCGAGCTTTTTCTTCTCATTAACTTAGTTAATGGCACAATATGAATGTTAATAGTGGCATTGTTTACATTTTAGCATTTGGAATGCTCGATGACCCCCAAGCTTTGAGAGCTAGGGCATTGTTGCTATTACCTTCAAGGCATTGTGTGAAGTGTTTGATCTCTCTTTATTTGTTTTGCTATTGATATTCACTATGTGGTACTCCTTGTTTATGATCATTTCATGAGAAAATGTCTTGATGGCTCACGGGTTGCAAGCTAGGGCATCATACATTGTTTATGAGCTCACTATTGAATACTAGCATTGTTTACATCTTTTCATTTAGAATGTTTGATGACCCATGAAGTTTGAGAGCTAGGGCATCATTGCTATTACCTTCAAGGCATTGTGTGAAGTGTTTGATCTCTCTTTATTTATTTTGCTATTGATATTCACTATGTGGTACTCCCCGTTTAAGATCATTTCATGAGGAAATATCTTGATGGCTCGTGGGCTACGAGCTAGGGCATCATACATTGTCCATGAGCTCACTATTTAATACTGATATTGATTACATCTTTTCATTTGGAATGCTTGATGACCTGCAAGCTTTGAGAGCTAGGGCATCATTTCTATTACCTTCAAGGAATTGTGTGAAGTGTTTGATCTCTCTTTATTTGTTTTGTTTTTGATATTCACTATGTGGTACTCCCCGTTTATGATCATTTCATGAGGAAATGTCTTGATGGCTTGTGGGGTGCAAGCTAGGGCATCATACATTGTTCATGAGCTCACTGTTTAATACTGACATTGGTCATGAGCTCACTGTTTAATATCTGGCCAAGCCATGTAAATTGTACCAGGCTAACCCAATCAACCCAACAAAATGTGTCATGTTTATCTTTGTCAAATACACTCGTTCACCATTTTGTTCTTGTTCTTCACACAAATATTGCATCAAAAGTAATTGTAAACAATAATTCAAAGAAAAAAGAAACAACTACAATAGATCAGACCCCAAAAGAATACAGTCAAGGAGAAATAGTGCCCTAATTAGAAAAAAAATGAACTCTTAATATAATCAAGCATGGAACCAAAGAGGGGAAAGTAAGGCACCAACCAGACTCAAGAAAATATAGCATCTAAAATCATAGAGGATGTTGACAGAACAAGGAGGTTAGAAAGTTAAAAACTCAACACCAAATAAAGCATGGAAAGGCACCAAAGAGGACGAGAACTAGCATCCATATTTATACCAATAGAAGCATCAATAATCTGGATACTAGGAAGGATAGGTTTAGTTTAAGGATGAAATTTTTTACAAACACTATACATGAAAACCATAGCCCAAACAAAATGACGACTGCATGATTTTTTTACCTGCACATTCCAAATTAAATTATCATTTTCATCAAACATGATCTGCTAAAGTTGCCTATGGTGTTTGGAAGTCAACCTAATTTACATTTCTTAGTTGTAACACTTAGTCTAAAATTTTAATTAAAAATACTTGTCACAATGATCTGTAAATTATAGATCTTTTTCTATGATGAAGAGCTGAAATCAACTCCAAATAGTTTTAGATTGTGACAAGAATAAATTTCATACCTTTCCCATACAAGATCAGCTATAAAGATCTTAGCCTTCTTCTTCCCTGAATTCACAATAAAAATAGTTAAAATTCAATTCTCTTAGTTTTTCTTCAAATCTATTCGAAACTCCTATGAATTCACTGTGCATCAGGTATGACATATGAAGGAATGAATTTGAAATAAGAAAGAAAAATCTTTCTATTTAAAAACTAGCATAATTAAGCCTCAAACAAAAAAAGTGCAAACGTATAAACTTACAAGCTATATACACCACCCTGATCCGCTGAAAAGGTCTTAGCCTTCTTCTCCCCTGAAATCACAATAGGAACAAATAAAATTCAATACTCTTAATTTTTATTCAAATCTATTTGAAACTCCTATCAACTCATTGTCCAATTGTTAAACTAATCTATGACTTCAAAGGTGAGGAATTATGAAATATAGTTGTAGGTAGTTATATCTTCTATAATGATGGAGGAGTCAAAGGTAATGATCAATGAGGTTGCTGCTATTAGATCATACATTAATACACTTACTGTTTTGAATTTGAGTTCGGGCATCATATATTGTTTATTTCATTGAGACCATGAGCTTGACATTTGTAATATATTTCTTATTATTGGATTTAATATTTCCATGTTGTTGAGGTTGTAGATGTCCTTTTACTGATCTTGTATAAACAACATATATACCATGTTGACTCACAACCCATGAGGTGTTTCTTGATAACACATTTGACATCATACTTTTGCTCCATTTTGGTCTTGATTTACTCACTGCATTGCATATGTTTCCTAAGTGCATATGTTCTGTAGCATAGTTCATTTTAGAAGTGTATGGCTTGACTATGCACATGAATAATTATAGATGAGGATCAGTAATAGGGTGCCAAACATTTCTTAGATCCTTTGGATCTAACCCCATCTTTTCCTTCCTTACAGGTTTTGGATCATACTAGATTGAACCCTGGGTCAACACTTCATTACTTCAGGCAATGTTTGGTACCTTCATTATTTATGTTCATCCACTTATGTATGTTTTCATTCATTCATATTCTTCTGAAAGTTGGCTATTAGTGACCATATAGGACCATTCTTGATGTTTTTGGGTCATTTGATGAAAAAATGTAAATAGGGACATCGGTAATAAAATAGGAATATCTTAATCTTTATGAGCTCAAATTTAAAATAGTAAGTGTATTATTTTATTACTGATGTCCCTATTTTGAAGTGTTTGATCATTTCTATTACCTTCAAGGCATTGTGTGAAGTGTTTGATCTCTCTTTATTTATTTTGTTGTGCATATACCTTCTCTGATCAACTCTGATATGCATAGGTGATGAACATTCATATTTTCCTAAGCAGTACTTTGTGATGAACTACAACTGATTTAGACACTGAAAGAAGAATTTGTAATTCAAGATTACTAAGGAGTTGATGATTAGATATGCAGGATAATTAAATCAGTATTATGTTGTCATTGATGTCAACTAGCTTGACAATAATTATCTTGTAAGTTACTACACCGACACATCTGAAGAAAGGAGAAAGAGATGAAGAACATAAATATCTACATGAGGAAGATGTATATGTCAGATGAGGATAAGGAATACACTGAGTAACTTGTTGATGAGTCTATGACTTGATGAAATTGACTTTATTATGTTGCATTCATCTATGATGAAGAATAGAGCTGAAAGACACAAAGCAGTGTTGTTAGTAAATAAAGTATTTCAATATACACCGACGAAGTGTAGTGTATACCGAGCGCAGTGTTAACTGAGTTTGTGTTCACCGACACATTTCTTTGTTAACCGAATAGAACAAAAATGAATTAAATGATCTGATGCAGGAGCATCCTGGGTGTAGGAGCAATCTTGCATCACCTAAAAAAAATATTTCTATTTTTATATTCAATAAGGGCTATTTTGTGCAGAGCTACTATTTATGAAAATTTACTATTTTTGGTAATTTTTGTATGTGCTCAGAATGATCTGATTTCTTTCTTGGAGGTTCATTTTGGTCATATAAGTCTGCCAATAAAGTTTCATTGACAGATCAAGTGTATATTGGAAGATATTGAAGATTTTCGGTATTGGCAGCAGGGTACAGAAACTTTGAACTCAGTTTTGAAGGTTTTAGAGGCCCTGGATGAGGTCAAAAATTTAGGTGATGGGCGCTTGCGTGGGTCAAGCCTGTAGAGTGCTTCGTGGCATTTTTGAAATGGGGTTATAATAGCCGATCAAGTCAACTAGTGATGACTTATGGTCTTCGAAAGTTGGGCCACCTGAAATGGCAAAAAATAATTTTATTCAAAATTTCTGTTCAGGTTTCAAAGGTTATCTTGAGCCGACTATGATGTAATAAAATGTAAAATAAAATAATTCTAAGTTTGGTCGGCCTTATTGGCTAAAATTCTGGAACCTTCCCAGGCGGTGAAAAATTGCCTATACAAGGAAGGTTGTATTATTGTCTTAGGCAGTTCAGAATAGTTCTGGGTAGTAGATCTAGGTAATAGTTCAAGGCTTTGTCCTACAGAATATTGTAAGGGAATTCCCATGTGACTTTGCATATTGTAATTCTGAAAGTTTGTAATTCCACATTTGTGGAGATAATAAGAAGCTAATTTTTTGTTCTTGCATATTGTTGTTGTTTCTCTATTTATGTTATGTGTTTGTGGTATTAAGGGGAGCACCCTTCACCAAGTGGTATCAGAGCCAGGTTTTCCTGAGTGTGTAAATAGATCATCGACTGTGAGGTAGTTTGCACCAGGACCGTGGTTAGGGTTTCAGCGCACATCGCAAAAATGCCTCCACGAAAGGAACGTGGCGGAAGAGTTGGTGTTGTAACACCTGAGGTTAGGGCACTGTAGAGACAAGTGCGAGCATTGCAAGAAGACATTCATAGACGAATGAATCTTAATGTCAGAGATGAAAGTGAGGATGAAGCTGAAGAAGAATATCAAGAAGGAGAAGTTGAAATTGTGAACCAGGAGGAAGAAAGATTTTTTCGGGCCATTTCTAAGATTGGGAAAAGACCTAAAATTGAGGTTCCTACATTTTTTGGAAATCTTAACCTAGAAGAATTGATCGACTAGATCAATGAATGTGAGGAATATTTTGAGTATAAAGATGTTGAGGATCTTGATAGAGTCAAATTTGTGAAGGCCAGACTGAAAGGTCATGCGAAGATATGGTGGCAAGAGATTTAGTTGGAGTGAAATAGAAGGGGAAAGGACAAAATCATGAGATGGGATCGGATGGTGGATAAATTGAAGCGACAGTTCATTCCTATTGATTATGAGCTTGACCTACTGAAGAAAATGCAGAATTTGAAGCAAGCAGGAAGATCTGTTCAGGAGTATACAGAGGAGTTCTATCGACTTCTCATCAGAATAGGCCATGCAGAAGCTGATAAGGAGAAAGTTGCCCGATACCTTAATGGGTTAAGGTCAAGCATTCAAGAGGAGCTGAATCTAGTTTGAATGAACAGTATTGAAGAGGCATACCAGTTTGCCCTAAAAGTAGAGGAAAAGCTAAACAAAAAGTTTGAGAGCAGACAAAACAGAAGAGGTCGTGGTGGACAATCTGGTGGATGGTCATATGGTGGCTAAAATGAAGATTCAAAAAAGAACGATGAGACCAGTAGCAGTCAGAATCAGTGAGGAAATAATTCCAATCACTTCTAGGATTAGAATCATAGAGATCAGAGAGGAAGAGGAAGAGGATAAGGATCTGGAAGAGGTGGCTTCCATGGAACATGTTTTCACTGTGGAGAAGAAGGTCATAGGGCATTTGAATGTCCTCAGCGCCAAGGTAGAATAGACAAGAGAAATGAAGGCTAGGCCAGAGTTGCACATGTAGATGAAGATGTCAGATCATCAAATTTTGAAGATGCTGAAAGAGGAGAAACGTTGATTAACAGAAGAGTCCTGTTGAGTGGTGAGAATGAACCTGAGCAAAGGAGGAGCCTATTTCGTACCAGGTGCAAGTGTGAAGGTAAATGTTATGATGTGATTATTGATAGTGGAAGCACTAACAATTTGGTGTCAGAAGAGATGGTGACAAAGTTGAAGCTCAAGAGACAGAAACACCCACATCCATATCAGATTGCCTAGGTACAGGATGACCACAATGTCATGGTCAATTAACAATGCCTGGTGAAGTTCAAGATTGGCAGATACTAAGATGAGGTATTATGTGATATCATATCTATGGATGCATGTCATATGTTGTTGAGTAGACCATGGCAGTTTGACAGATCTGTTGTACATGATGGTCGTGTGAATACCTATTCCCTGACAAAGGATGGAGTGCGACATAAGCTAAAACCATTGAAGGAGATTGAAGAAAAGGTATGTGGTAATGCAAGGATAACTTTTGTTGATGGAAGAAATTTCTTAGATGGTATGAGGCATGAGCATGTATGTTTTTCTTTAATTTCAAAAGCTGGTAAAGAGGAAGTAGCAGATGTTCCTCTAAAAGTTGCAAATTTGTTGAATGAGTTTCAGGATATTGTATCCGATAATGTGCCTGATGGATTACCACCAGTCAGAAAGATCAGTCATTAGATGGACTTGATCCCAGGAGCGAGTTTGTCGAATAAGGTAGCACATGGAATGACACCTGCAGAAAGTGAGGAGTTGAATAGACAAGTACATGAACTATTACAAAAAAGATTGATCCGTGAGAGTCTGAGTCCCTATGCTATACCAGTGGTATTAGCACCAAAGAAGAATGGAGAATGGAGGATGTGTACAGATTTTAGGACAATAAACAAGATCACAATCAAGTACAAGTTTCTATTGCCACGAATGGATGATATTATGGACTGTTTGAGTGGAGCTGTGTATTTCTCAAAGATAGATCTGAAGAGTGGATATCATCAGATTTGGATTAGAGAAGGAGATGAATGCAAGACTACCTTCAAGACAAAGGAAGGACTATATGAGTGGTTAGTCATGTCTTTTGGGCTAACCAATGCACCGAGCACTTTCATGCGGCTCATGAACGAGGTTCTGAAAGAATTTATGGGTAAGTTTATCATTGTTTACCTAGATGATATTTTGATCTTTAGTAAGACATTGGATGAGCATATGATGCATATTCGTATAGTATTTGAGAAGTTGAGAGAAGAAAAATTGTTGATTAATTTGAAGAAGTGCAATTTTGTGAAGAAAGTTGAGAGAAGAAAAATTGTTGATTAATTTGAAGAAGTGCAATTTTGTGAAGAAAGAGTTGGTGTATTTGGGGTTTGTAGTTTCAGGAGAAGGTCTAAAAATGGACCCAAAGAAGGTACAGGCTATTCTTGAATGACCTACTCCAAGGAGTGCTACTAAGGTAAGATCTTTTCATGGTCTAGCTAGCTTTTACAAAAAGTTTATCAGAAATTTTAGCAGTATTTGTGGACCCTTGACTGAAACAATGAGAGGGGATAAAAAAGAGTTTAAGTGGACTAATGGGGCAGAAAAGAGTTTTCAATTGTTGAAACAAAAAGTTATAGAACAATCTGTTTTAGCACTTCCAGATTTTAATAAGGTGTTTCAAATAGATTGTGATGCTAGTGGTACTACAATAGCAGCTGTTATGAGCCAAGAAGGTAAACCTGTTGCTTATTTCAGTGAGAAGTTAAATGATGCCAAGAGGAAATATTCTGTTTATGATCAAAAATTTTATGCTATAGTTCAGGCATTAAAGAAGTGGAGACATTATCTACTTCTTAAGGAGTTTGTTTTGTATACTGATCATCAAGCTTTGCAATATTTGAATAGTCAAGAAAAATTGAATCAAAGGCATTTGAAATGGGTTGAGTTTTTACAAAGCTATACATTTGTTTTGAAACATAGGAGTGGAAAGTCTAATAGGGTTGCAGATGCTCTTAGCAGAAGGCAACTATTGCTGATAGAAATGTAGATTGAAGTGGTTGGGTTCAAGGAACTCAAGAATTTGTATCCAGAGGATCCTGATTTTGGTGAAGCTTGGAAAGCTTATACAGAACCTGTTACTCTAGACATGATGAAATGGTTGGATTTCATCATCCAGGATGATATGCTATTCAGAAGGAGTCAGTTGTGCATTCCATGAAGTTCTATGAGGGAGAATCTCATCAAGGAGAAGCATAGCAGAGGATTGGCTGGACATTTTGGTCATGATAAAACCTTTGGTTTGGTTAGTGAAAATTATTATTAGCCACAGTTGCAGCAAAATGTGAAGAAGTTTGTACAGAGTTGCAGAGTATGTCAGATGGCGAAAGGAGTGAACCAGAATACAGAGTTGTATCAGCCATTACCCGTACCAAAGAAGCCTTGGGAGGATATCAGCATGGACTTTGTTCTTGGTTTACCGAGGACTCAGCGGGGACATGATTCAATTTTTGTGGTGGTTGATAGATTTTCAAAGATGGCACATTTCATTCCCTACAAGAAGACTAATGATGTTGTTTATGTAGCAGAATTGTTTTTCAGAGAAGTAGTGAGACTTCATGGTTTGCCAAAGACCATAGTTTCAGATCGGGACACTAAGTTTGTTGGATATTTCTGGCGTACATTATGGAAGAAGTTAAAAATAGATTTGAAGTTCAGTTCATCACATCATCCACAGACTGATGGACAGACAGAGGTGGTGAATAGGAGTTTGAAAAATTTGCTGAGATGTTTGGTTGGAGATAAGCCAACAGAATGGGATTTGATTTTACCATAGGTAGAATTTTCATACAATAATTCTGTCAACAAGAGCACTGGTAAATCACCATTCTAGATTGTATATGGAAGTAGTCCAAGGAATGCATCTGAATTAAGGAAGATAGATAAAGGAGAAATAAGTAGTGCTGAAGCTGAGGATTTTGCAAAACACTTAAAGAACATCCATGGGGAGGTGAGGAAGCATATTACCAAGATGAATGCACAGTATAAGGCTAAGGTAGATGAGAAAAAGAGGTATAAGGAATTTCAGGTTGGTGATGAAGTCATGGTTCATTTGCGGAAGGAGCGGTTTCCAGTTGGTACATATAACAAGCTGAAAATGAAAAAGTTTGGACCATGTAGGATACTAAAGAAACATGATTCAGAAAATGCATATGAGGTAGAATTGCCTACTAAGCTAAATATTTCACCAGTGTTTAACATTTCAGATCTGACAGAGTATCATGAAGGAGGTGTTGAAGATGAGATCATAGCAGCACAATGGAGTATTCCAGCAACTAGTTCAGACACTAAGGAGATCGAAGATATACTAGACAGTCGTGTTGGCAAAAGCACAAGGAACAGGACATATGAAGAATATCTAGTCAAGTGGAAAGGATGACCTGTTGAAGATTCATCATGGCTGACAAAGGAGGAGGTTAGTCGTCTTGGTTTTCCTCTGCACACCTGAGTCGTGACAGGGTCACTTCTCAAATTACCTTGGGTGTCTGATGCAAGAGCATCCTGGGTGTAGGAGCAATCTTGCATCACCCAAAAAAAAATATTTCTATTTTTATATTCAATAAGGGCTATTTTGTGCAAAGCTACTATTTATGAAAATTTACTATTTTTGATAATTTTTGTATGTGCTAAGAATGATCTGATTTCTTTCTTGGAGGTTCATTTTGGTCATATATGTCTGCCAGTAAAGTTTCATTGCCAGATCAAGTGTATATTGGAAGATATTGAAGATTTTACCTATTGGCAGTAGGGTACAGAAACTTTGAGCTCAGTTTTGAAGGCTTTAAAGGCCTTGAATGAGGTCAAAAATTTGGGTGACAAGCACTTGCATGGGTCAAGCTTGTAGAGCACTTCGTGGCATTTCCGAAATGGGGTTATAATAGTCGATTGGGTCAACTGGTGATGACTTATGGTCTTCGGAAGTTGGGCCACCTGAAATGGCAGAAAATAATTTTCTTCAAAATTTCTGTTCGAGTTTCAAAAGTTATCTTGAGCCGACTATAATGTAATAAAATGTAAAATAAAATAATTCTAAGTTTGGTCAGCCTTATTAGCTAAAATTCTGGAACCTTCCCAAGCGGTGGAAAATTGCCTATATAAGGAAGGCTGTATTATTGTCTTAGGCAGTTCAGAATAGTTCTGGGTAGTAGATCTGGGTAATAGTTCGAGGCTTTGTCCTAAAAAATATTGTAAGGGAATGCCCATATGAATTTGCATATTGTAATTTTGAAAGTTTGTAATTCCACATTTGTGGAGATAATAAGAAGCCAATTTTCTATTTTTGCATATTGTTGTTGTTTCTCTATTTCTGTTATGTGTTTGTGGTATTAAGGGGAGCACCCTTCACCATGATCAGTTTAGCCGATAAAGTGATGAGCTGTAAAGTGTATGAAATTGAGGTAACATATAATGTTTGTTATGAAGATCGACGGCTAACATAAATAAAAAAGGATCTAATGAAGCAGATTGAAATGTGTTACTAACACATCAGCTGAGGAAATCTTAAGCAGAAAAATCTATGAATATGATTAAGCGTCAAAATTTGATGGAGGAAAAGAAAATGATTTACTCATCTATATAAGAGACATTAGTTTCATTATGAAACATATGCTGGAAGAAGAAGGTACTACATAATTATTGTGTGGAGAAGTTTTCATGCATTCTGATCATATTGGTTAATAAGAACTAAGCTGCAGAACTTTACCGAGCTACAGAGAGTTATTACCGATGGATAGTAAGTTGATACAGTATTGAATCTAAAGTGGAATATTGATCAGAAAGATTTGAATGAGCTGAACATTGATTTGTAAACTGTAATTAAACTTGTTTCAAGGCAGATCATCTATTGTTACATATTTAACCATTGTACATAGTCAAATCTCTTAACTGGGTGGACTATGAAAGTCTTTTGATGTTTCATTCATAGAGTGAACATTGTTATCCTGTCAACCCTAGAGTGACTACTGGTTGGATGATAACTTCTGGTCTAAAATCCTCTAACAAGGTCACACCTAACAATGTGTTTGTAACTTTTAACAGGGTTGGATCTTCACCGACCTCACTTCAGAAGAGTGAACAATTTTGGGTTGCCGGTTCTAGGTGGTTTTTCCCTTCATAGGGTTTCCATGTTAAATCTCTTGTGTTATGTGTTGATTGCGATATTTGTTTGTTATCATATTTTGCATATTACATGTTAGATTTAATCGGTAACTATTATAAGGTTTAGACTGACAATTGGTAAAAACATAGATAGTGAAAGTATTTTATGTTTACCAAGTAGCAAAAGTTGAAAAATTTGTTTTGGATTATACATTTTGAATTGGGACACTAGATAACTGATTCACCCCCCTCTCAGTTATTCTAACACTTTGAGATTTCCTGCAACACATGTACTATTATGAAAATCATCACAAGTCCATTTGTTGCAGGAAAGTTCATAGTACACATGTCTGAATGACATTTTTTACATCTTAGCATTTGGAATGCTCGATGACCTGTGAGCTTTGAGAGCTAGGGCATCATTTCTATTACCTTCAAGGCATTGTGTGAAGTGTTTGATATCTTTTTATTTGTTTTGTTGTTGATATTCACTATGTGGTACTCCTTATTTATGATCATTTCATGAGGAAATGTCTTGATGGCTCATGGGCTGCAAGCTAGGGCATCATGCATTATTTATGAGTTCAATGTTCGAGCACCTCATGTCCCTATTTGATTGGTCGGTGCTCTGTTTGTTATATTGAGTTTACATCATATATTTAGTCTTAATAAATATCTTATAAAATAACATAAAACTAACCCAAAATACTTTGTCTTAATAAAATAATATATTTAGTCTTAATAAAATCTTATAAAACAACATATATTGTGTGAAGTATTTGATCTTTCTTTATTTGTTTTATTGTTGATATTAACTAGCTATGTAGTACTCTCCATTTATAATTATTTCATGAGAAAATGCCTTGATGACTCATGGGCTACAAGCTAGGGCATCATACATTGTTCATGAGCTCACTTTTTAATATTGACATTGTATACATCTTTTCATTTGGAATGCTTGATGACCCATGAGCTTTGAGAGCTAGGGCATCATTGCTATTACCTTCAAAGCATTGTGTGAAGTGTTTGATCTTTTTTTATTTATTTTGCTATTGGTATTCACTATGTGGTACTCCCGGTTTATGATTATTTCATGAGGAAATGTCTTGATGGCTCGCGGGCTACAAGCTAGGGCATCATACATTGTTCATGAACTCACTATTTAATACTGACATTGTTTACATCTTTTCATTTGGAATGCTTGATGACTTGTGAGCTTTGAGAGCTAGGGCATCATTTCTATTACCTTCAAGGTGTTGTGTGAAGTGTTTGATCTCTTTTTATTTATTTTGTTGTTGATATTCACTATGTGGTACTCCCTATTTATGATCATTTTATGAGGAAATGTCTTGATGGCTCATAGGTTGCAAGCTAGGGCATCATGCATTATTTATGAGCTCACTATTTGAGGACCTCATGTTCCTATTTGATTGGCTGGTGCTCAAATAGTGAGCTGATAAATAATGTGTGATGCCCTAGCTTGCAGCCCATGAGCCATCAAGATATTTCCTCATGAAATGATCATAAATGGAGAGTACCACATAGTGAATATCAACAAAAAAATAAATAAAAAGAGATAAAATACTTCACACAATGTATGTTGTTTTATAAGATTTTATTAAGACTAAATATATTATTTTATTAAGATTTTATTAAGACAAAGTATTTTGGATTAGTTTTATTTTGTTTTAGAAGATTTTATTAAGACTAAATATATGATGTAAACTCATAATTATACTTGACATATGTGTGTGTGTGTGTACTTCAAAGGAGGAATTATGAAATATATAGTTGTAGGTAGTCATCTATTCTATAATGATAGAGGAGTGAAAGGTAATGATCAATGAGGTTTCTTCTATTAGATTATATATTAATACACTTACTATTTTGAATTTGAGCTCAGACATCATGCAATGTTATTGTTGTCATTGCATGTTTGTTGCTGTTGTGCACCATATATTGTTTTATATACTATTTATTTTATTGAGATTGTGAGCTTGACATTTGTAATGTATTTTCTGTTATTGGATTGATGTCACCATGTTGTTGAGGTTGTAGATGCATTGAATCACCACTACCATTCTATTTTGATAGCAACAATATAACAAACAGAGCACCATCCAATCAAATAGGGACATCAGTAAGATATTTAATGCATTATTACTTCACCATGATGATAAAAATTCCATTGGCTCAAAGCACATAAAATGTGAGTAGCTTCATTACTTCATTAGATCTGTACCTTTGTTAATTTCACTAGCATCATGCAACTTTCTTATTTATCCTTTAAAATGTAGATTCAAATATACTCCATGCCATAGCATTGATGTATAGATGATGCAGATTTGTGTGCCTCTTTGTTTTGATGTAGCTTACTCACTGCATGCAATGGGCCTCCTTGGGGCTACCAACTATGTTGTGATGTTATGATCTTTACTTAAAATCCATGATGTACTCCTCCCTTAATATGAAGATTTGATGGTTTTCTCCTCTGATTTGATGATGATGTATGCCCCTTCTATTGCTTACTCATGACTGCCTTGTGCTAATGGGCATGGTGTGTGACTATTGTGGGTGCCTCATTTGGAAATGATGTCACAACAACACCAGATGAAATAACAACATCTGATGTTGTTGTTGTATTGTTTGAATGTAGTCACAATAGTGACTCGCCAGGTATTCATGTAGACATAAATGCAGCCATTTACTCTTTACAACATTCTTCTGAGTGCACATGCCCTATAGCATGGTTTTTATTTCAGAAGTGTATGGCTTGACTATGCACATGCATAATTATAGATGAGGATCAGTAATAGGATGCCATTCATTGCTTAGATATTTTTTATCTAACCCCCATCTCTCTTTTCTTTGCAGGTTCTGGATCACACATGGGCACACTAGATTCATACCTCGGTCAAAAATTCATCACTCCAGGCAATGTCTGACACCTTTATATTTATGTTCATCCTCTTATGTATGCCTGTACTCTTGCATTTTCTTCTGAAAGTTATTTTCCTTGTATAGTATATACAAATTATTTTTCATATATATACATGTAACCTTTAGATGCAAATTTTTTTTTTCTTTTACATGTATCTTTGCATGAAATGAACACAAATTAAACAAGATCATCTAATAATGCAAACTAGAGTACTATAGTCACTCATCTAGTAATTAGTTTCCCAAACCATTACTAAGGATTGAACATAAGTCTAAGTCCCCAAACCTATTGTTTTATGTGTCGTTATTGCCTTCGTAATTTTGGTTCAACCCCTATAGGATGTCCAAGCCTAGAGGCCAAGGAAAGTACCCAAGAGCACTTGAAATAAAGATGAGTGAAACTATTGTCCTTATGTGGGTAAACCCATATAAGTGTTCTTCCTTTGCATCACAACTCTTACTTGAGGATCCAAAATCATGTATTTATGTTCAAGACTTATTATTACCTTGGTCCTTTTGAATTTTTTGATGAAATCCCAGTTGGGAAAGACAAACTAAAACCTTTCATTGGGTCCTCTTCTGTTGTATAATTATATTCATAAAATATATGTATGGTTATAAAATTTCATGCCTTGAAATTTTATAACATAGTTCTTCTTCATCAAAATAGAATGGAAGTGGTGATTCAATGCATTTACCCACATTCTATGTGCTTTGAGCCAATGAAATTTTTATCATCATGATGAAGTAGTAATGCATTAAATATCTTACTGATGTCCCTATTTGATTGGTTGGTGCTTTATTTGTTATATTCCTGCTATAAAAATAGAATGACAGTGGTGATTCAATGCATCTACAGCCTCAACAACATGGTAGCATTGATCCGATAATAGAAAATATATTACAAATGCCAAGATCATGGTCTTAATGAAATAAACAGTCTATAAAATAATATATGGTGCACAACAACAACAAGCATGCAATGACATCAATAACATTGCATGATGTTCAAGCTCAAATTCAAAACAGTAAGTGTATTAATGTATGATCTAATAGCAACAACCTCATTGATTATTACCTTTCACTCTTCCATCATTATAGAAGATATAACTATCTACAACTATATTTCATAATTCCTCCTTTGAAGTGTATATATATCAAGTATAATTATAAGTTTACATCATATATTTAGTCTTAATAAAATCTTATAAAATAACATAAAAATAATCTAAAATACTTTGTCTTAATAAAATAATATATTTAGTCTTAATAAAATTTTATAGAACAACATATATTGTGTGAAGTGTTTGATCTCTCTTTATTTATTTTGCTTTTGATATTCACTATGTGGTACTCCCCGTTTATGATCATTTCATGAGAAAATATCTTGATGGCTCGTAGACTGCAAGCTAGGGTATCATGCATTATTTATGAGCTCACTGTTTGAGCACCTCATGTCCCTATTTGATTGGTCGGTGCTCAAATAGTGAGCTCATAAACAATGCATGATTCCCTAGCTTGCAGCCCGTGAACCATCAAGACATTTCCTCATGAAATGATCATAAACAGGGAGTACCACATAGTGAATATCAACAACGAAACAAATAATGAGAGATCAAACACTTCACACAATGTCTTGAAAGTAATAGAAATGATGCACTAGCTCTCAAAGCTCGTGGGTCATCAAACATTCCAAATGAAAAGAGGTAAACAATGTCAGTATTAAATAGTGAACTCATGAACAATATATGATACCCTAGCTTGCAGCCCGTGAGCCATCAAGATATTTCCTTATGAAATGATCATAAACGGGGAGTACCACATAGCTAGTGAATATCAACAACAAAACAAATAAAAAAAGATCAAACACTTCACATAATATATGTTGTTTTATAAGATTTTATTAAGACTAAATATATTATTTTATTAAGATTTTATTAAGATAGTGTTTTGGGTTAGTTTTGTGTTGTTTTATAAGATATTTATTAAGACTAAATATATGATGTAAACTCAATATAACAAACAGAGCACCGGTCAATCAAATAAGGACATGAGGTGCTTAAACAATGAGCTCATAAACAATTCATGAAGCCCTAGCTTGCAACTCGCGAGCCATCACGACATTTCCTCATGAAATGATCATAAATAGGGAGTACCACATAGTGAATATCAACAACGAAACAAATAAAGAGAGATCAAACACTTCACACAATGCCTTGAAGGTAATAGCAAAGATGCCCTAGCTCTCAAAGCTCACGAGTCATTGAGCATTCCAAATGTTAAGATGTAAACAATGCCACTATTAACATTCATATTGTGTCATTAAATCAACAAATGCCATCAAAAAGAAATTGAGTTAATGAGAAAACAAAGCTCGAATGTCTACCTCAAGTGCTAGTGCCCTCTTCTCACATGGTGTTGGCCTCTTCACGTACACCAAACTTGAATGCCCTCTTCGTACCACGCAAAAGTGCAGTGTCATCTTTGCGACAGCTCTTCGAATTCACAAAAATTACAAATGACACTTTCTTTTTCTTTTTTTTGTTTATAACCAAGCTGGTGTCGCAATTAAATCAACAAATGTTATCAAAATAAAATTGAGTTAATGAGAAGACAAAGCTTGAATGCCTACCTCAAGTCATGGCTGCAATATGAAGATCAAATGCTAAGGAACTATGTTATAAAATTTCAAGGCATGAAATTTTATAATTATATAAATATAAAATTTCAAGGAATGAAATTTGACCTCTGATTTGACCTTGATAATGTCCCCTCCATTTCTAATGCTTGATCACGTCTGCCTTGTGTTGATGGGCATGGTGGGTTACTGTTGTGGATGCATCATTTGGAAATGATGCCATAGCAACACCAGATGGAACAACAACATTTGGTGTTGTTGCACTATTTGGATGATGCAGTCACAACAGTGATTCACCAGGTGTTCATAGAGACATAAATACAGCCACAACAGTGATTCACCAAGTGTTCATAAAGACATAAATATAGGGCTTCATTTGGATTCCAGTGCCTATACACTACACATGTTCTATAGCATAGTTCTTTTTAGAAGTGTATGACTTAACTATGCACATGCATAATTGTAGATGAGGATCAATAATAGGGTGTCAAACATTGTTTAGATCCTTTGGATCTAACCCCATCCTTTCTTTCCTTGTAGTTTCTGGATCATACATGAGCATAATAGATTGAACCCAGGGTCAACACTTCATTACTTCGGGCAATATTAGGTACCTTCATCATTTATGTTCATCCACTTATGTATGTTTACATTCATTCCTATTCTTCTAAAAATTGGCTATACTCATATTCTTCTTATGTCTGAGTCTTCTAACTATGATCAATTTAATGCTGTAAATCTTGACATAGAATTTGATATCAACTGATCATATATCCATTCCAAATGATATAACTTCATTTGAATAAACATACATGCCAACCATTTGACAAAATGTCCATATGAAATCTAGAGCAATACATTAATTTTATAGCGAATTCATGATTTATAATGCCCCTTGATTTATAGTGAATTCGTGATTTATAATTTAGTTGTAGAAGCTCAATGTGTTTGAACTCAAGAATACCCCTTACTTGGTTTCCTAAAAATCCTTTGGCAAAATCTGTTAGAAAATTAAAAGTTTGGTCGAAGTAAGTGTTAAATGAAGGATGAAACACATAGGAAGCTATGAGAAGCTATGAGAAGGGGACATCTCAATGACGTTAAATCACAGGAGATTCTCTTTGTTCCCTACAATGGAGTGAGCTAATAGTATGGATCAAGAGCCACACGATACACACAACGGTGATAGTTCTCATGAGACTTATTCTTCCTGACAGGTAAAACTCATTGTTGTTGTACAAATGTACATACAATAAAAATGTTAATGCATATTTTTTGTTATGTTAATGCGTATTTTTTGTTGTTCTACTATTTTGGATTTCTTTTAAATAAAGGGATAATAATATTGTTCTCACAAATGAGTGCTGATCAAAAAAAGGGAAAGGAACAAGTAGTCCATGAGGAGCCGTAGAATGAGTAGGATCCATTCGATGTTAATTTTTTATCAGAAGTTAATCCTATGGTTGCACTAGAAAGGGCCCTTCATGCAATATCAAAAGAGTTATCTCGAATGACAGATATTCAACCTCACACTCTTGAAATATAGAGGGCAACATATATGTTGATTGGTCGTGTTCAGAACTATAGAGTAAGTATTAATGTAGTTTTTAATTATAACAAAAGTTTAATAATTATTTTTATAGTATACTATTTTATCTATGTCATTAACTAAAATATATGTGTTCTCTTTACAGGGGATGTTAAATAGATTAAAGGGCATTACCTCAGATGCAAATACTTTGGGTGGTACATCACATGTTTTATCCTCCATCTTGTCCATGGTTATCCATACTTTTTTATGCTCAAAAATATTTTTGTTGAGCACCTGCTATTGAACATATGTTGAGTATGACACTTGGTACAAGGATAAGATCCACAGAGCTAGTTCCACCTGCAATATTGACAACACGTAGCATGACCACAGATGTGATGGCAACACCTACTATTAGTAAGTAGACTCCTCTTTTTCTCTCTTATTTATCATGTGTTTATTTCACTTGAATTATATATTCTTTCTTAGGGGGTATTTTATAATATTGGATTCATTTTATGTAGGAGGTGATGATGCAATTTTTGGATGTACTCGTGTTAAATGTACAGGGATAATACAATGTGATCAATTGCTCATGAGCAATGAAGATGGACTTCCCTTGAGAGTAGCTCAACTTCCAGGTACTTTAAAGACCGATCCTTTGTTTTACTATACAATATAATACTCATAATGTAATGCACTAACCCCCTATGTGGCCCCTTGCAATAACTAATTATAATAATCTCGCAATTATCTTGCAGGGAATAATCTATTTTATGAAAAACTTAATGATGAATGTTTATGCATTTTCGGGCCGACCATACGCACATGGTATCATATTTTGATTTCATTGCAAGATTAGATTTCATTTCATTTATGAATCTAACAGTTTTTTTTCTTAAAATGTGGTCATTACAAGATAAAGGGTTAAAGAATAAACTCATTAACTCTATGACAACACTTTTTGGACCCGAAGTCTTTCATAGACTTAGACTCCTTGACAAAGCGGGCACTATTTTGAAGTATATTAGGGACAACTACATGATCCAAATAGAACAAAACCCTTATTACGAGTAGCCTCTCTATATTCCTATTAATGAGTGGGAGGATCTTAAAAAGGATGCACTTGAGAGAAGTGCAAGACATAATGGATGAGCAGTATCACCTGAGGAAAGAAGGTACATGATAATGTTAATAATGAAATTATGTACTATTTACTCTTTGTACTTATGTGATCTACCATATTTCAAACATCACATAGGTTGCTTGACACAACAAAGGCAACAGCAACAAGAAAACAAAAGCACGAGCAACACAAGCTTGGCTCGGGTGGATATTCAAAACTTGTTGCACGAGTTGTAAGTATTAGTAAATGAAAAATCGTATGCAAATATTTATAATTAAATTGCAATCAATTTAGTTTTGATGAAATTCACTACAATAAAAATTCATGATACCATAAA
Source organism: Chamaecyparis obtusa (assembly GCA_027943335.1). Taxonomy (NCBI): domain Eukaryota; kingdom Viridiplantae; phylum Streptophyta; class Pinopsida; order Cupressales; family Cupressaceae; genus Chamaecyparis; species Chamaecyparis obtusa. The sequence goes on from BSBK01008459.1 coordinate 1,414,684, forward strand.
AAATGTAGGCCTTGGAGTTCAAAAAACCAATTACAGAAGAGGACAAAAAAATAGGCTATAAAGTCATGGCTGAACGATACCAAGCAATGAGTGCACAAGGTTCTTCTACTAGATCTGTTGATCAAGTAAATAAGCCAATTGATTTTTATTTCAAGTTGAAAACTTTACCAATTACTGTATTTGATGTTAAGTTCCAACATAAAGTGAATATATTTGTTTTAAGGAAACACTGATTATATATTTGTTTAAAAATTTAAAGTGAATATATTTATATGTATTAAACTGAATGATTAACATTTCTTAGTATTTGTCTTGTATTTATATGTATATATTGTCGATAAATGCACTAATTATTTACATTGGAATGCAGCTTGCCGATATTGATATTGCACTGACCAAGCACGACGAAGGCGTTGATTCTAATGTGAATTGTAGTACTCAAGGTATACATTTTCTATTCGAGTTTTGATTAATGAATATTTAATACAAGTAAACATGTTAAATTGAATTTGGCGTAGTAATAAAAATTTAATTATAATGTGTTGGGATTAATAAAACAATTTGTATTGCAGTTACAGGAGATGTAGAGGTTGTTCCTGATGAGCGTGATGAGGTTCAAGCCGTCGGGCAAGATGATGTGGTTGGACAAGGTAAAGAGCGTCACGTTTATATGTTTTTTAAAATATTGAAATGCTTGTAACAATAATGAATATATTTTTAAATTAACCCCAATTATGATATGTTTTTAATTGAAGCCTTTTATTTGTCATTGCAGAGGACCCACCTTTGCAAAGGACAATGAGATCACGTGCACAACTGAGAAGAAAATGATGATGTGGACACAGATATGCCTCTACAATAATATAGGGAAGAAGAAAAAAAGAAAAAGCCCAAAAAAAATATTCTCATTTATGCAACTTATTTGATAATGACTGATGTTTATTTCTCGATGTTTATTTGATAATGACTGATGTTTATTTACAAGTGTTTGAGCTTAGTTCCATGTTTTATTTCATTCTTGCATTTGAAATGTTAATGGGCTGCATACAAAGGTATGTTGTAAGTCTATAAGGTTTTCTCCCTCCAAGCATATTGTTTATATTATTGTTTCTTCTACTCTTCTCAAAAAATCTATTTATTGCTACTAGAAACACCGAGTTTCCTTTTATACACTGTTGTAATGTTGGAGGGGTTTTTGCTAAATTTTAGTGGATTTCATATTTTGGGAGAAATTAGTATTAGAATATTCAATGGGTTCTTTTCTAAAACACACTACTTGAACAACAACAAAACTAGTAATACAAATGCTAATTGCAACTACCAAGTTAGAAGCTTCACAAAAAACCTTAAATCATCATCTTGTCTAGAATGGTTAATCAATTGTTTAAGGTGGATTAGTTGTGATGATGAGACGCACCATTCTAATTCTTGGAACTTGATTTGTAACCATAAGTGATGGATTTGTGAGGAGATAAAGGAATACCAAATAGTGAATTTGAAAATTTTTATCAGAGAAATTGCAATGGAGGTCTGATCAATAGAGAAGATAGTATAGTGGTTACAGTTGTAGTGGGGAAGAAAGTCGAGGCCATCCATGAAGAAACTTGCTGACAGAGATGGTGTACAAGAAACAAAGGAGACTAGTGTACTTTTAATAATAACAAAAGTTCAATAATGATTTTAGATGTTAACTATGATAGTCTCTTGGTTTCAGGCAATGCAGAAGGAGACACCTAGTTCAATATGAAATCTCAATTCATATACATAGGATATCAGGTGGAGCTAAAAAACACAACAGGGTTGCATTTTTTATAGAGGTCTTTAATTGCGTATTTTAAGTTATAAACCATTGCGAACATTGTAATTTTGACCTATTAAAAAAATGTAAACATGTTGTGTTTTCTCAGCTCCATCTTCTATTTGTGCATATTCTGCTTGTGTTGCATGCTCATTCTCGATTCAGAGTGGGAAATCTTATTTTCGAAGCGAGGGAGAGAAGCCAAACACATAAAGAACATGCAAATTAACACGACAGCTACAAAACATAAATGTAGGTATCACAATAGCTGAGAAACATAAATGTAGGCATCATGGTCACAATTGTTTGGAGACACAACATAATTGAATGCTATACCCAGAGGATGCAACACAACCACTACTCCTGCAGTTCTAAGTTGACACTGCGGGATCCAAAAACTATATATAGATTCCTTATTTGAAAATCTACATACATAATAATGATGCTTATGAAAGATGTTAGTGAAAGAGTCCTGAAACAAGGTTGACAAATTTGCAGGTTTTGTGATGGGCAATAGAAATTTGACTTCCAGTCTTCCTATAGACTAGCAACTATGGGTAAAGCCTAAATTATCCAGCATGGGGAGGGGGTTTATTTAGAATTATAAACCATAAAATCACATGATTGTGACATATGAATCATAAGTAAAGGAAACTTTGCATAATAAAGCTTGATAGTGATTTAGAAAACAAGAGAATCATATTTTAAAAGAACTCCTACGAGGCAGAAACCTTGTGAATGAAACTTGGTAGAGATAGTACTAAAAAATTGGTGAATGCAATTAAAAACTTGTCTCCCACAGAAACAACAAACTTGAGAGCACATTATAATATGCAAAGACTCTCTATTGGATATAAAAATGATTGATGTCACTAAACTAAATAAAAGTATCAATCAAAAAGGTTTTGTTTGGGTAACTAGGAGTCTAACCAATATCCCAAAGATCCAATTAAAGGTACTCAATGGTTGCCTGTCAAGAGGCTTTCATAAAATTTCATCCTGAAACAAAATAAATTAAATATTCACGGTTACATGATTAAAAGAGCCATTCTTCACTCAAGGTTGGAATCGCTAAACATAGACATTTTTGAATTGGTTAGTGACAAGTGAACATGAGGCAAGGAATCAAGACTACTACAAAAGACTTGCATAAACTCAGTAGGAACCTGACCTAATAAAAACTACATAAAATTTAAAAATTATAAAACATTTAATATTATTATTTATTTTATTTCCACCATTGCAAAGCAGTGAGTCACCTCTTACTCTTCATCTTTCCATTACTGAACCCGAGTCAAGTGAATATCACTATATGGCTACATAATTGGTTGTACAAATATTTTCAACAAGTGATGGCTCTTGGGGAAAACAATCATTATCCAAATTAACTTATTAAATAAACCTAGTAGCACAATATTAAGTTGTTTGGTACAAAATAGATGGAGGTCCACAAAGATAAGAATTAAGATGAAGCAGACATATGAAAGCATAATGCAAAAATGAGGAAGGTTTCCAACCTGCATTGAAGAGGAGCACTAAGTTTTAATCCCATTTAAGGTTAGGAACATCAGAGTGGAGTCCATTAGACAAAGATAGTCCCAGAAGACAAAATAACATTTTTGCAAATGTGTTGAAAAAATTATAAGAGCAGAATAGGATGGGTTCAAGTGCCAAACCATAGAGGCTTTCAAAGTGGTGCCCTGAGTTCAAATCTCCACAAGACTGAGGAAAGCTCCCAATCTATAAACAAGAGGGACAAGAAAGTTCTAGACTCATCTCAGGTAGGGACATCATAATGGAGTCTATTAGAGAAAGATAGTCCCTGATGAGAAAAATAGACATTTTCAAAAATGTTTTCAAAAAAAAAAAGAATGAAATGGGATGAGCTCAAGTGCCAATGCATAGAGGCTTTATTTGATTCAAAGTATATAAGATTGATTGGTTCATGCAATATAATGCAAAATATTAGTTCTCATGTTGAGATGCTTGGTTTGTCTAACATTGAGGGTCATGAAGAACTAAAGGTTTATCAAGGAAGTCCCATGATTATGCACTCCTATTACATGGAGGTATGCCCTTTGGTCCAGGATTGATAAGATCAGTGATGAATTTTGGAAGAGAGATGTTTATCTCAAACTCACAAAGAAGAGTGGAAGAGCAGTGATTTTGAGGCTGATATGTGATCCTGACATTCAGATTGGGTATGCAGGTGTGGATTGCTTGAGGACAAGCAATCTTGAAGAGGGGAAAACTGTAATGTCCCCCATTTTTTGGGTCAGCCAGCCCTAGTTTCATAAATAAATAAATAAATATTAATAAATAGAATTATTTAAATAAGTTTAGTAACTACCTTTAAGTCAACTTTGCCAGCTTGTAACCAACTTGCATTAAATAAAAATAATTAAATATTTTGCTTTATCCTGGAGGCTAACTTGGAATAAAATTTATTAGGTCGGTTTTCTTATCTTGGCCAAAATTGAAGGATCTATGTATTTATATGGGTCAACAAAGTGAGAGAAGGGCATCATAGAATTTATCTTGATTTTGCATTAAACAAATGCATAAACTCTTGGATGAAATCCCATGAGTTTTTGGTCAGGGGGCATGAAAAACCCTCCTTGACTAATCTTGTCATTTTAACCAGTCTTCATTGTGCAATACCGATCTCCATGGTAGTTGTAGTATGGCAATATCTGCAAAGGACTATGCAACAAGTAAACTTAGGGCCAAATGTTACGCCAAATATATGAACTTAGGGCTAGCCATTGATCAATATTTGACCTTTGCTGAATATTTTGAGGTTCAAACAAATGGGCGAAAGAGAAGAAGATATGAAAAATAGAATTTTGAAATGAAACGATTGGATCAAAAAAGGTACACATTTGAAGCCATCAAAATCTCTATATTTCCTTTTGATGAATTTTTGGGATATCTGGATTAGATAAACCCAATAGAAAGGGAACTTCATGACAAAATAAGATGCATGAAAACAAAAGGGAAAAATTTAGCAGCACCAAAAGTAGAACTTGAAATGATGAAGAGTACAGGAGCAAAAGAGGAGGCTAACGAAGCAGTGATAGTGGAGCCAAAAGAAATGTCAGATGTAGGGAAGATGGAGATCATACCTATTTATAAGGGGAAAAAATAGATTAATGTTTCTGCGCGTGCCTAGATCTCCAAACGTCAACCTCAACCATCTCCTGCATGCCCAGACCTCCAAACCTCAACCTCAACCAGCTCTCGCGTGCCTAAACCTCCAAACCTCCTGCCCACAATACCCAAAGTGATCAAATGAATTGCGTCAAACCCTTTTTTTTTTATATTCGCATTTCACGCTCTGCAATTCCCTTCGAATCTCAGAGATCTTCGAATTCACATTTTGAGTGCTAGCTGCAATTCTCTTGAAAAAAATTCATCGTGGTAATAATGAATGAGAAATGAAACCTTTTCTTTTTTTAAGCTATGCCCGTGTTAGTCAAAATTTTGACTAACACTGTCATAACTTCAAAAAAAAAAAATTTCCTTCTATATTCCGACCAACCAAAGCCTTTTGGCTTTATGGTCAAAAATTTTGGTAGAAAAACTAGGTCAAATGTACTAGTGTGACAATAAAACCAAATAATCTACTAAATGATTCTCAAATTCAAACATAAGTAAGGATTCTTGGATACAATTATCTTTCCTTTAATTAATTTTGTATTTGTTCTTCTTTTCACAAAGCTTGAACCATTTTTTGAAAAAGTAGCCATCCACTGAAACATTTGAAACCTTCATAAAACAATGTCTATTTTTGAGAAAGCAGTCAATTTTTGAGAAACCTTCATAAAATAATGTCTATTTTTGAGAAAGCAGTCAACCACTAAAATATTTGAAACCTTTATATAAAACTTGCCATATTCCAGCTTCCCTGATTCATCAAGACAAACCATTAAAAGGTTGTTTCGAGAATGTCATAATTGAGAGTTACCATTTTATCCATCCCACATCGAAACCACACCTTTGTGGCCACCGTATTGGCTAATGGAGGGTTGATGTTTAGCAGTAATATATGAAAAACTTCCATGGAAAGATCTATGTGTGAGATTCCATGTAATAAGAAGGTTTTTTTGAATGGATTTTCATGCTATAATGTTTGCTTCTTCCTGGTATAGAATGAGCTACCTAGGGTTAATCTGGCTACTCTTACTAAAATGGCATTATGTCTTTTTCTCGACATTTGTAAACCTTAGATAAAATCTATGCTGATGACTTGTGACTTACATGGATTTAATATCAGCTTATAGTTTAGTAACATTAAGATGTCCTAAGTATGGTGCTACCTTTGATGAATTGGGTACAAACATTCGCCCTTGTTACCAAAGAAAACCATCTAGAGTTCAAATTGAAACCTTCGTACATTGGTCTTGAAAATTGTCTTGTACCTTAGGACAATTGTGGACAACTTAGTGGGTGTGAAAATTGATCAGGACTGTACAAAAATGCCAGCTCATAACACTGTAGAAGTTACCCATTTTCTTCACACGTGGATAATATGATACATTCATAGATATTCAGACATAACCATTGCATTTTTTGGCATGGCTAATTTTAGCAGTATGCATGCGTTTTGCAATTTTCAAATTGAGTGTCATGCTTTGTTTGACATTTTTTAATTGAATACCACACATTGAATCTTTTATATATTCAAAATAACAGTTAATGACTATTTTTTAATCATATTATGATATTTTATTAGAGTTTAATGGGTATTTTTCATATAATTGAGTCTAATTATGTAGGTTTTGATTAAATTTAATTATGTCTTAAGTCATAAGATTTATATGAATGCATTATGATAAATAGATCTACAGATTTGAATATTAATATATAGGTTAATGAATTTCATTAAATTACATATTTTAATTTTGATAAAATATTTTATAAATTTGATTTAAAAATATTATACAATTGATTTATGAAAATATATTAGAGTCTAAAATACTCATAAATGTTGTGAAAATAAATTTAATAATTAGAAAAATTATTTTATGAAGTCTATTATACCATGTCACTACAAAAAATATAATTTTATCTTATATGTTAATGTTTTTTCTACAAAATTATCTATAAACCATTCCCCAGCTTATAACTATATTGTTTATTATAAAATTTAGTGTTTTGTATCATATAAAATTGATGATTAACCCAACCTATCCAATTATTTTTTAATGACACTAATCCACTCCATATATATTGATAGATATGTTTTCTTTTAAATAATATTATCATATCACAAATATATATTTGACTATAATCTTGTAGAATTTTTTATTGATCTCTGTAATATCTTCCCATTCACATACATAAATACATTCTTCTCCCCACATTTATGGGGCCAAGATAGGCTATTTAAATATATCACATTATACTAATGAGAAACTTGTTAAATATCCATTGTCGGCCTTCTACTTGAGACATCTTAGTGACTTGAGAATCTTGTTATGGCAGAGTCACCATGTAAAGATTTCATTTTACTCATTAAAGGCTATCTTAGTGTCAAGAATTCATGCGTAAAAAGGATTTTAGATTCTATAACTAATCGAAGTTGAATGGTGCAATGCAATATTTTTAAGATTAGTTGATTTGAATATCTATTAATCTTTGCATCTATGCTCCAATAAGGAGAATCAAATAGAGAAGATTTAGAAAATGTTAGGTTTTTGAAGAAACAAGCAACAAACTTGGAAGGGCATACATTCTAGTCATCTTAGTTACTGCCTTCATTTGTGGTTACGTCTGTGAACTATTTAGGGGTGAAATTCCACCACAATGGGTCAGGAATCTTTTCCCTTTCTGAATTATTGAATTCATTTACAGGTAAAGTTTTTTTTTTTATCAGTAAAGGCCAAAGCCATAGTTTTTATATTAAGTAGAAAGTAAAATATACAATATCTATCTACAGCTAAAAACCATAATAGTGTTCGATCATGGAGTGTGAATAAATAGAGTGCGAGTGCTCTCTCCATGAAAGGAAAAGAGCCGTTCTCTGGTCTAACAAAATTTCCTTAAATGTAAGTCTATTCATGCTTTCCCTGTTTAGCTAAAAGCTTCCCAAAAGCTCTTGATAATGGGAATGTTGTGTGTCCTTCCTATTAGCTTTCCGGATTCTGACGAGGATGCCAACCATTAGAAATTGATCTAATGTGTGTTCCACATCCTGCCATATTAGCCAACTCATCAGCTTTACCATTGCCTTCGTGGTAGATATGGTTAGCCGTTATTGATTCAAATTTGGAGATAATACTCAAACTCACCTCTAAAAAGGATTGAAGTTTCCAGTTAGTGATGGCTCCTGATCTAATTGCATTTATGATTATCATTGAATCCCCTTCGATTTCCACTTTATTGAAGCCTAAATCCCTGACAAGAATTAAACCATGATAAAGGGCTTTAATCTCTGCTGCATTATTAGTATCTGGTTCTAGAGGGATGGCTAGTTGAGCAATGATTTGGCCCTCTGAGGAATGAATTATGCACCCGAAGGCCCAGGATTACCTTTTGATGCACCATCAAAATTTAATTTCACCCATCCCGGGGAAGGAGTTTTCCAAACACATGACTGTCTTTGAAGTCCATTCTTATTGCAGCCTCTTCCTAAGGAACCAGGAGCTTTCAACCCATGCCAGCTTTTCTTGATCTTATCATCCCAACTGGTGTAAAATTTATGTATTGCTGAATATGTTTGATTTTGAGAATTCATGATCTCCACTATAGCTGCTTCAATTCTATTCAATATTTTCCCAATATCCATTGATTTAGCTTGAAAGATTCTCCTATTTCTTTCTTTCCAGATTTCCTAGAGTAAAATTGAAGAAGAGATAATCCATAAGTTACCACACAAACTATCTTTGAAGAGAGTTGGCCAAGCAAGAAGATGCAATTGGAGATTTTGATCGGGGGCAGATTGCCAATTCAATTTCAAATATAGCCACTCCCAGCATTCTGTAGCAAAGGGGCAGGAAAATAATAGATGATTGTGAGATTCTTCGTGTTTTAGACACATGTAGCATCTTGATGGACCCAAAAATCCCATTTTTGTAAATCTCTCTGCAGTCAAAATGTGGCCCTGAGAGGCTGCCCATAGGAAAATACCAGCTTTGGGGAGGCATAGTTTATTCCAACAAAGATGGAGTGGGATTGTAGAAGACTTTTGAATGTGTTGTGTTAAGGAATTGTATCCTTCCTTCACCTTATAGACGCCATCTTTTGAACCCATCCAAATTAACTCATCATTACCATTTTTCAAGAGGAAAGATCTGTTTTGAACTACATACTTTAGCAAGTTTGATTCTTGGATATCAACTCCTATACTTGAGAAATCCTTCCACTGCCAAGATCCATCCTCCTTTGATGAATGAGAAGGGATAATCTAATCTTTAAGCATATTACCCCATGTTGATTGACAAAGTTGCATAATCTGATTAAGGCCTGGTATCGATTGGAGAGTACCTAGTCCTCCCCAAGAATCTTCCCAGAATCTGGCTAAGTTACCACTTCTGATATTCCAAGAGAGGTTGGAATCCACAACATGTCTAGATTTCAATATGAAATTCCATATCCTAGATCCTCTTGGAGGGTTTTTAATTCTGAATATTTCATGACATCTCTTTGCACCCAAGTATTTGCTTTTGATGATTCTAACCCATTTGTAATCCTTATTTTTTATCAATTTCCAATATAATTTAGCTCCCAATGCTGTGTTTTGCCACATCTAATTTTTAATCCCTGTTCCCCCCGCACTAATCGGTTTGCAAATATTGTCCCAAGAGATAATTTTGAATTTTCTATTTTGATCACATCCATGCCAGAAAAAATTCCTCAACTTTTTCACTATGTCCATGTAATCAGTTGAAGACAAAGCCAAACAAGATAATAGATATATGAGAATTGCTGAAAGGGTAGCTTTAATCATCACTATCCTTCCTGCACATGATAACCATTTGGATTTCTAGCTAGCCATTCTCCTATCCATCCTTTCGTTGATTGGTTTCCAAATCCCTGATGTTCTCAGATTCTTATCAATGGGAATCTCCAAATAATTGCAAGGAAGTGTTGCTACTTTAAAGGTTAAAAGGGATTCTATTCTCAATTGGATCCTCTTTTTCATGTAGAAGAAAAAAATAACTGATTTTCCTTTGTTGACAACTTGTCCTAAGGCTGAAGCATACTTATTTAGAGTACTTTTGAAAAGACCAGCTTCTCTGACCGAACCATAGCCAAAAAAGAGTGTATCATCCGCAAATTGTTGATGCTGGTAATGTGAGAAATTGTTTTGCAAGACACGTCTCCAAAAGACAAGACAACTTCCTCCCTTTGCAAACATGGACTCTTACTCTTGAAGCATTAAAAAACATACACCCAAGTAACGTTCACTCTCCTTCATAACGCAAATTGGTCATTTCACATTCTCGTAATTAATCCTATGGTAGAAATATTTGATATGACAAAAGTTGTGGAATTTTGGCTGCCCATGCAACTTTTGTAATGAGACACTAAGTCATCCATTGACACAAATTTCATTCTGTAAGACAATTGATTGGCTTAAGAGAGTGCCTTTTGATGTTAAAGAACATTCCTTTAATCTGTTTTTAAAATTATTTTGAGCACAATACTGATTATATGGAAACTAATTGAGGGTTTCTTTTAGAGAAATTTCTACTCTAACCTATTACTGATTATTCCATGGAAACATGAAAAAATTAACATCTATAGAATCAAAATTATCTTGTAAGTGCTTTTAAATCACATTAGACCAACATCCCCATAGAAGGTGGTTTTAAATCACAAGAGGTCATTCAGCCATATATAGCTCCATAACAAGCCAGAGAGATTTGATTGCAGGACTATTGTAAGGTTGTTGTCAAAATAAAATTGAAAAACCTATTATCCATCTCACAGAATGTGTAAAATAGAACTGACCTGGAAAAAGCTTTAAGCTCTTACTGATGCAATTACTGAATCATGTTGAAGTCCATTTTCGCTAGAAGCTTTTTATCCTCCAACCTAAAAATATAAAATTTTAAATCAAAATTTTACCAAGTATAAATTTGAAGAAGTATTGCAAACCCATTGAATTGTTTTACCTTTGGCTATTATCCTTAAAATCTCTAAGTAGATGGAAATAAGAGTATAGACCAAATCAGTACCTGGCACATGCATTGTTTTCCCCATGGATTTCAATATATTTTCTTGCTTCCAACCTGGGCAGAAGTGTGTACCATTCATACTTCAGATTTACTGATATCTGCATATACAATAAAATGTTCGTGTTAGAGTCAATAAATAAGATTAGTGTTAGAAAAATGTGTCTTAATCTTCTTAACATCACCTCATGTAAAAGGTAGGAGTTGATCCCTTTCTTGTGCAGAGCTTAAATATGAAGTAGAGAATTGTTTTGCCTCATCCAAAATCTGCTCCCCTGGAAATGCAATATATAAAGCTCTGTACAAATTTAGAACACTTTTAATTTTCTCCTCCCCTGAGTGAGCGGTGGAGCACAAGAACTGCCCATTTTCTGTTCTAAACGACCCCAACACTCCTGCCATTATATCAATACATTAATATCAAGTGAACAACAAAATCAGATCAAATATAAGTAAATTTATTTTGATCAAACATAAACATAAACAGATAGATTTTATTTTGTAATACCTGGAGAAACAGAGTGAGAATACGGAAGCCCAAAGCCGTAGTGTTGAGATCTTTTTGACATTAACAATAGGTTGAGGAAAGATCCCTATCCAATTCTTAATTTGTTGGACTTCAATATCTTCTGCTTTTGCAAAGAACCATGCAGAAATTCTCTCAAAGTGATTAGCAGTAATGCAAGAACTCACAGATTAGGTTTTGTAAATAGGGTCGCTGTAGGTAATCATGTGCATCAGGGGCATTGTAGACAGCTCAGTGAGTGTGACAGAGAGTTTCAACATGTCATTAAATTCAAGGGTTAATCAATGGTATATGACAGTGCCCTTCCTAACAAGAGCTTTTAGGAGGTAAATGGTATCAAAGTGAATTTCTCCATTTGGAGAGACGACCAAAAAGAATTCCTCTGTACCAACACCACATAGGAGATTCGTTCAGAGTCCTTGTTCTGAAATTTTTCATTCACCGATCACTGCTATTTGAAATATAGTGAAATGGTGAAATCTTGTACACAAAGCATTGCCAAGGCATTGTTAGGATAATAGTCGAAGGTTCTAATACACAGATTTTAACTATGAAGATGATCTAGCTTGCATAAACAGGTTGACAGACATGCATAGAAAGGGTTCACAAGCTATTTTTCAAAATACCTCAAAAGCCAGTAAGCACTATAAATGCAAGGTTTACTGAATATGCATAAAATGGATTAGATGTACAGACTTCAAAAACCTTTAAAAAATGATAAAGTGAATTCCTAATTTATGCTGACGGCCTCCCTAGTTGCACAAGAGAGTTTCAGAAACAACAGAGTTATAAGATAGAGGGAGTATCATGTGTTCATTCATGTACATACCAATCTAAAATATTTCCAGTGTTTCCAAAGAAATCTAGAACTAACAAGGTCGTCTAATTAAGGACAAACTCTACTAAACCCCAAAACAATCCAACTAACAAACTTACATTTGGAATCTAAGACAGATTTACATTTGGAATCTAAGAGAATTTAGCTTACAGAAGAAATGGGCCTTGTTATCAAAAATCGGTTGGCATGATTTACTTATTAAAATTTCTACGGCACTTCACAGCAATGGTTCCAGGCTAACACAACTAAAAATAAACCAAAAAAACATCTGCCATGAAATTTAATGTAATACAAGTCTGTTAAAACCGATTCATAACCCACTCCTCAGAAAATATATTCTCCATGCAAAAATGAGTGGAAAGGGGAAAAAATAGTGATGAATCCAAAGCACTTACCTGGGTTTTCCTTCTGGTCTATTTTTTTCTTTTGTATGCTCTTTCCTTTTCTCTGCATGTCATTCCCATTCCCCTCCT